>CAJQUW010003660.1:10000-18018 GCA_907163375.1 Prostheceraeus crozeri | reverse complement strand
AAAACAACATATTTCAGCTACACTTTTATAATCCTCTTCATTTAGAATCTTCTTTTCTAACAGTCTTTTCAATATAGCATGAATTTCATTAAAACTAGAATTATGTCCTTCTTTTATTGCCGATATTAAAATATTTAATCTATTTAGTAATTCTTGTGGATCATCTGGTAAAAATACAGTTGTTTCTGTTTTCTGTTTTCAGATAAACCTTTCCCTACTTTAACTCCCGTTGATAATAAATTTTCTAATTGTTTATAACGTCTAAGAGATTTTACTACACCAACTCTATCTAATATAGTTTTATATTTTATGTAGATCTTCTACAGCATAATTTTTTAAATCTGCTCCTCTTAAAAGATCAACAAAATTTCTATCTAAACTAATAGGTTTTTTATCTGGCGTAAAAATTAATCCTCGTAAAGGTTGTGGAAATATTTCTTTACCACCAAGATAAAATCTTGCAAATAATTTTTTATCTAAAAAGAAAGTAGAATGTTCGAATAACATAGATTTTGGTAATTTTTTATCTATGTTTGCCTCTAATAAACCATAGTCATCTAATAGTGTTTTAAGTACAGGATCCGCTATATCAACACGTTTTTCATTAAGTTCCTTTTCAAGAGTTTTAAATGGTTCGACAGTTTTTTCATAATCAGTTTTTACTTCTTCAGTTAATTTTAATTTATCAAACATATCAGATTGAATACCAGCTTTTGTCATTCTATGTTGAAGATGATTTTCTTTCATAATATTTCTTTGTTTTATTAATTCGTCTAATTGTTTTATTCTTTTAAAATTATCAGCTCTAACTTTATCCATTTTTATATGATAATTTTATATTATTATTTTTATTTTATTTTATAATATTTATATTTTTATATTTTATATTGTTATATTGTTATATATTAGAAAATAGAAATTAGAAAATTAAAAAGGTAAAGTAGTTATTCCATCAGGTAAAATTTTTCTTTTATCATCAAATGGATCTAATGCTAATTTATGTTCTTCTTTTAAATACATTTTATGTTTTTTTGAATTAAGTCTATAATTACATGCTGTTTTTATTTCATTATTAAATAATGCATTTTTATAATCTTGAAATGTTATTTGATTAGCCACTGATGCCTTTGAAATTCCTTTTAATGTTTTATGTGTTTTAATATTATTAGTTGTATTATAACAGTAACATTTAGATTTTAAAAATATAGCTTCTGTTATGAAATCTTCATTTCCTTCTAATTCATCTTTTACTTTACATAAATCAGAAGGATGAATGATATCTTTTATTTTATTAATTTCTTCATCAAGTGTAGAATTATACGGTATTGTTAATTCTAAGAAAACAGAATCGGTATCTGTAAAGTGTAATTTATAGTTTTTGCCATAAGCAGGCGCTAAATAATCATATATAAATCTATACATAAATAGTTTAGCTAATTCTAATATAGTGAAACCTATAAAATTAAACTTATCATGTTTTACGCTGTTTCGACGTAAATGTACAGCACATAGTTCATCACTAAATCTAGTAGTTCTTTTATATGTAGGTTTCCTTGTTAAATTTTGAAACCTATCTTTATCATAAACTATTTCAATATTTTGTCTATTACGCACATTTTCTAAAGTCTTACCATAAAATGCATTATTCATTAATTTGAAGAACACGTTTCCAAAATCATCTTTATTTCTTTTAGATATTTTGCGTTTTTCAATATTGAACTCAATATAATCTTTTAACCATTTAGATTTTTTATACACTAGTTTCCGGTGAATTTTTGTGAGAATCATTCCATGATCTAAATACCAATCTAGCATTCTTCCTTCAACAACATACTTTCCTTTATTGCTTTGTGTTAACATAAGTTTTTTTGTTGGCCTATATTTCTTAGGAATTAAAGATTTTTGATAATCTGAAAAATCTTTTATAATGGGAATTTTGTTTTCTGGGCAGAAAGGATAATATTTTGTTGCATCTTTTATATAATCAGGGTATACTAAATCAACTTCATATATATAACCAGAATTACGATTTCCATCATATGTTTTTTGATAATCAAGATTATTACACCATGTCATCTCACCTGTTGGTAATTCTTGTATCATGCAAGAAGAATATAAGCTATTAAAATCATAATATAACAAATAGTTTTCTCGCATGAATTCATCAATTGCTTTTTCACGTTCTACTCCTTCTCGTTTCGTTCGAAAAATTTCTAATATTTTTTCTTTTTCTTCTGGAGATAAAGGTTTCATTATTCCATATTCTTGTGGATTTACTTTCTTATTATAACATTTAACATATCTATTACCTAAAACTGATGAAACTCCACCTCTAATTCCAGATTCAAAAAATAATAATTTATCATATGTATTTTCTTTATAATGTTTAAGTTTAACACCAGTATGTTTTAATCCTGCTAACCATGTTAAACCTGGTGTAGAATAACAATAACATGGATCTATTCCGTAATATTCTAAACACATATCACGAAAGTTTTCAAAAAGATCAGCTAGTATTAATACATCTATCTGTAGATATTTCATTGTATAATCATACATTGTTTTACAATTTAACTCTCTCCAATTTTTTTCAGCTTCTGCATAATCTTCTTCAGATAATTGTGATTGTTTTAATGTTGATTTAAATTTATTTATTGGAGGAAGTTGTTTTTCTTCCATAATTTTATTCACAGAATTAAAATCAGTCTTCGACTGTGAACCACAGGTTTTATCTCCAGTTATATCAGTCTCCGACTGTGAGCCGCAGGCTATATACTCATACGGAAATATTCCTTTTAAAGGTTTTAAATTATATTTATTTAATATTTTACATTGTTCAGGTTTCAAAGTTTTTCCCATAACATCTAATGAATAAGGAGTAAAAAATCTAAATGCATCTAAAATTCTAATACAACCTAATTGCATTGAAAAATATTCTTCTTCTTGTTTACATAGTACATTTATTTTTTGTTGATGTAATTTTTCAGATGAAAATAAATCTTTCATTACTAGATGGAAATCATATTTAGAACCATTGTAGAAATATAGAGGAACAAAGTTATATTTAAATTTGTTAGCATTAAGATTACAAGAATTATGTGCTGCACCTCTATATAATCCATTTAGATGATCATGATCTTTTACTTTATCAATATATCTACCTCTGCCAGTTTTATATTTATTTATAAAACATTTTCCACAGTAATAACAATTTATTTCATCATAAAATTCTTTTCTTTCTTCATCCGTTAATGGTATCATTGGTTTATTTGTTTCAAGCAATTGTGAAAAACGTCCTTGTAATTCTTCTACTTTCTTTGTAAACATTTCTGAACTATCTTCACCATAGTATTGTAAATATTCTGATTTAAATAATTCAGGATAATTTGAATGAATGTACATTCCCCAACATAATGGTTTTTGTTCAAATAAATATTTTTCTTTACTTTGTTCAGTTGAACTTTTTCCAGGTGCACTTTTTCAGATTCGAATTTATTCGATAATTTTCAGAATTATAATTTTCAGAATCGGGTGAAGCCCTGGAACTTTCCGTTTGATTTTGTGTCATATTAACATTATATGCTTCAAAATCACAATAAATAGTAAAGGGTACTTTATTTTTAAAATACCATTTATTATATTCTAAATAATCATCTTTTGGAAAAGTATTTTGAACTGCTTCGTTTTGTTGACAATTCTCCAAATGTCTATTCATTTCTTCTAAAGTTCTAAAACTTGTCATACATTGAAGACAAGGAAAATTTTTATTATCTGAAGTTTTTGTAAATATAGAAACATCTTTACACAATATAAAATGTCCCTGATAATATAATATATTCGCTTGTGCTGGTTGTTTTGACTGTTCTAGTTTTTCAAATTTATCTTGATATATTTCATGTGTTTCATTAATTTCTTTTGTAATATTAAATGTATTTTGATGATAATTTTGATTTAATATTTGTAGCTGATAAATATATTCTTTATCATATTGTTCTTTATATTGTTGTAGACATTTTTTTAAACATTCATTTATTTTTTGATTTTCTTTATTATTTAATTCTTTATTATTTTCTTCATTTAATTTTTGAATTGTTTCTATCTTATTTTGATATTTATGGTGATATTCTTGTAGTAACATTTTTGTTTGTTGTTGATAATCTATTTTACATTTTTGTAAACTTTTATTTAAATTTTCTAATTTTTGTTGATATTCTGAAGATAAAGATGAATATTTGTAATTATAATCATCAGTACGTCCTTTATAATTATTGTGATTAATCATTATTGGTGATAGTGTTTTAACAAGTTCAAATTTTTCAGTACATATTATATTTCCTTGGTAAAAAATATTATGATGCATGTAATTTCCTCTATCATTATATACTATTTCTGATTGGCATAAATTTTTATTATTCAAATAAAATTTTTTTGAATCTGAGTAAAGTGGAGTAATTTTACCAATAGAAACATAATTCACATTTAATTCAAAAACATTTACTTCTATTAAATTTTTATTCTTTTTATGAAACTTTTTTAACCTATTATAATCATATGGAAATTCATCTAAGCCATCAGAAAGATCAAATTCATTTATGTATTCTTCTTTATTGTAATGACTTAGTCTTTCTTTATGATATTTTGCAGGATGTAAATGTGCTATAATACTCCACAGAAAACAATAATCATCTTCATTTTTTATGTTGATTAATTGTGGTGAACTGAAAGGTAAAGGAACATAACTACCACCAGTATTATTTTTATATTTATCAATTACTATTTTCTTAGATAGTATTTTAACAAATCTCCAACCAGATTCACGTAACTGGGCTTCAATTATACAATTTTCTAATTTAAGTATCATCGATTCAAATATGGGTTGTATATCATTTACATTATGAATTTCTTGTGAATTTGTAAAATGTCCTTGTATTATTTCTTCAGGAATTCCATCAGGTCCATTTTTTGTATAAAGTACTTCTACATTCATATAACATTTGAAAGATTTCTTAAATATATTATAAAAGTTGGTTAGAATATCAGAAAAAGTTTTATCGGTTTCATTATATTCAAAAGACTGATTAAATAAATATTTTATATCTGTTACGGGCGAAGCCCTAGAACCTTCTGTTTGTAAGGCTTCATCGGTTCGTTCAGCTTCATCAAATTCATCTATTTCGTTAAATTCATCAGTATCGCTAAATAAATATCTTTCATCTGGCACATGTTCATCTTCACTATTAAAAACTTTTTTATATTCCGAATGTGAATAATCATAAAATATTTTTTTAACTTTTATATCAGTAGGTAATGTTTCTATATAGTTTTTATAACTATTTAATTTTAATATATTTCCTTCATCAACTCGTTCTACATTTTGTAAATGCATTTTACTTTGTAGATGAGATTGATAACTTCTTTTTGTTTGCAACTTTTTTTTACATAAGTTGCAATAAAATTTTTCCATTTTTTTATTTTTTTAGAGAAAATTTTAAAAAAAATTATATTTAATTACAAAACAAAATGTTTGAAGATTATAAATAAAATTATATTTATTTATAAAAAAAGTTATATTTAATATCTTTTTTTGCATAAAAAATAAAAATGTTTGAAGAGTATAAAATAGAACATGTACCAGTTTTAAAAAATTATAGACATCCTACAAATCCACTCACACCTAAACAAGAAGTTAAATTCTATTATCACCATAAATATATGCAATTTGTGAAAGACTATAAAATAAAACATGGTATACCTAAATATGCTAAAACAAATGATTTTCCATTATGTCTTCGAAGTTTTAGAGTATTCTTGGCTTTTAATAATTTATGGTGGTTAATCAATAAAGATAACTTAACAGTATATGATTTAAAAACATTACAGAAATTAAACATTCCTCCATATATTTAAAATATTTGGATAATTTAAAAAATTATTAATAATTAAAAAAAATGTATAATTAAAAAAAATGTATAATTTGTTTAATTATTAAGTATTTCACTTACACCATTTATTAATGGTTTTATATCATTATATGTTTTTTTGGCTTCATCAAATGTAGATTTAGCATCAGAAAATGTAGATTTAACATCAGTTATTATTGGTGTTGCTTTTCTTAAACCGTTTCTAACATCATTTATTGCAATTTTTAAATAGTTTAATGTTTCATTATCTTGTAATCTGTTAGGTATTGGTATACCAAATTTTGCATTTAAATAATGATCAAAATAAAAATAAAATGTATCAGGAATAATTTTTAGTGGTACTTTTGCTTCAGACTCTAAAAAGATAATTATTTGTTCTATAACTTGATTTGATAAATGTTTTGTATTTGCATATATTCTAATATCAAAATCTTGAGAGTTATTATAGATTTCATGTTCGGTATCTACTAATATATTTAAATCTTTATCATATACTTGCATATGTTCACTTATGGTGTCAACACGTATTATTCCATATTTATGATGTGTATAATATGATAAAGGCATATTCATTTTATAATTTTTATTAATATCATTAAAGAATGCTGCATTATTTTGTGTAGTTGTAAAAAATGTTTGAATGTTTTCTCTAATCTTATTATCTACATCACAAGCTTTATGAGCTAATACAACTATTTGAATATTTTGATGTCTTCCTTTTGTAAATATTTCTGACATATTTTTTTGTTTTGATAAACTTGCAACATCATCTAAAATTAATAAAGATTTATTTTCAGGTGTACCAGCAAAACTTTCCATATCTTGTAACTCATCTAATTGTTTATCATTATAGACGTTTGTAAAAGTTGGCCATTCAGAAGTATGCATACAAAAAATATGTACTTTTGTTTCGTCCTTATAATATTGGTTTATATATTTTTTAATAAACGTAGTCTTACCACTTCCAGTTTTACCGTAAACAATGAAATGTAAATTTTCTTGATACATTTTACCTTGTTTAATATTTTTATTATTAGTTTTATCCTTAATCTTATCCTCCTCAGTCTTCCATCCTTTAAAAGTTTTTATTTCTTGTTTATAAAAATTTATTCTCTTTTGTTCCTCTGTTAGAAAGTAACCCCATTGATTTCCAATACATATAACAAGATGATAAATAAAAAATATTAAAATACATGCTAACAATATTTTTATACAATGAAATTTTAAAAAATTCCAAAGACGTGTAAGATCTGATTGTGGTATTTTTTTATTAAGAGATGAATTAGGGGGTAGTGTCTCTAAATATTTTTTATCTATATTATTATATATATTTTTATCTATATTATTATATATATTTTTATCTATATTATTATTATATTTAGTATTATATATAGGATTTTCTACAATATTATTAATATCTTTGAGATTCGGATCTTGAGGGGTTAGTGTATCTTGAAACTCAGTGTTATTCATATAATTATTTATTATTTCGTTTATTGCATTAAGAGATTTATGACGACTTAGTACTTTTATTACTTTTATTACTTTTAATTATAACCGGTGAATATAAATCTTCCAAATTTTCTTTTTTTTTTTTTTTTTTGTTTATTTAATTTTTCATTTTCTTTTTATTTATCTTTTCTTCTTGTTGCTTCTTTTCTTTTTATTTGTTTTTTTTTTGTTCATTTTTTTCTTTACATTTTTATTTCATTGTAGTATTTTTCTTTCTATTCATTTTTTTTCCTTTTTTTTTTGTTTTTTTTTTTCTTTTCTTTTTTTTTGGTTCTTTTCTTTTCTTTCTTAATTTTGGTTTTTGATTTTTCGTTTTTTTCTTTTTTATTTTTTGATTTTTATGCTTTTGATTTTTTTTTTTAAATTTTTCTGTTTTTTTTTTTTTTTTTTATCTTTTTTTTTTTTTTTTTTTTCTTTTTATTTATTTTTTTTTTTATTGCTTTTTTTTATTTTTTTTTTTTTTTATTGCGTTATATACGGTTTGTTTTTTCTTTTTTTTTTATTTTTTTAAATTTTTTTTTTTTTTTTAATGTATTAATTTTTTTTATTTTTTTTTTTTTTTTTTTTTTATTCATTTATTTTTTA
>CAJQUW010003660.1:0-2500 GCA_907163375.1 Prostheceraeus crozeri | reverse complement strand
TGCATCATTATTATTTTGATCACAAAGGATTATTTGTTGAACAAAAGGAAGTATTTGAACAAAAGGATTATTTTGTGCTAAATAAATTATTATTATTTTGCCTAGGTGTTTTTGCTTAGTGTATTTATTCTGCAGTTTGTGCCTAGGTGTATTTATGTCTAGCAGTATTTTGCCTAGTGTATATATTTAGCAGTATAAGATTTTGTTCATTATCTGAAATATATAAAATGCTTTAATCTTTGTTATGGTAGCTCTGTTGAATATTATTATACTGTAATCTAAAACCTTATTATTAGGTTGAATATTATTCTGAATATTTTAGGTTGAATTACTATTATTACGGTTGTAATTGATTCATATGCATACCACATGGGGTGTTTTTCATATGAGAATATAATAGTGTGTTGATTTAAAAAAACAGCATATTGCAAATTGACAAAATTGAGGTCTTTTCCATTTTTTATTTTTATTAGGAAAATTTGTACTTTTTTATAATTTATGTATTTTTACTAATGTATGTATTTTTATAATTTATTGTATTTTTATAATTTATGTATTTTTTTATAATCAGATATAATTTTATTTTTATGGTTTAAAAAAGATGTTACCAAATGTTGGTGGAGGTGCGTATATCCCGAATAATCGTGATTAGAAATAAATAATTTTAGAGATAGAAAATTATATCATGAAAACTGGAGAGTTTTAATCTGGACCATTACATCTGTCTAATTCTTCCACAACAATAATACAGAGTTAACAAATAAACAATTTGTTGATACGCAAATCAATGAATTAAAAGAAAAAAATATTTAAACGATGTTTTGGTTCCACTGATTGAATGACATTAAAAGTTGCTTAAACTTAATGACAAAATCATTAAACGAATAATTATTAAAAACTTGATTAAAAAGGATAGAGAGCAGAAGGCAGTTATAGCAAAACTTTTTTAAAAAGATTCAGAAAAACAATCGAAAATTTTTAATATTACTTTCTTTAAATTTAAATCTGCAGTCATTAAAAATAATTCATCAGGATTAAAAATGTTAAAAGAACAATTAGAAGATGAAATAGAAAAACTACCTGAAAGAATTAAAAAAAATTTAAAAATTACAAACTACATTCCAAAAAAGTGTTGATGAATTGAGTTCTAAAATTACTCAACAAATGAAAAAGATGAATAGAATAATAAATGAAGTAAACTCACGTAATGAAAAGTTTTAAGAAGAAAACTCTTAAAATCAATTTAGAAAATGAATTAAAGAAAAAATTTACAGAAAAACTCTAAAAGAAAATAAAGAACAGTTAGATACTGTTAAAAGACAATTAGATGTTCTTAAAATTAAGTTAAATGTCTTAAAACGGCGTTGTGATTAATCAGCAGAAAATGGCAAGTTATAGAAGGAAATTAAAGAGTAATTCACACGTACTTGACGCTGTAGATAAATTGCATTAACAGTCAATTAATAAAGTTATCTCGAAGTTGTTGTCCATTCACCAAATGTAAATCTTAAACGGTATTGTAAATATCTAACTTAAAATATTTTTTACCTACAAAAATAAGAATCATAAAAAATATAAATATAGTTTTAAAAAATACAAAAGTATAAATATAATTTTTTAAAAATTTTAAAAATATAAGTTTTATAAAAAATTTAAAAATATAAAAAAGTATATAATTTTAAAAATGGATAAAATTAGAGCTGATAATTTTAAAAGATTAAACAATTTGAAGAGTTAATAAAAGAAAGAAATTATTATGAAGAAAAATAATAGGAATAATAAGAATTGATTGATGCAGGTTTGGTTCCTGATATAAGTTAAACAAAAACGCTCTGTAAATAGTTAAGAACAAAAAATAACATTTTTTTATAAAGGAATCGGGTTCATGGGGTCAAGGAGATGTCTCTTCCAGGGCTTCGGCTTCGCCCGTATTTATGTTTTCTAAAAGTTCAAATTTAATCCTAAAAAATGCCTATAATTTATAAACACAATCTTAAACATTTTGTTCAAATCAAATAATTGCTGCATTGAAGCCACGTTTGAATCTTGTTTTCATTATGTTAATAGAGAAACAGTCGGAACAGAAAGTTTTATCTAGGCACCGCAGGGTGCGTTCAAAAAAGAAGGGATGGCATTGTTCTTTCTAGGTATTTGTAGTAATCGTTAACTTAATTAAAAAGAATAAAGATTTGATTACATCTGCGCAAAGGAGCAGCTGCTATAGGTAGTACAGATGTGCAATATCAAATGCTGTTAATCACAAAAACGATTAAAACAAGCTAGAAAGCTTATTCGTAAACTCAAGAAATGATTCTGAGGAACTAAAAAATTAAAAATCTTTCAGATGAAACAAAAAACTAAATTGCTACATAAGCTGTTGGGGAAACTTGAGGAGCGAGCTCGTATGATAGTAAAACATAATGAAAAAACAATTGAAGAATTAATAGGTAATGCGGAGAGCAGCGGAGCTGGTCTAGCAAAATTCTAAAATTATATTTTA
>CAJQUW010003659.1:121492-476178 GCA_907163375.1 Prostheceraeus crozeri | reverse complement strand
ATGTTAAATTTATTGATTTTCTTCATTGAACACATTTGTCGAAAGCATTGAAATATATGGGATTGTTATTTCCACCCAAATTTCTGTTATATAAGGCATGTATTACAAAAACGTCACAGATTGCTTACAAGTTAAATGTCTTTGTTATGCAAGTTATTGTTAGTTATTGCTCTTTGAGGGCAGATTATTCGTGCTCTACTGGCGGTTAAGGCTAAACGAAGACAAGCCTCAAGGGGCTGTTTGATTCAGAAGATTTTTCGCTCTGGATTGATCGAATTTATTGACGGGAACAAATGTTTGACTCACAAAAACATGTTCTTCCAAAATTTAGAGAAAATAATTAATAAAATGCGGAGCACTGTAGGGTACTGATTTACAGAATGAAAATAGACAAAATCGTTTAATTGGACAAGGCTTGCTTTGGAGGAAAATCTGTTGAATTTGTTAGTAAGATCTATTCAAGTTGTTTTATAAGTGGTAATCTGCTTATGTTATTAACAAGTCATGGTGAGGACGGATGCTTCAAGACAAAAATGAATAAGATAGCTAAAACTCAAGCACAATCTCTAAGTTGATCCTAAAGTAGTCGCTCTTCGATGGTTGATTACAATTCAACAGGTGGATTAATTTGTTATATTTACATAGATATATTAGAAAATGTAGAATTTGTGTAGCAAGAACAAATGCAAATTGTCTAATTATACTTTCTAAATCTTATGGTTGCTTTGATATAGGAATTATGACAGTTTGTACATTGGTGCATGTCGGTGGCAGGCAGAAATGAGCATTTCCATGGCCGATTTTTTACACTATGCTTATAACATAGAAGTTACTGTTCAGATATTTGACTTCTTAATTGTAAAAGATGTTGTCTACAGGACAGTATCATGGAACAGTTATTGATGAATATAACTAGGACCATTGGTTATTAATTATGAGCATTGATCGGTGTAGTATTGAACTAAATCGTCGGCCGCTAACGCTGGCCTCTGTTTTGTAAATTACTTTTACTTGAATTCTACATATGGTTTTTCCTTCATTGTTGCAAGGCCACATGGACAATTGTTTATTGACATCACTCTTATTATTGAAGGTCGAGTGATCTCAACAAATGCTTAAATGGCTTCCAAGTGACGCAGGTGTTTTTCAGCTTGTCAATGCCCCTGTTACTAACAAATTTAGAAAGATACCATCTTTGAATGTTCTCTATATTTGGTCCTTGCCCAATCAATGAATCTCATTCCAATCTGACAATTGATGGGGCATGGTTGAATATGAGCTATGAGATGATGATACCTAAGCTAATTTTATCTAGCGTTATACTATCTTAGTTTTTTGTGAACATGTGTCATTGACATAAAGCCACATGTTGTTTGAGAGCTGCCTTTATGATTTAGCTTTGGTCAACGGCTACCGTGATGTGGTGGACAAGCTCAAAATTTTAGAAACTATGAATAAGTTTTGTGCTGTACTTTGATGTATTTCAATCATCTACCAATGCATTTTCTTAAGTTACCTAAATTGGCGTTTCTGCTTTAATAATTTCATATTTGAAATGATGATACTTCATAATCCGCAAATTTCATGCTTGAGTAATACCTGCTGAGTCATACCGTAGTTTACCGTCAGCGGATCATTGAATACTTTGAAGCTTCTCCAACTATGTGCTGGGAAGAAAGTTTGCTTGGAATCAGCTTGCCGAAGTCTTTAAATCAATGGCTTCAAGGTACGCTTGTATCATTGCATATCGTTTTTAAAGAAAAATGATATCATTCATTGGGAGATCTAATTTGCAATTTAAACGTGAAATGCATTATTAAGGAATAACAAATATATTTTCTACATTACTTTCAAATGTCAGAAAGGAAAGATTGGGAAATTTTGCTAGATGAGGATGTGGATCACATTTGGATGATACCACGGGCCTCATTTGGGGGATCAACCTTGATTCTTTGTAGTTTTCTGCTGTTAATGACGGCGGAAACTTATGTCATGGTAGGCATCTAACAGTATGTGAAAAGCTAGACATCAAATGGTAAAAATAAAAATATTGACCGATGATTTGGTTTTGACAATTTTTTTGAAGAATTTTTGTGTCTTTTAATTGAGCAAGGCTTTTAAAATGAATGCAACTCATATTCATTAAGTTTTCATGTCTTCCATAGATAATTTCATGTTCCTATTAATTTCCTGAGTTTCTCTAATCTAAAGTGATTGCATTACGCTTAAGAGACAGAATGTGAGGGTTTAAAATATTAAATAAAAACTCTGGAAAGAACTGATTTTTTAATCCACTTATCAAGGGAAAGAGAAATAACCTTCAGATTTTTAACTCTTGAGATTACGCTTACTCTAACTGCGATTTACATTTGAGGATCAAACTGTATAATGCTCGGAGATGGGAAAGAAGAAGAAATTATTGCAATAACACTATTTGATTTCCAAAATGATAACGATCTTGCTGCCGCGGCTTTGTCTTTCAAAACTATTGCTTCCGTCAAATCACTGACTACGGCGTGGGTGGGGGATATTGGATAACTCCCAGCAATTTACATCCGAAATTTTAATAGAGTAGGAGTCACATTTATGCTTTAAAAATTGTAATTAATAGAAGGTTTCTTTATGGGTTTTTCTCAAAAAACAATTTTAAAATTTGTCTTAAAATCACACTTAAAAATGTTTTCATCGTAAAAAAATCTTCAGAGTAATGTATTTTGATTTTATTTCTCAACAAAATGCAAAAATTTATTCTAATAGGGGAAACACGAACACTTTTTGAATTAAGGTGATACGGGTTTGAGTTTAGTGCTAGCGATGTCTGCTGCATTGATATGTCTTACAGGTCAAGAATAGTCCTGTAAAGATGGCTCTTGAGGTATAAAATAGGAGTTTCTACAGTCATACTCGTTGCAAGTGTTGACTGACCAGGCCACATACATATTCTTATAATTTGATATCGCTCCTTGTTTGGGCGTTTTTGTCCGGCGAGGATGTCCCCCTGTCGTGGGAAGGTCTCCTCCTCCAAATAGCAGTCACACCCGCATTGTGACAAGAAGACGGAGAGTGACAATGCTCACACGTGTAACAATTATGCTTAGAACTGGACACAAAGTACAGATTACGCTGCTGATATCGCTGCACTTCTCGTTATAGTCTCTACTGACAATATGTACTCGTACCCGAGTTCACTGAATTTTTCGCATGTGGAGTTAGGAAATTATGCTAAAATTAGTGTTGTCTTTTTAAAGTTTCGTGTAGGTTGATTTATTTTTACGGATTGTTAGAAAAACAGTGGGGGGAGATAACCACATATGTACCAAACAGAAGTACATATCTGCCGGTAATTAGTTTGATGGATTTTTCAAACGTGTAGCAAGTCCTGATGCGACGTCAGGCATATAAGGTAAAAGTCAGGATTGGCAATTTTTTTCAATGGACTATTTGCAAACATGCCGTCTGCATCAAACATACGACCTTTCTTTCATTATTTTTATGGCTTTAAAACCATTCGTTACATTGTATCCAAGAAATACTTTGATTCCTCATGTAATTTCGAACAGTTTATGCTGTCACATATTATTTTAACTGGATTCCCTTAAATTTAGTTGAAAAAATAATAATTATCAAGATAAAAAATCAGAACATCTGTTTTAATGTGGCCCTAAAACATTGCGTATATTTTCATTAGACAGCATTTTTCTCTACATTCTTCATTAATGTTATTAATCATTAGCATTACTACTATTTTTGGGGGGTGGGAAGGTGAAGACTCATTTGCTGAATACGTTTTTCAAAAGGTTAACGGTGTTGTGCAAATTGAACCTCCCAGATTGGGCTCACCTTTGAACATGGTCATAGTGCACTATATTCCATTTCTTAGGCCTTTATTTTCTTCTATTGAAGTGAACGAAGTCTTTTGTAAGTTTTGACTTGCGCTGCGGAATATGCAACAAATTAGTATACAAGACAATCAATTTACTATTTATATGGTTTGTGCGCTGTAACTCTTCTTTTCGAGTACTAAGGCCAATGGCGATTGATTAATAGTGATAAAGTTAACTTGTTGAATTGACATAAAATACAGTGTGATTGAATCAAATATGATGTTGGGTTCTGGTGCAAGCAGGGTAAGGGCCTTTTACTTGGCCCTTCCCAGTGTCAGGGGATCAGTCTCAACATACTCATTCATTTCCAACTGTCCCTTCATCGAGGAATGAGAATTACTATTGTGTTGACGATGCCCGTTGCCACTTCTTTACTTTGTTACAAAATCCCTGCCAAGATTCTAATGAAAAGAGAGAATGATGTGAAAGGGACTTTTCAACAATGATTATGTGGTATTCAATTTACGAATTGTTTCATTTGGCATAAATTGTATGCTTGAAAACCTTCGGAGCTTTTTAGTGTACTAAATCGACGCAAAAAAAAAAAAAAAAATATCGATAAAAATGAAAACAATTTATGGGGGGGATGGAAAGCTAGGATTACACATTGAAAAATATTGGCAGTGAGAAGCCGTTAGCTTTTGATTGGTTTTTTAGCAGCAAAATTTACATATCTAGAATAAATTGATAAGAGTTAATATTTTTGGGTTATTCTATCGTAAATTGAAGAGTGAATTAACAGCATGAGGGGGTCTAAAAAAGTGAGCGGGGACTTCCGGTTCGAGAAAGAAAGGAATGCCTAAATATCGTAGACGTACACTTATGTAAATGTCCGGCATTTGCTTTTTACTTTCTAATAATCATTGTAAAGAGATTCAGCAATAAGGTAGGTTGAATGGGAGGATACCATTTGATTTTTTTAATAACCAAATGGAAATCTTTGAAAACAATTGGATAACAAAAGAATCCAATACTTTATTGTATACTAATTGAACATTTCATTCAGTCATGACTCTTATAAGTAACAACACGCGATTATAGCCCTTGTAATAATAGTTCTCAAATATAATAAGCTGTCTCCACTGCACGACCGCGTTTTTTCATAAACAATGTTAAGGCTATATTTATTTTTATAATCACGGATATCTCCGGGATTAGTATAATTAAGTCTGGGTAGCGTCCTTGATGTTTAATCCTAAGAATTAAATTTGAATCTAGTGAAAAAACACTGAAATATTTTGGAAGCTCCCCTATGTTTTCAACTCTTATTTATCGATTATATTTAAACGTAATATTCGACAACATATATAGTGATTTAGGATAAATAGTATTTTAATGGAATTGCTTCATAACATGTACAAAACAAAAATCATGATATAGAATTAAAGATGTTATAAAGTCCTTTCAATGAGTTTTCTTACCGTTTTTTGTATAAAGTTATACTTGTCGAGATATTGACAGTCAATGATACGTCAGTTGAAACATCGTCGCCATATTTTCTCTAGGTTAAACGATCACGTGTCACGGTCGACCAGACATCTCGATATTATCTCTTCATTGTTCAACATCACAATATAATGATAATTTTAAAATTCTCATTCGCACTCACATACAAGGGTAAATTTGCTGATTCATTGTACATAAAGTCATCATTCATTCACAGTACCCTAATGAATATTAACACGCATCCACCAATCTAGCACGCTTTTCCTATATTGATTTTTCTTGTCTCATTCGCACTGTATTTATTGACATCCTTGTTTATTGACAGTTGCACTGATGATGGTAGCTTGCATATGAAACTGTTTGATCGCGTTTTTAACTATGTTTTTAGTCCGGCAGCAAGAGAATGTGTCTGCAGGGAAACTGGGGCCGAAACTACGACTTTCAGAAGAATGATGCACCGAAATTTTGGAATGCAATGAATAATGTTACGTCTGCCGTGTTCTAGTTAGTTCCTAGTCTTGTCAGACAACGATCCTCAAAGACAAAACTAATCCGATGGGACGATGTATTGCAGGTTTTAGTTTAAAATGAAATTTTTTATGTTTTTTTTTTTCCGGGGGGGGCCTTTATTGCGACCAAAAATGCTAGGCTAGAGTCATTATTTTTGACATGCGAATATTATTCAGCGTCATTTTCTTTCTCTTGCTCATGCAAACTTTGTCTGTGAAGATAAAACTTGCAGTTTTGGTAAGTAAGCCCTCCTACTGTCGGCAAACACAAGCATTCTAAGCAATTTAATCCATATTTATCCAATTTTTAGCATACTATTGTCGATCAGAAAATGAAAATTAATCATGCAACATCCTATAGGGATAAGACAAGAAGGGACATTCCACTTCAAAAATTGTGGATTAGACATAGGTAGCTGTGGCCCGCATTAAGTGAAAAACATAGAACATTTTATTTTAGTAAAAACGATATCTGCTTCACCATTGGGATTAGCAAGGTGCATTTCTTTGATCTTGCCTGACAAGAGGAAGGAATCTGATTAGAACTCGGAAGATGTACACATTCGTAGGAGACATAGCGGTACATCATTTCACGTTTAACAAAGTCTCAGTTTCGGCCACGTTACACTGCAGAAGAAAACTTCGCTGACGGGCATCAAAACAAAATATTATAATGTTTTTTGTGATTGGATGAGTCAAACTAAAAAAATTGCGGAGAGGTTATGATTAAGTAGTGGACAAAACAGTATTGGATCTTACGCAAGCTATTGAATAAGATGCAAATGTCTGCTTGTTTTTATGAATTGGCATCTATAAGGTATGCTCTATCATCATCTCTAACTATCACTTAACATTAAAACAATAGGCATTTCATTTGATGTACTCTGTGACATCTTGTGCTGCTGACGAGATTCCTCACATTTTGTTTTGGTGGAGAGCGGACAAAGAAATTTACGTTGTTATGAAAGAAGTTGAGGAACTTCTTCGAACAGACTTTACCTCTTCTTGATTCAATCAGCGTAATGTACACCAACAATTCTTCTTTCTCACAATATTGACTCGTCTGCGACGACAGAGCTGCCAGGGAAAGATGAAGTAGTTGGGAAAACAAATAACGGTAGACACCAACTTTGTGATGCGAAATTATTCTTATATAGTAAAAAATTGCATGTGCTTCTGCATTTTATGCAATTAGGCATTGAACTATTGCATTTTTTCACTAAATAAAAAATTCCAAATTCAATATTCACAAAATGTTTCTTGCAATTGTAATTGAACAAAACTTCATGTTGAAAATGGAGTGTGAAAATGGAAAATATGCATTTCGGGAACACTTTTGGAAGTCACTTTGTAAGAGTGCTTGGTCAGATAAACACTTTGAGTTGTTATGCTCATTGTTGTATGTTGATGTTCGGGATAATAAAATTATAATATACCGTTATTATTTCCATGAGTTAAATGAATCAGTGTTTGTGGGTGTTACTGTAAAATCTACAAAAATTCTGCTTTTATACACTGCGGCGATGTGCAAGAGTGCTAAATTAATGAATGTGTGTCCCAAGTTTTCGAAAAAATCGTCTATCAACCGTGGGGGGAAAAAGAAAAATGTTTTGCTAATAAGTTTTAAAACTATGAAATTGGGGATTTTGAAATTATCGGAAAACTTGCTTATAAAATTTCATGTGTATAATGCACAATTGAAAAAAAAAAGAGACGAAAAATGTTTAAGTTTGAATTAATTTTTATACCTTCTTGTAGCTGGCTTCTTTACAATGGATTCTGTGCAGGCACATTGAAGAATTGCTCGGCGGTCAGGCCATCTATTTCCTTTATCAACGTCCGTCTTGGTTGACATCTTCAGGCTCTGCTGATTTCAGTTGACATGGTAACACATTTATTATTTATACTGATTCATAAGAGTCTATTCCGTGCGTCTTATTGTTTAATGGTAATAAATTTTTATTTCGATTAAAATTTGCTGGTGTTGCTGTAAATGACTTTCATATGTTTGTTTTGTTCTGACTATAACATTACTTTCATGTTCCTTTTGATGTATAGTTACTTACTCTTTAAAACATATTTCACATTCTTGTGATAAAATATCATGAGATTATTAAACTTACAGCCGCGCAACGACCTATTTGTGAGGGGTGGACGGCATTGGAAATGCTTCTGTGGCGCCTTTATAATGACAGTTATCGTGAATTTGAAACATTCCTTTTGAAGCAATCTTTGTGTTCTCTGTGTAATCGCCTAATTATTTTATTATTCCTTTTCTGTGCATCGTCATTACTAAATATTTAACATAGAAAATCTGTGGAAAACAATACGACCTTTATTAACATGGACGCTACAAACATGTTTATAATAATTCCAAATACTTTAGTTTATAACATAAATCAGTTGGTGTAATTAAGTTGATATAAAATCTTTAAATTTTATAAGGGAAACTTTATTTAACCGGCAACAATTTCATTCATTGGTATCCTAATGGAATAAACAATGTTTCTACGTAATTGATAATGCACATTTTAGTTAATTAACTTTACATGGGTTAGGCAATGTGTAGACTTCAAGTGTAGACTTTTTTCCATGGCTTTATTCAAAAATTTTGCACAAATGCCTGATTTTTGTTCCTTCCAAAATCAATTCCTTGACATCACTACAAAACCGATTCATGACGAACCATTCGCCTTCTTTCAAGGGGTGTTTTTGTTTTCTTGTCATTAGCCTATACAAAATATCTTGACCATCAGCCACTCAAGAAATTATTGTCTTTTGTTGATGGCTTTTTCATGATAGGCTCTTTATCTATTGACCGATTTTGATGTTGATATCATCGATCGCTTCAAGCTACCCTTTGGTGCGCTCAAGCTGTTGCGCATAATTAGGTTCTATAATTTCAATGATTACGGAAACAAGAAGAATGATGGAATTTTGTAATTGATCTTTACTTATTTTTTATTTTTATCTTTATCTCTTTTGTTTCTGGTTTCCATGGACTGTTTGTACATGAATAAGTTAGAGGACGGAAGAATAGTCAGGGCGTTTTTCTTCCTTGTCTTTAAAATTGCAAAGTTCACTATAACAATGGAGGGAATAAATGCGTCAAATTCAGCGAATTTCTACCGTGTTAGGCAATATATAAACAGTTTGCCAACCAAGAAAGTAAACATTTAGAAAATGCAGCCTGGACTTATTTAGATCACGCTACATTAAAACGCGCTGCTGGAAAATCCGCTAGCTATCAACCTTCGATGAACCCGACGGAGGGTTGTGATAACTTTCATAATAATATACACTGCAGATGCATGTCGTGCGTGAAACTGACACACGACAGAACAAATCCACCCAGAGTAGGGGACAGGTAGCTGAGAGCAATGTTTTTGCTGGTTGTGAGACTATAAGCGTTTTTATGGACGTGTAGAGAGGCTAGCTTCTACCCCAGTGGGTAAATTTATTCGTTCTTCGATGAAACTGTTATTTCAATAATACGTGCGTGTTTAATGAAGGAAAAGACTATACAACCAAAAATATACAATACATAAAAGCTAAACATGAAATGACAGTCTTAAAAGAAGACAATGTAGGAACAGCTTTGTATCAGATCAGTTATCGCAGGACGGAAATGCAGGTATGTTAATTATCTTACACTTAATTGATGTGATTAAGATTAGATGACAGATGTGTCGATTACATAGCGGGCATGATTAGTGATTTTACTTGTAGTATTGGTATTCAATCATAGGACGGTTATATGAATATGGAGAAGAACTGATAGAATGGTTACTATCACATCTCATCAACTAATTAATCGATTTGACTATGGAAGCCATTTAACACATTAGTTTGGATTGACACAAGACGTAGTTTAGGGTCAGTCAGGGATCCATATCTGTACACTATGTGATTTTTTGGTAATAAGACAAATTATTTTTAAAATATATGGCAAGACGTTGCTTGGGCTGCTATTGCTGTTGTTTTTATTGTTTTAGTGAGTTTTCAGGCCAACTTATCGGTTCTTGATAATTTAAGAGGTTTGTGAGGGACTTTATATGATCTAGTTTGTTCTCTAGCGGACTATTATTCAATAGTTATTTTTTACGTCTATGCTCAATATACTCTTGGGTTATCTGGTACACCATTAAATACAGGCACTAAATATTAACGTTAGATTTAGTTACAATCTGTTTAAACAGCGAATGTTTTTTCGGATAATTTCCTGTTCAGATTTCAAAAAAATCAGTTAGTGTGATGAAACTAATTTTAGCTGTTTTTTTTTTAACGGGATGTTTAACATTTTACAGTTTTACAGTGCACGTGGAGGGTGGCGGTAATCTATGTCTTATTCTGAATGCTTGGGGAAAAATACAGTTTTTTTTTTTTCATATGTAATTTGGTATATATTAAATGCCTATCGATGAATTATATTTCCATGATCAATGTTGTCTGACTTTCGAATTTTTTTGAATGTTGCTTCTGCGAGATGTCTGAGGAATTATAGCCACGCGTTCCCGCGTGCCTCTGGCTGCCCCGGTTTGGAGCAAAGTAACTTGGGTCAAAATCTCAAAACCACGTAATCACACAAAAATTAGATAGAATCAAGAAACGAAGTAACATTCTTTGTATTTTGTGCTGCAAAAAAGTTACTTCTTACTGCTGGCTAAAAATTCCCTAATTTACGAGGATTCCATCACTGTGTTGCCGAATTTAATTTAAATAAATATAATTCTATCTACCGAGTATCCAAGTTTCTTCTGTTCGACTGGACTTGGGCGACAACTTTGCAAACTAAAACCAATGAAATACGGAGATTATCGAAAAAAAAATTCGAAAAAAAATTAAAGGGCTAGTGATTATTACTGTCTTATTAGTCTCGTGCATAGTAATCCAGTCCTGTGGACTATAATCCACATTCTATTCCATGTCCTGTCAATTGGAGAACGTGAGTATAGTAAACTGTTGGGATCTTAAAGTTGCTCACCAACTGACACGAGTTTCTCTACGCGCTGACACGTCATCGTAATATCCAAGTTATATCGGATTTATATGCGACCGACACGACTTTTTGAGTTAATTTAAGGGCTGAATAATATCGCGAGCAATTTATTGCGCAATGTTAGACGGCACTCAATCAGTGTCCATGTCGATTATGTTTGTATCGAAAACGAAACGATTGTTTTTATTTTTGTCATAACTGTAATATTAGTAGTCTAAGTAGCCAATAATTATTACGACTTGTAAAGCTTTCTTTTAATATGTAGTCCTACATTTGATATCACGGATCTACTGATAGAAGATTTCTTGATTTGATATTGTATGAATTTACACATTGCTCCACATAACAAAGGCAATTGCTTTCATTTTATCATTTACAGAATTACAGAAACAACTTGATACAATATTGATAGCGGCGTAAGTGATTGACGCTATGGTTGGTTTAACCATAAACTTTATTTAGAATGCGATTAATTGGATATGAATGTTTTTTTAAATAGATTATCGGCTATCGCAGATGACATTTTTTTAGGGGTGTGCGAAGAAGTCAGCTGCGCAAGACATAATTATAGATGAAATAATGTAAAAAATTTTCATATAAGCACAAATGCAACAGCAAACATGCATGTAAGAACAATATATACTCATTGTGCAGTATTTTCATAGGATTTTTGATTTCAATTAAAATCTAAGTTCCCTCATATGATTTTTAGAATCGTGATAAGGTGATATTTAAATGAAATTGAATTGCTGAAAGTAGAAGCTTTGATTTGACTCAAAATATTTTGGAAATTTGCGAAGAACGTTAACACAATGGTACTTGATATTTATCAATCAATAATCTAATTGATATGTCACAATTAGCATGCCTCTCTCAGAATCTTACTAATAACATACGTCAACAATTTTGCAGTTTACAGAAATCTTTTCTCTTGCAGAAAATCATAGGCCGAAGACTTGTTCAGACGTACACTAGACACGTACCCGGGGGGGGGGGGGGGGGGGGGGGGGGGGGGGGGGGGGCTCAACTTTTATCCAAAGATTTGCTGCTGACAGGAGCATAAGTTATTCAATTACTATTTTTGTTCCTTCCAAATCATGATTTATCTGCTTCACAGTACGCAAAGCATTTTGTAACATTTTGTAGTCTTACTCGCTACTATTCTAGAAAAAAAAAAATGTAGACAATGCATTACTATGTGACTGTTGCACATTGCTTGATTTTGGAGACTCTCGGTTAATTTTCACTGGGGTGCAGGAGACCCTTTGAGATAGTGTAATTCACTTTCTGAGAGCGTTCATGAGACTGGGTGGTTCAAAACATAGATTTGAATGAAACCTTTATGACTTATTGAAATTTCACTATGCATTGTTTGCCTGTTAACATTCAATACAGAAGAATGACAGTGGGTAATATTGAAGACTCGTCCAAGTTGAAGAAAGTGGTTGTTGCGTAATTTCGTTCTCTTATAAACCAGTTTTATTCATAATCTCGTTATATTCGGTTATTTTTTGGTGTGATGTAGTCGGTTGCTAATCATCGGGGTTACTCTTGCTGCATCTAAGAAGAAGCATTTGGTTTGAGGATAAATTTATGAAGTATCAACAAATTCTAATACCCCCCCGTGGTATGAACTAAAGGTCGTCTAAACCCCCCCCCCCTAGGGTGGAAGGACTCTACATCAGGGGCACCCCAGGGGGTTAAAGTTCAAAGAAAAATGGACAGAGCAATCGTATACCCCCCGTTTTAAATGAACCAACCCCATACCACGTAATGTTCCCCCCGTTCGTGATAAAAAAATATTTCATGTGGTTTCCTTCATAGTCCAATGTCCAATTTCGAGATATATAAATAAAAATAAAAAAGCGAATGTAGTATGGGGTTAAGACAAGAATAAAATGTCATCAGAGATTGAATGTTATGCTTTGCAAGAGAAGAATTGCAATCTGTGAACATCGCATGCAGGCGTAATACTCAAAACCGAACTTGTTGTCGAATGCAATTTACGTGAAGAAAGAGACCTGATTTTTCGAACTTTAGTTTTCCGCACGGTTTTTTACCAGGTTTTTATCCTTAGTGGCAAAACAAGACCAACCCCTGTTGTTGTATACGCGACATGCACCATTATCTGAAAAACCAAATTTAGATTATCACGTACCCTAGGTCGAACCCAAAACCCAAGGTCACAACCTTTGTGGTAAGCTTAGCAAATTTTTTCTTAGCTTCTTACCAGGCAATTTTAATTTCGTTGTACGTCAAGCTTATCAAAAGGACGCTGTAACGCAGGACAGTATCTGGGATTGACCGGGTCTCATCTCCCATGCGTGTCATTTGAAGATTCCGGAGACCCTCCGTCGCCACCTAGCTGCACTTCTTTCACACAATCTGAAGGAAAACCAGCCAGTCAAGTCTCACCGAGATGTTCCTCTCCACAGCTGAACCATTTCTACCTCCAGGAGCTTCCATATTTGTCTCCAACATTGGAAGTGTAACAATTGCCCAGGAGCATGGCTACGCTTACGATGCAGCTAAAAATCACTTTGAAGTGCGGATCGAAGCTCTAGTCCTTCGATGGATCACATATGACGGACCAGGATGTGACGAGTTGTTGACATCGACATTTCCACAGTCCCGACTGGAAGTGAATGTATCATACCCATTGAATAACATCCTCTCGCTCTCATGGATTGAATCAAATTTTTTAAAAGCAAAAAACATTTGGCTCGGCGCTTTTATATCATTTTCGTTTATTTGCCGACTTGTTTCTGGTCAATCTGTCTTCATAAGCAGTTCAACGTATCACAGGGTGGACAAAGAGTGCACGTGATTCACATAAATAATTGGTTCATCCTGTAGCTTTAGTTTTTTTGTATTCATTAAAATTTTATTTAATTCATGATGGGCCCAATGTGTCCCATAAAATTGTCTCAACCCTGATTATAGGACCCTGATACTCAGGGTTCACAATTTCCATGGGGAAAGTAGTTTTTCACACAGGCAGTGGGAAATGTGGTAAGTGACCGGCGGAAAATGGGTAAATATATAGGGTATTTCGGGGAAATTTGTGTCTGTCATTAATTCGTTGTGCAATCGATACAGGAGGCTCATTTCAAGTTTCAGCTCTTTTCATTTATAAATCAAAAACTAGCACAAGTCGACTCCTATACATTTACGAAGTTTTTAGTCCAAAAGTTGCAAACCAAAAAGTTTGCAACCCCGATGCGTTTTCGTCCGAAACAGTCTCAAGGGTCGACGCTACAAATGTGTAAGAGATTCTTTAATATCATGATTTGACATAGTTGAGGCAATATTATCAAATTACGAACATCGTCAATTACGACACAATATCAAAATACTTAACATGACGGCAACGTATGTTTGCGGGCATTTTCATCGCGCTATGAAGCGAGCTTATGCCATTTCTAGCTTAATCGCATTTAAATGGTTGAATAAGAACTCTCTAAAACTATAGTTGTATGTTATTTACAATCTCTACCCTATTATTGAGCTTATGGTTGCACAATGAACTCTATATGTTGGACCAAGTTGTTCAGACCTTTTTTAAACTTCGAACTTAAAAACCAAAAAAATAGAAGAAAGTAAGCCTGAAAAATCAAAGTGTAGTCTAATCTCTAAATTACGACTAAAATTGCGACATTGAGGGATTTCATGTTCCCTGTAAGATTTACAAAAAATTCTCCAATTGGCGGAAAGATAGTGTCTGACGTAATCGAAAGCTTAACAAATATACAAGAATAAATTCAAAAGCATAGAGAACTTTACGAAATTTCCAAATAGTAAACACCTCAATAAATAATAGATAGTAAAAACAATTTCGGCAAATTCCATGCACGTTCTATGTAATGTATTTGAGCTTTCTTTAAATCCTGTTTTGTACGTTTTAAATTTTCCATCTATTTCTGCCAGTTGAATTCACTCCCATGACAAGGTGAACGCGAAGAAAGAAGAGCTTGTATCCATGAAATCTTACCTTTTGCCTATAATTGTACGGAAGAAGTGCTCTTAAGCCAAGTCAACAATTTTAGTCGTCTCACACAAGCCATCTGTTCCGTAATAACCAAATCTTTAGGTTACGTGATAGAATTGGCAATTGGGCCGGTTGGGTTTTGTTAAAGCTAGACTCTAGTACAACGTTTTCGAAAACCAATGATTGTGCATGGAATTTCAGTGCATTTTAATCGGTAGTTTTTTCGGTAGCTGCGCCCTCATGACATAGAAAATCGCTAAATGCTTGTTGACATGAAATATAATCTGATAGCTGCTATATTTTTGCCTATAGAATTTGATGATCTTTGATTCAATTGGGAAGTTTGACATTTCTTAGGACATCGAGAACTTTTTGGGTGACAGTTGTATAGGAGTGTGCATGGTTTCCTAGTGGTCAAATACCAACAGCATTTTCCTAGTTATAAAATACACAAAAGACTACTAATTAATTCTAGAAATGTCATCTTGTGTTACATGCTCAGCAGGCTACTCACAGTTTACTGCAAAACTAGACTAAATGATTTGATATTCACAGTTTAAGCAGACATCGGATGCTGTAAACAACTTGACCGAGATTTTCACTGACTCCAGTTGTCAAATTTAGAAAGTCACATTAAAAGTCCCAAATATTGTCTGCAAATATCGCATCCTCTAAACACCGATTCTAAGAGTTTGAGGGAATTAATGGAGGCGTGCTCAGTAAATTCTTTTATAAACTTAGATTTTTCATATTACCATTCATACACTGCAAATTCTGGACTCAGTTAAAAAAACTGTTTTAAAATTAGCAATTGAAAGAAAATGTCAAAATTAAAGGAACAAGGAAAGCATATCAAAAAAAGATGTAAATTTTTACAATGACTAAATCATTGTATCACTAGCAAATGAAAGTCCTCCACATAATCCGGTTGACATTTTCGAATTCATGAGAAAAACGTCTTCGAATGCCATGTCCATCTAATTTATTGCGGGTCGTAACGCTCACCGAGCTAGATCATTGCACAATAACATCACAGCACTTGCTCCGATATCAGTCTCTCATACATGACTGAACTTTGAGCGTGCAGCTCATAACTAAGTTATTGCTATTATTATTATTTATTTTACGAGTTATATTCAGGGCTCCTGGTAGACCAAAATATGAGAAATTATCGGGGCAGTTGAAAGTTGATACAAATCCAGTAATAAAATAGGCGCGGGGGGTGTATTTTGGTACATATGGTATATTGGGATTTTTTCTTTTGATTAATTTATTATTTTGAATTATTTTTATATATTCTTATCAATTAATTTTTTATTTTTTTTTTTAAATAATTTATAATTCATATACTGAATTCTATTTTTCTTTTTAATTACATATAATTTATTTATATATTTTTCCGAGGAATTTTATATTTAATTTTTAAACTTTTTGTTTCATTGTTATTTACAATAAAAAAATCATATACACACAAATAAAAAAAACACATCAACACAAAAAATATCACACCTCCCAACAAATAAGAAACAAACGCAATCAAGCACACTCAACAGCAACCTATCAACTCCAAACAACAAACACAGCCACAAAACCATTACTTAAAAAAAAACAATACACATCGCAATTAACAACATACAAAAACCACAAACCCCACAACAAAACAAAAAAAAAAATTAATATAAAAAACACACAAAATCCCAAGCACCCCACAATAAGAAACATAAACCACGCTCTTTACACAAGGGCAATAGTCGAAGAAGGATGGAAATGGCTCTCTACCATGACGGCCATTTGATTAGCATAATTTCCAATTTAAGTCAGAAAATAGTATATTGATTATGCAATATGCCTATCAATGCGATTATAGGAATAAATATTGATCAAACTCTTGAAATACGTGCCCAGAGTGATTTTTTCTAATTGCGCTCAATAATGAATTACGAAATCTAAGGAATTTTCTTCAATCAATACACGTGTCCAAAAATGTCAACATTTGGGTTGGTTCTTAAGCTTTCCTTCAGAACAGCTCTTTATTGCGTTGGAGACATGGATTCAACCAGCTTCTTGCAATACTCTTCGCTTAATTTCGGTGGTCCATAGCTCTTTTGTTGTCTTCTTGAGAATCATTGAGAGAGGTCGTAGGGTTTGTGTTGATTTTAGAGGTCTCCGTTTCCTCCACCACAGCCCAGCAGTTTCTCGATGGGTGTTTCAAGTCTGTGAGGACCCTGTCGGGTCATGGTTCTTGGACTTCGACAATAGATGTAATTTGATAGCAATATTTATTGTTCTTGCTTCATTCAAGCGCCAGCACTTCTGCACCGTAGGATGCTCGCAGACATCTTCTTCAAACATGCGTTAGATGTTCGTGGATGCCTAAATCTTCTGATTTGATTCCATGATCTTCATACAATCATTCATTTGGCTTCAAAGCCAAATGCTGGACTTTTTTATCATGGTAAAATGACATGATTGCTGTAGTATTTGACTAATGAACTATTTGTATCAGTTATGGTTGTTGTACCAAGATGCCCTTTGTGTAATGAACTATGTAATTAATTAGACGCTGTACCAGTAGCACCTATAAAATTTTAAAAATTTCAAAAATTTGAAATGTGTCAATTCTTGGGATATATTTGATTTTTTAAAAGTCCGTTGTTTAACTTTGATTGGCATAGATGTTTTATTAAACAGATGATCTTCATTTTTGAAAAAGCACAGAAGGCTATTTGTAGGCTTAGGATCATCATTGATATAGGAATGACATAGCCAGGGCGCAGTTGGTACTATGAGAATGCTCCATTGGTTAGGGCGGTCTGCAGTCAAATTCGCCTCAGATTTTCATCTGATAGTGGCCTGACCGGGCGAGCTGTGGCCATTGTGGTAGGTGTAGTAGTGTTCGCTCTGCGTACGGGGAGACACTTGTGTCTCTTCAAATCTTGGTCGGGCGGTCAAACTTAAGACTTTTATAATACGAGTAGGTGACTCTCTGAATTCTTGCTAGACCAATGTAACACAATTAGAGTATGAGAGTGGGTACTAAATGTACAACTCGGCCACATTGAAGAAAGACTATGTGCACTCTTGTGCTTCCAAGTATGAAACAAACGTTCATTTATTCATTTATCTTTTCATTTAGTTACCAAGCGCTCCATTGTTATTTATTACTTCATTTATCTTGTTACAATTGTAACTAACAAATGTTTCAAATCGTAAAGACTTCTTACACATTTATTCCGTCAAGTCACAGAATTGGATTCATCTGCGCGCCTTCGGTTTCCTAGAAAGGAAGAATTGGATGATAACCTTAATATCACGAAATGGCACATCACAGAATTAGATTATTTGCTCCTTTTCGAATGATGAATTCCTGTATCGCCGTGCTCATTGGAAATGGCAAACAATAAGCTGTCAGCAGAGGAGAACACCAGAGCCAGTGAAAGATGCGTGGCGTGCTGTGTTATCACTTCGCACATCCAACACAAAACTACACATGTTCTGGCTAACATTCGATTCAGAGCGCATGCACTACACAGTGAGAAATGCCGAGGATGAGGAGGATCTGTAAAACACTCAAGTGAACCAATTTCGTACGCCTTGGTACTTTTCTTTAATAATGATCGGAACGGCCAACATTATGGAGAAAACTTGTGCGCAATGATCTGAATTCTTCGAATCTGAAGTAATTTTGGCAATCGAAGCACTTTGCTGGAACTCACATTAATCCGCAAGCGACGCACGACTTTTTTCTATCTCTGTAAGGTATTCAGGAATTCCTTTTTGCCCACTTAATAGGATTCCTCGATGTGCCGGCCGGATTTTTTTTCGAATTAATCCACTTCTCTAGCAAACCGAAGCAGATAAACAAAATATTTAATTCTGTGTGTCAGCCAGTGGAAATGTAGGAAACCGGTTTAGAACACAATTCACAATTGACTGAAAGCATATAAATGACAACAATAAGACCTCTATAATGGAATTTTAAACTTCTTTTTTATGCAATGCACAATAGTGGCACAAAAACCGCTCGCTTTTTCACTTAGATACACAATAACTCTAGTCAAAGGCTGAATCATCGGGTTCATGCCCGAATTTTAGTTCCCTTCTTATGCGCCGCCACCTTGATTCAATTTTCACATTCCTCCAGAGTGAGTAAAAAATCTAGACACTGCAGAAAAAACAGAAATTAGACCTTAGTTTTTTTCCATTCTTTTCCAGCAAACAAATGTAAATAATCAAAGTGCGAATAAATTAATCTTATAATTTGTATTGTTATTTGAAAGTCTAGCTTATCGGGAGTTCTGGCACGTATTTCACACGAAATACATGGAAATTAAATTATGTCTGACGGTCTAGGTTAGACCAAATGATGCCTGAACATCCAGGCCTCAACTAGTCGGCATCCCGGCCCTGCTAGGGTTTGTTTTGAATGCGGGGGGCCAACGGTGCGGCTGCCACATACGCAATCTCTCACTCGAAAACTGAAAGTCACATTCTTCCGCTCTCTGACTATCATACTTTCATCTAAAAGCAGTTAGCGGTCCTGAAAAAGGCTAGCGCAAAAGAAGTCACTGAAATAATGGGAATTCACCGTCCTTGAATGTTTGAAATGTACAGAAATTGACAGGAGTGATAGGAAATGAACTGACAGGCACTTACCTTCAAATCATCTTTCTTGTCTGGAGTAGACCTTGCCCGGCATTGACTTTGCGTCTTTCTTCATTCACATGTTTGCTAGATCACGGCAGTGATTCGGAGCTTCCGATTCCATGTCCTCAGCCGATAATTTGTTGTACGCCTCAATAGCTATACCAACAACGATACTGCCAAAGTAAATGCTCAATCATTTTGAATAATTTTTATCTTTATGTCTTGAACTTGGTTTTGAAGCTTTATTCTGGTTTAAAACAATTCAGCACCAGTGTCTGAATCTGTACTAATTTTTGGTTAGAACACGGCTCCGAAACGGCTGATAGGATTAGTTGCGATCTGCGGATAAAGCGTTTTCTTTCGTCACCCGTATCCGCCCATTACCCGTTAAGATGCTCAGGCCCGCACAGTACTTCGTCCTACCCGTAAGATGCTAGCGGCACGCAACTCGTCCTTCACGAAAGATGCTATATCCGTAACAAAACACCCGTCCATTACAGTGATTCAGGCACATTCATTCAAATAAAAGAAGATATTTCTTTGAAAAGAATAGCTAATTCAATATCAGTTACTAATTTATTTATTCTCAACGTCTTCCATTACTCTTTTTATCAGACATTATGTATTTTTTAAAATGAATTATGAAATCAACTTATTGCTTTTGCTCTTCAAGTCCGTGGCCACTCAAACACATTTACTAAACCTTCCCCGAGTTACACAGTGGTTTCAATTTCAAATCTGATTTATCTGATGTACATTCTTTCAAAATGCATGTCGTAGAATGTCGGACGATAAAATAACTTTTTGAGATAAAAGTTTTTTTGACTTCTAAATCTTTTAAGACAAGACGAAAATTCTAATATTTCGCTCTTATGCGGACGAACGCAAGATATCCGGCAAGACATTGAAACATCATTGCCAAATGAAAACAATTCAACACACCTGCACAGCAACCTGTGGAAATGTAGAAAACGGTAGATATAAATTTCACAAATAAACACGAAGAATCGCACGTGAGGACACACTTGAAAGTGCAGGGGACCACTTCAAAACATCGTGCAGCAATCCAGTACCGTAATAAGATGAAGCATAATATTTTAGCCAAATCAAATAATACCTTAAACCTATATTATCTTGGTCTAATGTACTTTGCATGGAGTTATACTGTAGTCATTGTTGTTGATAAAATCACATCATTCAATGATCAACAACCATATGCTGCTAATTACAACTAAACCACTTGATGATATGACACCACAACATAAAAAAAGTGTGATATTTCCTATTATTTTGTGTTTATATATTTCTTGCTCATATGCTTAAATTATTACGTTGATTCTCATTACATAAGTAAACTTACTTGTTTCATAAAAGTAATTATCTTTTCATGTTGCTCAACCAAACAGATTCTTTTTGTGCAAATCTTTTCAAATTATAAAAAAATTGGATATCTAAGCTCTACATATGGCATTGCAAACTGATGAATCAAAATTCTTCAAACTCCAGAGATTCAGCACAAAATTGTGACTTTCTTAGATCATGTAGGCGTTGTTCTGCAATGTAATCGAGATACTTTGTAAAATACTTTTTTGGAAAATTATATTTTCTCTGATTAAACGAAAAATACACTAGAAGCCCAGGAGTCATAATTTTTTGGCAATGGAATATCTTCAGGTCATTTCCTATTATGTGCACTGTGCTATTATCATGCATCTGTTGGCAATGTACAAGTATGTCTGATGAATGTGCGTATAACGTTTTTTCCTTAAAATGTTTTTGTTTGCCGACATTAGATGCTCACCAAATTTAAAGACAAAAGGGTGCATGAACATTGAAAGGAAATAACTCCTTGAAGACATTCCATGCCGGGCAAAAATTATGACTCTGGGCTTAGTACTTTTCGTTTTATCAGAGAAAAAATATAAAATTTCATTTTAACCAAAAAATGCTATCTGCGTCCCATTGGATTTACATGTGTTTTTCTTTGATCCTGTGCTGACAAGAAGAGAAACTGAAATTCCTGTCAGTTTGTGTCAAAAAAATTTCAAAGATTTTCAGAGAAATCACTACGATAGCATGCAAAACGTCACCATTCGGATTGAAGTAATTATCCATACGGCACGATAGTGTCTTCGCCATCTCCATTTGTTTGTAATTGTATTGACTATTAGAATCACAATCCATCTGTTTCTAACGTTTGCCTATGAAACCATCAATCCAAGTGGTTTCCACTGCTTGCAGAAAAAGTCAGCCGAATTTCGGCCTCCGGTTCTTCATTTGGGGTATATGGAAAATGGGGACGAATCATTCGTACACTAAGCTGCTCCGGTATTCCATGTATCAGTTATATTATTTTGCTTGCGAATAAGCAAGCAAGATGTACAATGTTCTGATTCATGCTGTCTCTTGATGGCATTTGTCAATAGCAAACATATATGATCGAATTCCTCCAACAGCTTTGCAGCTTTGGACAATGATTAAATGATATCATGCTGGATAGTTTTACGAAACCTGTATTTTGGATGTTGATAAATATGACTGAATAAGTAAATTGTACTGATATCTATGGAAAACTACCGAAGAAAATTTCATAACTATTTTCCTCTTAAGTAAACATGATAAAAAGTTATTTATAGGCTCCTGAGGTAGCAAAGCCAGAAAGAAAACATTGCATGAATGACAGATTAATAAAGCAAATTTTGGATTTGACATTTTGTCAACAGAAATGCCTAATAAGGGCGGAAAGTCAGAGCTCCATCAAGTTCTGACGCTTCTGGGCGCAGATACGGTTTCACCAATCGCTTATCAATTCTCATCCTGTGGGGTGACACATGAAAAGAAACATGGCATGTTTAGTATCAAATCCTTTGCAGAAAGAATGACTAGCTTTCTAAGGAAATGCAAAACTGCTTTCACATTCATATCCAACGTATATGAAACTAAGGGTCTATTTCTGCAGTGTCTAGTGTTTTTTTACTCACTCTGTAGAATGGAAAATTGAATCTAATGGGTGGCGGCGCAATAAGAGGGAACTAAATTCCGGGCTATGTAACCCGATGATTCAGCCTTTGACTAGATTATGTGTAATTTCTAAGTGAAAATGCGAGCGGTTTTTTGACAACGTGTGCCACTATTGTGCATCATTGCGATGAAGGTTTTAATTCCGTATAGAGGTCTTATTGTTGTCATTTATATTGCTTTCTGTCAATTGTGAATTGTGTTTCTTCCGTTTCCTACATTTTCCACTGGCTGACACATCAGAATTAAATATTTTGTTTATCTGCTTCGGTTTGATAGATTAGTGTGTATTATTACGATAATCGCCGGCACATCGTCGGAAACCTATTAAGTGGGCAAAAAGGATAATTCCTTAATACCTTACAGAGATAGGGGGATAAAAAGTCGTGCGTCCAACCCCCGCCCCCCCACGCCCCCCACGCTTGCTTGCGGATTAATGTGAGTTCCAGCAAAGTGCTTCGATTGCTCCAAAATTCCTTTCAGATTCGTAAGAATTCAGATCATTTGCGCAACAAGTTTTCTCCATAATGTTGACCTTCCGGATCATTATTAAAAGAAAGTAGCAGGCGTTACAAAAATTGTTCGGATGACTATTGACCACAGGTCCGGTGTTTCTTTCTTTTATAAAATCACTTTTATCGGCAATAAAGCTTGAGGGAGAGACTACACTTGTGTTTTCCGAAATAAAAAAGAAGTACGAAAATTGGTTCACTTGATGTTTTCAACATCTCCTCTATCGGCATTTCTCACTGGTGTTGTGCATGCGCTGATCTCTGAATCGAATGTTAGCCAGACGATGTGTGTTTTTTTGGTGTGTGCGAAGTGATATCACAGCACGCACGCATCTCTCACTGGCTTCTGGTGCCCTCTGCTGACACAGCTTTATTGTTTGCCATTTCCAAATAGCAAGCGATACAGGAATTATCCAGAAAATAGTGGGCCAGAGTGAATAATATCCATATCCATTGAGAGAGGCCACAAAACCTGGAGGTATTGGCCCATTCTCTAAAATCGAAATTTTATTAGGCAAGGCCTTTCAACCGGCCCAGCCGGTCATCGTCAGGCAAGTGACTCCAAGACAACAATTTTTTTTGCAATTTTTTGCATATAACTTTCTTTCCAATTCTTGATTTGTGACTTACTATGACTTGTTACTTATCTCCTCCTCTGTAGTAGTTTGAATTTTCCATTTATTTCATGTTTACGGTCTCTATTTTCATAAGCCTTGTCTTCAATTTCTATGCTTGTAATTTTTGATGCTGCAACCTGTCATGTGAGCTGTGCTTTGCGGACTGTTGGTGAGTGACCAGTCTGTTGTCTGGAGTCACTTGCCTGACGATGACCGGCTGGGCCGGTTTTTGAAAGGCTCTTGCCTAATAAAAATTTCGATTTTAGCCAATACCTGGTTTTGTGGCCTCTCTCAATGGATAGGAATTTTCCATTCGAGAAGGAGCAAATTAATCTACAGTCCGTTTCATAAAAAGTGGATTCATCCTAAAATTTGACTAAATAAAACATAAGCATGATACAGAAAGCATTTTTCATGTTATTTCATGTCCCTAATATATTTAAATGTCCTTATATAATCTGATAAGCTATGATACAGTAACGGTTCTTAAGAAGCTAATATTTTGTGGCCCTACCCTTATTGTCAATGACATTACCAATTCGTCTAGGCATTGATTCGATGATATCGTTGATTTTTGACTGATCTAACTTTCTCCACTCTCTTTTTAACAGTTGCGTAAGTTGTGATACGCCATCTGTAGGTAGCAGTGAACGACGAACGTTACGTTTTAGAATACTCCATACATTTTCTATGGGATTCAGATCAGGAGAACGAGAATGGCCAAGATGATTTTGTCCTAAGCCTTAATTGAGACTTGCATAAGTTGACTTCTATACTTCCTGTGACAAGCATCAGTATCATCCATATATATACCAAAGGTGTCGTTGGTATCACCAAGTTGATCTATCATTTGGCCAATGTTCATTCGTTCTTAAAACATTTCACATAGCGTTTCACGAGATTCATGGTTACTTGCAGTATGTGTAGTTCAGAGCGGCCAATTGGTCCAAAATTGCCAGCCCAAATCAGTTGTAGAGTCGCACCACCTTGTACCCGGGGTGACGATGTAAATGTCTCGGAATTCCAATGATCTGATTTTATCCATAATCTCATCGAACCATCACTATCCTTTCAGACGGAATGATGCAATCACCAGACCAGACAACCCGTTCCCCTTTGATTTCGCCAGTGACAATGACTCATTTTCCCATCTGAGACGTCTTTTTGTATGCTGATTCTGATTAATTCGTTCTGATGAGGGCCTACTTACAGCTTTTGAAATTCGACTCAATAAGTCATTCTACGAATTAGTGGACTAGGAATTAGACGAGTCTAGTGCAGTCTTCCCACCCCATCTACCAGTTAACCGAGACCACCCTTGGAGCAACTTTAACAATCTCCAAAATTTTGCTGGTCTATTCGTTTGGATGTTGTTTTGCGTGGACGGCCAGAGCCCTCTTTACGACAGAGTACGAAATCATCATCATTATGCCTTCGAATGCACATTTGTGTAAGGGACATCTTAGTCGGCTTTTGCCTTGTAGCTCGCCAAGGAAAACACTAGTTCTAGCCTAGGCTTGTCACTTTGCCTCTTTTGTGAATTTGCGATCTACGTTATTGTTTCATTTGTGCTTTGTATTGTTTTCAACCGGTTGTTGTAAGAGATAGGATTTTCTACCCTGAAAGACAATCAGGGAGTGCTGCCAACACCACCGCAAACGAAGTAGTCAGGAAGCCATTGGAACTATGAAGTCCCAGTTATATCCATTGTTAAGCAGAGTTACATTATGTGATGATGATTAATGGTGCCTAATCACTGGCTCTGATTGACCGATTTTCTTTATTTTTGTTTTGCTTGATAGCTTTTGGCTTGTAGAACAACATATTACATAACAAAGGAAACAAATGTAATTTTATAAGAGTGAGGCATGATTTTGTTTAACATTGCTAAATGAAGATCAAATTATCTACTACTTTTTTATCTATAACAGGAAAACAACTCAATATTCATGCTTGAAATTTCCAACAATGATATTAGTAAGCACAACTGACATATCTTCCAAATTTTAGAGAAGTAATTTCGTTATGTTTGGCGGAGTTAGACTAAGGTGAAGTTTATAAGAGTTGTGTTTAAGGGTGATCAATTTTTATGAAACAATCTGTTAATTCTGTGATGTGCCATTTCGATATTAAGGTTTATTCAATTATTCCTTTCTCTTGGAAACCTCGAACGCGCGCAGATGTATACCAATTCTGTGTGGCTGACTATTATGTTGAAGTATTATTTTATTTTGGTTGAAGTTTGCGTTGTCAACCTGACACTATAGAAATGGGGTTGTTAAATATCAAGTTGATCTAGAATGGATATTGACTAAAGGTTACAGTACTGGCACAAAAGTTGGGGCACGAAACACCAATGAAAAGCTTAGAGTTCGCACATGTGCACTGATTATAACCCAATGATGCAGTAGCTGTTGACAAGTTTATCTAATTGAAATTGCGTTGAGATTTTGTGTGCCCGTAATCGTGCATTTCTGGTGCCATTGAATGCGTTTATAAGTATTACATTGCTTTGCCTAAAAGTTTTTGAGCGGCGGAAAAGAATATTTCTCGATATATGTCTTATCTGAATGAGTATATCGATTTATTAGTTAATTAATTTATCGATTTTCATTATGTGGTAAGCTACCGAATAAGTTATGAATTTTTGGAATACTGGGTGAGATTAAAGTCCTTTCCTTGGATTACAACAATTAATATTATGATGTTTTATTCGAAATCTGAATTCTTTGACCGAGGCCCTTCGGAAAGCTCAGACGTCAAGTTTTGGTTTAATAACTTGAGAAGCACCGTTCATTCAATTCTTACATAAAATTTCAGCTTAATCATTTCGTATCAATTGATAGTGCTTTCTGATTCCGATGAAGACATTTTCGAAATTCTATTAGCTGATAATGAATAATTGTAGATTCAAACGATAATTCTTGAGTGCCATATCAAAATCAAGATAGTCATATTAGTTAGTTTCTCGGCTCTTTGTTGAATCATTCAATTTGAACACATATTACTGAACTTGAAAATGATATAATTCATTTGTGATTGAAGTCTATAGTTCATTTAAATTTTTTTCACTTTGTTGAACATTCATTTGTCCGTGATAATCTCTCTTTAACTTGGAATCTATGGTGGAGGAAAAGCCCCCAATTCGTTCTATGGTTTCCATGAACAATAAGTATCAGATTACTGTAAAAAAAGAATTTCTGATCACAATTACGGACGATCTCTTCCAGATGTGGCGAAAGCATTAAAGAACTGTACGAAAAAGTTCAAAAGAGATCTTGTGAGCGTTTTGTCGACTCTATAGAAAGAGGGAGACACCAGGCTAGTTTGGGGAAGAAGTGGGTGAGTCTTGTCTTACGCTATTACTTTTGAGAAGGAGTCCATCGCAAATCAACTCGTAGAGACTTTCACAATGAACTTGGTATTCCACAAAATAACCAGTCATAATTCTGAACAAACGATTTTCAATTCAGAGCATACAAAGATACCAATGGTTCAAAGCATTGCAATCCAATGATCGTCTCAACGTGCAGCTTTGCAGAGGATATTCTTCACAGAATTGAAGTCAAAAACAATGAATACACTCCAGTTACATTGCTTTTTATGATGACAGCGACGTTTCAATTATCAAGGCATTGTTAATCGGAAAATCTACGATTCTGGGGATCGATATGAGAATCCTCATGTTGTGATGGAAGAACAACAGAGACAGTATGGTGAATGTGTGGTGTTGTTATGCTGCACAACAGAAGTTTTTGGACCCTTCCTTTTTGCGGAAATCGACATTTTCAAGGCCAGGCGTCTTAACTGACTTGTTGCATGATTGTGCCAGTTCGAAGCTGGCAGACTATCAACCAAACAGTGTCTTTCAACAAGATGGAGCTCTTCAACATTGGGGCAGACGTGTGCGAAGCTTTCCCGAAAAGATAGATAGGGCGGGATGGATCAATGCCATGACCACCGCGCTCGCCTGACATCACCCCGCTGGACTTCTTCCTGTGGGGCTACGTAAAAGACAGTGTTTATCGCTCACCTGTTCGTGATCTCGAAACACTCAAATTACGGATTCGGGAAGCGATAGCGACCGTAAGTCTTGAGATGCTGGAAAACACTTGGAGAGAAATTGATTATCGTTTGGATGTGCTCCGAGCTCGAAAGGAGCTCATGTTGAGGTGCATTAACGGTAGTTGAAATCAAATTAAATAAAAGATATTGGATGAAAAACATTGTTTTACTCTAATAAAGGCTAAAATTAATAAGAATTGATTAAGTTGAAATTTTATGTATGAATTGATTGATACGGTACTTCTAAAGTGACTACACCAAAACCTTGACGTCTGAGCTTGCGAATGGCATCGTCAAAGAATTTATATTTCGAATAAAACATTATAATATCAATTGTTATAATCAGGGAAAGACTTTATGCTCACCGTATAGAATAGAAATAGAAAGTGCCGGCATCTAAATGCATTATAAATAAAGACAGGTCTCATGATCTGATATTGTTCATACCAGGCAAAAGTAATCGGAAGGTGAATAACCGGATTTATGAATCATTGATTAAAATGACTTGCATTTACTATGCACTTTATAAGTACCTATTTAGCAATATATGGATTTTGCAGTGCATGTCTTGTATCAAGAACTCAAGAATAACCCTTATCACATCCTGAATGCATGCAGTAGGCCGTGCGCGCCTACACAGGAATTAGATTAATGTGTACTAACTGAAAAGGCTTTAGTATTACTAAAACACACTGAACTGCAAAATGTACATTAATGCAAATCGAATTGCTGAAATCAGAATATTAAAATATTCATGATAGGAAAGAATCCGTTCGAGTAGCGCTGCAGATAGCTTGAGCCATTTTATTGATCAAAAGTCAATCATCAAAATATAACGGATGATTGTGAATATTCAACGATTATCGTTTACTTGCGACTAGCAATGCAACTTTTAGCATGTTGTTAGTTCGCAAAACAAGTTAAGGAGCGCAGACTTCACATATTAAATTGACATTCGTATAGTGAAAAAACGGATATCTGAGCATTTGCGTAGTAGAGGCGGAGTAGGTGGAACAAATCGATGAGTCGCATGGTGAATCGTCGGATAAGTGAGGAGCGACTGATGCCCTAAAGAATTTTCTCTAAAACTTGATATCAGCTGCAACTCGAAATGACCATTCTTGACCCACACCCCTGATGTCGCTCTTACTTTGTAATCAACATGTTCATGACGATGAAGCATGAAATAAAATATATAGTAGCCGCCCAAGTCTTGGAACTTGTAACAGTTGACCATTCCAATGATGTCCAGTCATTGGTAGTGAGGATTTGAAAGACATTTAGTAAGCTGCATCCGAATGTGTCAAAGCCCATTCCACACGCGGGACCATAAGTCGAATTGTTCATCACCGGGAGACCATAGAATAGCTCCAACCCGAGGACTCCATAGATATATCTGTTGACGAAAAATTTTTATAACCTATTAACGAATCAAAGGCAAAGGCAGAATTATCCAATAATGGAGACCTGTTTGAAAATTCTCTCCAGAAAATATTAGTTAGAATATTAGGTTCTTCCTGAGTTCTCCGGTGGAAATAGGATGTCTTCCTGATCAGTCTGATTTCATGGAGCGAATGGTGACTCTCTCCTATGGCTAGTTGCACACTTAATTTGACTGTCAAGTACACCGAAGATGGGTAATTTTTGCATTAAAGTGTCATTTCTTAACTTTACATTCGCAAGGGGTGATTACGGTGATTAGGGTCGTTGCTCTGATTTTGGTAAGATGTTGGAATTTAACCTTCGCCCGACTGGGGAATATTACTCCAAGGTAGAGAATTACTCCCTACCGGAAATTTTATCTAGCTCCTGAACGAAGAAAGATACAAACTCCAATTCTTATATACCTTATTTTCAACGTATTCCACAGTTCTCCAGCAATTTTGAATAAATCAGCATAATACCTTCGTAACAATGAGATTTCAAAAATAATTTGAATGTACGGCAGGTTTGTCGAATTTTGCACAATCTTTTTATCTGAATGATTTCAGGTGTCCTTATTGATATTAAAACTATTTGAATTTATAAAAGAATGCGTTCTCGTGTCAATTTGAACAAAAAATGACAATTCCCTTATAGATTTTATTTAGACTTCGACGTTTTGAATTTAAAATTCAAAATTGTGAAATTTTCGTAATTGGACCGTATTACTAAATACGAACTTACTAGCATGTATTGGTGTTTCAACTCTGAACGACCTTGAATATCAAAACAGTGATGATATTCTGACTCGTCGTCGTGAGAGCTTTCATTTGTTGTATTTTGAGAGGGTTAATAGCCATCTTAGAATGCACTCCTTCATGCGCGTGGATAAACATCGCTCGCTTTTCCCGTTAATAGCTTTCTCCGAAAGGAAAAGAAAGTCGTTTGGAAAGAGGAATGATGTCTTTCACTGCGTCGAGACAATGAGTTCAAAAAGTTATTTTGAGTTTCGGGTGTAACAACAGTGTTACGATATCCGAATCTCCAATTGTCTTGTAGCGTCTGTTCAGTAATGATTTATGAAAATCAATGAGATGACATTCAGCTTGCTACTACCGGATCACACAACCATCTCAATAGCAAATCTATGCCAACATCATCAACAATAGTGTCATTCAAGCTGCAGATCCAAAACAATTCTGGCAATCTTGATGTTTACTTTATGATGTTCATAATCGGCTACAGAAATAACTTACTGCTTTCTCTATGTAGACATATTCTGAAGTATATACGCATCTTGTAGGTAATTTGGCAACCTGCACAGGAAATGTCACAACTACATTGATCGGGAAGTTTGCGGCAAACATCGCAATTTCAATATTCATTTACAAAATTCACAAAGTCTTTACCTCAAGGTAGGCTTCAGCATTTTTTTACCAGTATGTAAAGTCAATTATGTAGATTTCAAAAGAAGCATGTACGAGTAAAGCTACTGCCAATGAGTCGCAAACCAAATATGCATAAGCTTTTACGCTTTTACTCTTTGTTTCCTCGACTGTGCTCTCGACCGACTTTAGTCTTTAATAATAATAATAATAATAAATAATCTCTTTATTGCTTCACAGTAAGTATTCGGTGAACGCATGACATATTTTCAATTGACATGAGATGAAATGAATGAGATGAAAAATAAAAACAAAATAAAATTTAAAATTAAATACAATGTACAGGTCATTTACAATATTTTATGAATGAAGAGCTGAAGCGGACAGTTTTAGCAAAAGGTGGACGGAGATTCGATTGCAAAGTTGAGCGGCTCAAACGGTTGTGATGAGACTTAAATAATTCACGTAAAGGGTGTGAATCTGTCCTTTGTATGGAAAGCATCATTTTTGCACACATTTTTTCAGCGACATCCATAAAAGTGGGAAAATCACTAGAGCCAATAATTTTGAAAACTCTGCGCTCTAAACGAATAATCATTTTTAACAGAAATTGAGGCGCATTACAGAAAACAGGAAATGCAAACATAAGCAAGGAGCGAATAAAGGCAATGTATGATCGAAACATAAGAAACTTAGGACATCCAGACCTCCGTAAATTGTACATAATGTACAATCGCTTATTCGCTTTTTTAATAAAACTGTCAAAATGAGTATCCCAACACATGTTATTCGAGAAAGTTACACCAAGTAAACGAAGGGATGAGACACGTTTCAGAAATGTACCATCCGGCAAGCTCACATCTAACAAATGCATGTTTTTCCTGGTTATGATATCCATGACAGAGCACTTTTTGAAATTAAGAGGCAGATGAACGTCAGCAGACCACCTGATCAAATTATCAAATTCCATTTGCAAATTGTCATCAAAAACACTGTTATTAACAAAATGTAAAAAGGTGACATCATCTGCATACTTAAGAACACGTGTTTGGGCAGACAGGAGTAAGTGAATCTGTTGCCAAACAGAACAAGACAGGGCCCAAAACACTTCCCTGTGGAACCCCGCTAGTGACAGGGCTCCAACAAGACATCTGATTGTTCAGACAGACACGTTGTTTTCTATCTGATAGGAAGCTCGAAATCCAGTTTACAATAAATTTTGGTAAGCCAAAGTTCAAACAGGCAGAAACAATATTTGTATGTAACAATTTATCGAAAGCCTTTGAAAAGTCAGCTGACATGATACGAACACCACCAGAAGATTTGTCCAAAAATTGAAGAACTTTGTGATAGGTCAAAACTAATGCTGAAGTCACTCCAGAACCGGGACGTGGAATGTAAGCAAATTGATTCTTGTCAACTTTACTCTTTACTGACGGGAAAATGTACTTCCTACATACAATCTTCTCTAAAACTTTAGATAAAATAGGTAAAATAGAAATTGGACGGAAACTGGATACATCAACTGGGCGGTCGCATTTAGGAACAGGAGTTACATTAGACATTTTAAAGCAAATAGGAACAGATCCTTCCCTAAGACTTCTATTAAACAGATAGGTGATTGCAGGACAAATAAAATCAGCACAATCACTCAACACCGAGGGTGGGATACCGTCCGGCCCGGAACTCTTCCTAGGAACGGAACACAACATTTTGAAAACTTCATTCAAATTAACAGAAGGACGCGACTGAGAGTCAGTAATGAAAGAAGTTACAGACACTGATTCACTCTGAAAGTTTGAAGCAAAGTAGCTGTTGAAGTCATGCGCTGAAATATTTTGAGCAAACTTCTTAACTTTAGGGCATCTACCGAGAACACGCAGTGATTTCCATACTGTTGCGCTACCACCAGAAGAGGCAGATTTAATAAAATTCATTTTGAGTTGGCGTACATGATTGATAACTTCAGTACGCAGTCGATAATACTTGGCAGTCTGACCACATGAAAATGCCCTGTCACGGTCATCTATCAAGATCTTAAGCGACATCTTCATCCAAGGTGGATCGTCCGAGCGAACACGAACAGTGCGCGAAGGAAAGAAAAAATCATACAGATGATAAACACTATCACAAAATAAAGCCGCAGCATCATTTAAATCTCCGACACTTTGAGTTAAACCAAGCCAGTTGTAGTTGGACATAGCCGAATAGAACCCAGCAGTATTCGAGCGAGAAAACTTTCTTACAGTAACTTTGACAGTAGATGGACGAGTAACTTGAGATGGTTTCCACATAACAACTGAATGATCAGATCGTCCGATAGGTGGCTGGGATGTACATTTGATACCAGTAGAAAAATTCGAAAAAAGTTGATCCAAACAGTTTGTGTCACGAGTTGAAAAATCGACAAGCGGCGTCAGGTGGCACAAATTAGATATCGAAGTATACTGACTACGTAGACCATTAAAATCTCCACACAAAACAATACGAAGATTGATACCAAAGCGCATTATACCATAATCAATCAAGTTCGTAATGCTTGATATCGCTGCATCATTTGAAGAAGTATCATTCCAAAAAGGGTGATATACACACACTAGAAAAAGATGGAACTCTTGAATGTACATAACCAGGAACTCCGAATCACATGTGGAAATAGCGCGATGGTCGATGAGATCACATTCTAAGTTGGAAGGAACGTAGCAAATGATACCGCCTCCGTTGCGGCCCAACCTATCACGGCGGAATATGGTAAATCCAGGTACAGCAAGTTCTTCATCTGGTACAAGGGAGTGAAGCCAAGATTCAGTAAAAACACAAACATCAGGACGAGAAGATAGAAGCATTTGGTGAACTTCATCATACTTGCTCAAAATAGATCGCACGTTGGAGAGAATAAAAGTCTTCGGATGAGGATATCTCCTCTTCTTAGGCTGTCGAGAACCACTTGAAACGGGCACCGGAACAATAGATCTATGAACATCCTTGAGAGCATGAAACTCGCGATTAACATAAGAGCGCCTTTTCGAGATAACAACAGGAATATGTTGGATATAAACACCAAAGAAGAAGAGCCTCCGCCTCACAGTCCTGCTCACATGTAAACATTGTCCACGCAATTGCAACAGTTCATCTTTAGAATATTGAATGCGACCCATACAATAGATATCAGCATAATTGCATGCAAAGCACTAGATGGTAGATGTCAGATGAAAGAACGACCAAACAGTATTCACCAGAGGTCGCTAGAAATCCGACCGTCCTGCAGCGAAGCAAGAGATCGAATGATCTACTTTAATCTACAATATCTGACGTAGTCGAATGACATGCTTGCATCTGTCACGCCAATTGCAAAATGGATGCTGGTAGCAACTCTGTCAATAATGATAAGGCACTTTGTGGTCGATATGACTTGAAGATGACTTCTTTTGCATCGTCGAATAGCGTAGTGAAAAAGTGCGGACTCGTCTCCTAAGTGGACTTCGGGTCGATTCCTGGGTTAAACGAGTTTGGTCGGGAAATCAAGGGTGTTGGTGTTTTTTTATTGACTAAATAGTTATCATTCTCTTAGGAGATTCAAAATAATACGAAGTCTGTGGTAGATTCGAATGTAAGAACGTAAGTAATTTGCTAGCACTTTGATGCATTGTGAAATACGAGACTTGTTGAAAGTACTGAAAAGAACAAAGCAACTTAGCGTTTACATTATGATATTGAAACACGCTTAAAACTTCGGAGAACGATCGGATAACGTTTCGGAACATAATGTTTTGCAGATTGATAAAGTCAGTATTTTTAGAATCTTTAAATGCAAGCAAAAATATTTTGGGTAGCCAAATATTAGTTTCTTAAAATCATATTCTGAAATGCGACACTTCGTCCTTCAACGGCAGACTGCAATGTAAGCAATGTAGTGCAAATGAAAGATGTACAAACAAACAAATTTCACCGATGCATCGTCTGAAATATTCAATCATATATTTTTCTCATGGATGATGTTCAGGCAAATTCGAAGCTAAAAATTTTCCGTCATGACTGGATATCTAATCATTGAAGTACGGTTTGATTGCATTTTATAATATTATCTGCAAAAAAACTACAAATTCTGTAGGTACCTGCAACTTAGCGTATCTTGATTAAGTCTCGCGAAAAGCTTTATTGGTGTTTGAAATTTAGTATCATTCACAATTGAACAAAATGGATCATTTAAGATAGACGAAGAGAAGGTTTCCATGTCGATTACGTTATCCGAGTCCCGCTGCATTGTTTGGAGGCGGTTTAGCATTGAAAGCTTTTTTAATAGCTTTCTGAATAGTAAGGAGTAGTTTATAAAATAACATTCCGATTGAAAGTTTTGCTTACAAAGTAATATTCACATAAATTACTCTTTAAAAAGATTTCTTATATCAGCTTTGATTCAGAATAAACATATAATTCTTACTTTTTTAACACTTGCAAAAAGTTGCTGTTGAAACGGTTTTCCGACGATGATTTCATCATATTTAAGAAAAAAAAATACGTATACACTACTTCGATTATAGAATTTTGCAAATAATGTTGTTTATGTCTTTAGGCAATAATCGACTAGCGGATCAGTCGCGGAGTGAGGTACTTTTCCTTGTACCTATGAATATTAAACAATTGGAAGAATTATTTATAGTTAGATTCAACGCTTTGTGGTGCCATTGACATACTTATCCTCAGCATTTCCCTATCTTAAAAATTTCCACAATTTATTCTGCTTCAAACTCTTCCGTTGAATCTGATGTACACTAAATGTATAGCATTTGGAGTTTTATCCTCCTACAGAATATTGTTTGCGCTATGTTGATGACCTTATTTTAAGACTGACACACAGTCTACTAAGATTTTCATGAGTTTGTATCCCTCCCCCACCCTCCCCCCCCCCATATATAACCACTTTCAAGCCGTCGATTCAATCAGCAAGGAATTAAAGGAATGGAAATTACCAATTTTTTTAGATGTTTTGATACAACGAGAAAGTGAGCCTTCTATTTCTCAGACTATCGTAAGCGACTCACCACTGATAGTTACCTTCACCGTCATCTTCTCATCCACGTCTGTGTTTAAGGATCCTTGAATTCTTTGACTTGCAAGCAAAGGCTATTTGCTCAAAAAACTACACAGTCGATGGTGAGAGGCAGCATCTGAGAAGTACTTTACTGAGAAAGGCTAAAGTGAATCTAATTATTCGGAGCTGGTTACAGAGATCCACCTTATGACTGTTAGAAATGACTTTTAGACACCCCTAGTTCCATTATTCAGAGATTCTGAAAAATTCGTCGAACGGTTTGAGAGTATAGATGTAAGTAACCATGAACCAGTACTATACACCCTTTCCCTCTTTTAGAATGAGACCATACCCGCCAATTTATACTTTGTCTGTTTATAAATTACATGTGAGACTGATTTGACTGTCTATGTGAACTGCTCGCCCATGAGGCAGCGTCGGAAAGAACATTGTCGTCGTATGCGAGACAAAGATTTTCGCTCTTGAATTGGCCTAACACTCCAGGTTTTTGAAACCATAAATATAGAACACTCATAGTATCATTACGTCATTGATAGAGAACTCAAGATGAAAAACGGATTGTGAAAGAGTCCTTATGTCCGGCGCTCAATTCATCTAAATCGATGAACAATTCTGGAGTGCGGCCTGGATTTTGACTTAATTTTCCCTTTTTTCTGTTTTGTAGTTTCACGATATTTACTTTGTTTCCATTCCGTCCTTTTTTTGGCGATTTCGCTTCATCTACTGTTTTAATTTTTCAAGTAGTCGTCTTATCATTTTTCATAGCATTCTACTTGATAAACTTCATCCCTTGTACTCTTTTCTCTATGCCAATTTTTGTCATTTCATTCGCCTAAGATGACTCCGGTGGTGCCGAAAGTGCTCGCCAATAAACTGCGTATAAAACATAGATCTTTTTGACATACGCCTCTATTAATAGCTAGGATTCAACCCGTTATCGAACTTAGCGTAAATGTAGTCTGATAAATCCGTTTGAGTAAGTGCATTCTGCAATTCTATTGAATCTATTTTGTGGTGCTCGTGAAATCGCTGATACGAAATATTAACATCCAAACATATACCGAATATCACATACAATGTAAAACAGAACATATGATTCGAATCTGCGTATGCTTACAGAGATCTGGTATTTTTTTCATACGACACTCACATAATTTTGTATGTGATTGTATGTAGCGATACGACATTCGATATGGAGTTGGCTATTTTTAAACACAGTGAAACGGATTTTTGGCAGCTTATATACGAACCCGATGCAAATCATCCTCATTCTTGCTCCTCGAGTAAGTTTTAAGGTCTCAGAAAAAATATAGATTAATATGATACTACTGCCATACACTTTTTCAGTAGTACCATCGTGATAATTCTTTGTGATACTGTTGTATTTAATAAGATAGATTTGTGTGTGATTTTATGCCTAAACGAGTATTCGTCCTTTACACTTGCATAGTAACATTAGCAGGACTCTTCGTAGCTCCTACTTTATGAAACCGACAAACAAAAAAAGACAATACTATAAAATCCTAGTTATTAACATCTATACATGCATAACGTTTGCTTGTCTGCTTCCACTTGAATTTTATACATCTCTAACATGAAGCTCTTGTCGTTCACAATTATGAATGTTTTGTTTTCGGATTGCGAATATATAAATTTCAAAATTAAATAAGCATATTTTTTGGCGTGATTACTTATTGTGGTGTTAGAAATGCCGAGACTTATTTTATTAAAATCGAATTCTTTATGGTAGTTTGTCTCTTGAATGTCATTATCGTACGAAATTACAAACATAGTAAGTACCTGCGACATTAGTTGATTTTATTGTCAAAAGACTCTATTCAAACAATCTTTTAACATGATTGATCGTTTCTTTTAACGATTGGTGGTCTGTCGTTAGTAGTTAAGAAAGCCACATCTTGAAATAACATGACGAAAACATGCAAAAGATACGAAATAGAAAAAAAAAATATTTTTGGCAGCATCCTTCGAATTGATTGTTTGAGCGATTGAAAGTGTTAAATGGAATCATTTAACCGATCAAGGTTTGTTTGCTGTGCATTGGTTGATGATTAATTCTGTTTCTACACTTAGCTGGAGCATAGAAATGGAGTATCACAAAACCTCTAAATGGAAGTATAAATTCATGCAATAAACAATGGTTGGCACAAATTCCCGCATTTTTACTGGATACCCGACACGTTGATTTGGTTTTGAATCAGTCACATGGCAAATTCTAACTTTTCAATTACGATTCTTACCCCTACTAGTTCCCCGTGTTGCCTCACGCTGACAGGTTCTGTTCTAGTCACTCACAAAAACAGTTTATTCTATGATTTCTATGGCCGGAGGTGAGCTCAACATATTTCAATGAAAACACTGCAGAAAGCCGGCAAGCTATCACTGTAAGCCGCACCTCGGCACAATTGTAAAAGCGTACGCTTGTTTGTGCATCCCCCCCCCTTCCCACACATAACAAAGATATTATCAGAGTCATCTATATTTATTTAGAAATGATAATATCGTTACGTACCAAGTATGCTGACTATACTCATACCCAAAAACCTTGCAGCATTACATTAGATTTACTATTATCAGAAGACTAGCGGAAGCGGTCATTAATAGACAATAATAACTCACAGAACACAACAACGCATAATACCCTATAGGACTCGTCGAAATGCCAGCATACCGACAGTGTCCTCACAGCGGTGTGAAGCTTCTCTAATACAGCGCCCAACATGAACTCTACCGATCCGAAACACGAGCCATATACAACACTCTTCACAGGACCAGATCACAGTACAGATGAACTGCAGCCGAAACCATTCGAACAGTCGATAAGTCCGAAACTCATCACGGTGTTTTCCCACAAATCAGGAGAACACCTCCGCCTGAAAATAAAATTTTGAGATAGATCCAGACGTTTCATAATTTCTTGTTTCGCAGTGCAAATTTCCCCAAAAGCACTATAAGATACTTCGTAGCAAAAATCATAGTTTTTTTCATAATATTAAATAATAATAATATGAATATAATAATTTTTATCGCTAACATATCGGAATGACAATTAATTCTATACTTGCACAAGTCAGAATGTACAAATACTTTAAAATGGAGGAATTTGACACAGAGCGTCGCACGGTAGAAGCTCCGTGGCTTTTACCGTCTTCTGGTCGGCTGTTGATTAAAAAAGCGCCACGATAGTCTCTTGTCTCTCAATTTTGGCGTATAAGTTTGTCACACTTATTAGTCTATATCATTTCTGCAGGCGGGACATTGCTGTTAACAATGCCCGCCTACTGCGTATGCGATCCAATGTACAAGCTTTTTAAATGGGTTGCATTTACATCACAAATAACTGGCCAACATAAAACATTGTGGCAAGCACGAAACTGAGTATGCGTCCAAATAATGTACCGTTGCCGTTCTTTTTCAGGCGCATTACTATTGACAAATCTCGACAACATGGTGCGTACCAGAGACAAGTGAATTTTTTTTTCCCATCTCGCATCATCTGAGAATACGACACCCAAAATCGCAAACGGCAACATCCTCATTTACAACATCATCAACATGAAGGGGAAATTGGAACACAGAAGTGGGAGTTACACAGTTTCCCCCTTGAGATCAGAACTTTTGTCTTGTTGAATGGATTGTTGTTTCCTCTTTGACCACTGACTAAATTGATCAACATCACCTGGTAAGTATGCAACATACTTCTAACTCCCAAATAAATCTTCGTAACCATTCATCCGTACGCCACCACTCTTGTGTCTTCGATTTAAGAAGTCTTAACAGCCTCTAAAGAAATTCAGGTCCAAGAATTGAGGCCTTGACACACAAATTGAACCGCTCTCGTCTTCCATTCGGAGCGATGCCGTTGTTAAAAAACACACGCTGGAAGCGATCCGAGAGAAGCTTTATTAACTGATGACGAAGGTTTACAGTCATGTTTTTTGCAGTGATAAAAGGTGGAGGCTAACGAGAATCAAGTGCCTTTTGAAAACACAGCAGCACGCTAGCGTAATTGTCTGTACATGCGGGGAGTTCTTGCAATTGGAGGCGAATCGAAGTTAAGGCATTATGCTACCAATCATATCCTTGGGTATGAAGCCAAATAGGGCGCGGGGTCGAACGGCTGTCGAAACCACGAGAAAAACATGAGCTCAGATAAGAGCTTCAAGTACCCTTACTTAGAGATGGAAGAATCGAATAGTCTGTACGTTTTGTTTTTCGGGAATGGGATAACTTGCAGACTTCAAAATATGGGAAAAACCCCACTATTAAAGACTTAGTATATATATCGTGAGAGGTTGCGAGAACTCTAGCGAAGGAACAACGAAAACCCATAAGTAATCAACCAACAATTAGCCTACCTTGTTGATCATTGTGACAATCCCACACCTCAAACTAAAAGACTTTTTCTGAACTGGAACGGTTAGCGATTAACGAGAAATTTAGGTCAGAATTAAAAAGCAAATAAAGCATGCGTGAGGTCTTTTCACAGACAGATCAAGAGCATGCCTTACGAACAAAGATTCTAGAACAAATACGGTCAAAATACGAAAATTCATACAGCAATGTTGTGATGAAATTGTCGTTAAATAGGAATTTTGGCCTATCGAAGAATCTTTATGTCAGCTGAAAATACAAAGACTGTAAGCTACTTCGTTTGCTTGATTCTACTCATTTATTGAAACTTGGGCTTGGATTTTGGGTTTTGACCCACTTTTTGACCCAAAACTTGTTGGCGTCGTTCCCTGCTGAAATTCATTGCAGAAAATTCAATTGACTTTTTTCATCTGCAGTAAAATGGATTCAGCCTGTTATAAAAGAAATTTTGAAACATAAATTTTTGAAACACTAATCGAAATACAGCACTGAAGTATTTGGAACTCACCGATGAGATTGTAACAACTAGAAGACGAATGATTTGAAGCACCAGTTGAGGAATTTCTCCAATATGATGCCAATAAACAGGAAACAGAGCACTACAAGAAAAGGGAAAATGAACAAGATCAAACTTGGCATGTGTGGCAGATTCAGAATTCTAATCATAAGTTGATTTTTTCTCAGTGTTTGATATTGATCAGATGTTGCTTTTCCAAGCACTGTGAGTTCAAGCATTCAATATTGATTTCCATCTGCACACTCTAAAGTGTGATCTATTAAATGAAACAGACTTTGTTGCCAAACCTGCTCATCAAAATTGACTAACATTTCTTTCAAAATAAAGATGGTTTGTTTTTCATGGCTACCAGACCGCGTTCGTCTGGTAGTGGCCGCCTATAGTCTTGAGTACGTACCCATAGTCTTGAATTTTACCGGAACTCTTCAAAATAAGTCTGTTTTTGAGTACTACTTATCGATGTCCAGAGCAGCAGTAGATTAACAAAATATTTTCTTGAAGCACTTATTTACTTTCTTCAATTGGATATGGAAGTCTTCGTTACGAAATTAATGTGCAATATCACTTCAGATTTATTTTTATCTTAATTTCAAGATTGCTTGAGGCCTCAGCCACACTGAAAGCAAAGCAAACACGGGCGTCCCGAGCAAACGCGAGCAAATGTATCTCCACAAGGCATCAATCGCTCTGGTTTGCTTTGCTCGCAGTGTGGTAGTTTACAACTGCTGCAATGGTGACCTTATATTTGCTGCAAAACGCTTTGCTCGGAAACGTTTGGAAAAGCTCGCAGTGTTGCCGAGGCCTAATGCATATTGTTTATTTCTGTTAACTTATGCAAAAAAATATTTGACTTTCGTGTTATAGAATCGAATTGAAATTTCGATCTTTAAATGCTACCATCTTACTACTTACAACGCAATGAAATACAATAAAAAGTAACATCACTTTTGACACATTTATGCGATTAGAATGAAATAATGCATTTGGTAGAATATACGCAGGTTTGGTACCAGACAGTAAAGACGTTACCAGATGAAAGGAAATAAATCATTTGGTAGCAAGCCTATCATCGGTTTGGTAGCGTACGATTTACAGTGGAGGGAAAGGACTTGAATGGCCGCCATTTCAAGGAATTATTAGCAGATCTAGTTGAGATCTCTCAACATCGACACAACCTCCCAATTTAGACTTACAGCATTAGTTGGAGTAAATTTGAAATCCTCAACATATCACTCTTCAAATCAGCATCTAGTGAATGAAAGTTATCTATTCAGTTCCGATGTGACTTGATGCAATTTTTCAACTTATCAGCTCAACAACAACTGAAGGTTTCCTCACCTGTATGTAATAATTAGAATAATGGAGGCAATCTCCACTAGTTTTGATGAATGAATGCGTCGCGCCTTTTGTCTCCATTTTGGCAGAGTTTCGATCAACTGAAACAAACATTGTTATAAAAAAGTAGTTCGATGTAAAACGTGGACAGCAATCGGAAACAGAGGAAAGATAGAGCTATGTTTATTAAATCGGAAAGTAGTGACAATCATAATCTAAATACAAAATTACGGATATTATTAAGAATTGAGGCAATAAATGCAACAATTGAAAGTCCGCTACAAGGCCAAAACTGCAAGGCCGCGCGTGTTCTGCAATTATACTGCAGGACGGCACGGAACGAGACCGGGACATCAAACCTAGTCAACAAAACAATAGAGACCAGCCGCTCTTCTGCGAAACTAATCATCTGACATATTACTTCAAGGAAGCTGCTATCAAATCCAGCTCATCTGCAACGAAACCATTCAACAATTTCGTTTTCGCATCAGAAGATAAGGAACTAAGATATGGTATCGAGAATTCGTTGGATAGCAATAGCAGAATCTGCGGAATCATTTCCCAATCTTTGCTTCAATGGTTTATGAAGTAAATTAATAGTTATTAATAAGTGTGATAGTTGCAATAATTTCAATAAATTTATCATTTTTTTGCTTCCATATGAAAATCCAAAGCTACAATTTGATAAATTGATTTAATTTTTTCCCAACATGTGAATATATCTACCATAGAAGAAATATCAAAACAATAAATTATTTGATTAAATTTATTTCAAAATATGACTTTTTCAAATGCATGCACAAATACTAACAACCTCCGTCAAGTAACAAGGAAGTATAGAATTTAAATTGTGCAACGGAAACACCTTTAAGTTCCATGTTGGCATTCTGACTGGTTGAACCCATAGAATTAGATTCATCTGTTCTATGCGCACTTCTCTGCGCCATCGGTTTTTTTAATGGAAGTATCATATCTGTCCTTTAAATCGAGATGACTCATCACAGAATGAGACAGCTTGCTCTTTCAGACTTTCTCGGATTGATAATTCCCATATCGCCTACAATTAGAAATGGCAAACAATAAGCTCTGGTGTCTTGAACACCACAGCCAGTGAGTGGGTGGCGTGCGTGCACACTTCGGACACACCAAAACACACATCGCTGTCTGGCTACATTCAGTGCATCCAGTGAGGAATGCTGAGAACAGGATGGTGAAATCATCAGATGAACCAATTTTCGCGCACATGCTATTTTATAAAAACGATCGCAGGGACCAACATTATATATAAAACTTGTGTGCTCTGATCTGAATTCTTCGAATCTGAATGGTGAATTCAGAGCAATCCGCAAGCGAGGAACGACTTTTTTCCTATCTCTGTAAGGTACTGGGAATTTCTTTTTGTCCACTTATTAAGTTCCAGCATGTGCCGTCGGTTTGAATCACACTTCTATTAAACTGAAACAGAAATATCATCTAATTCTGTGGTTGAACCATTTTGTTGTGTACAATAACGACAAGCAGTCTGACACGAATTAGTAGCTATTATTAAACTGTGTAGCGACTTTCGTAGTCAAGTATTTACAGTGTTACTCCATGTGTTTATAAAAAATCAACTTTTATTGGAAAGTAATTCGTCGGAAATTGCTGACAGCTGCAAAAGATGCATACAGATCGAAGTTTATAATGTATGTGATAATCCTCTGATTCATGATAGAATGTAAACTGTTCACAAATTTCAAAGTGACTCATCTCACCTCTTCATTGGCGGCAACATATATGAAATCAAAATGCAATGCATCCCTCAGCCGAGTTGTCCACTCAAATGCTTCTATCAGACCATTGCAGCTCTCGTCTACATAGCAGAGCACTTCCTCAACTTCACTGACTGTGAGCTGAAAATGAAGAAAAATCAATTGATAATCACAGATCCGCAAACATTAAGCGCTAGGATAGCTCATTTGGTTCAGGGACGCAAATCGGTGCGGAAGTGCAGGAAGTCCTGAGTTCGAGTATTTCCACGTGGACAGGTACCACCGCCTTATCTAAAGGTTGCCCACTCTAACATAGTGAGAACTGGCATTTTATGAAGACTACCCACCCCTAATTTTCTACTAAAACGTCCTTCGGGTAGGGCAAGGTGAAGCACTGCCTTCTTCACTTAGATTGTCTCTCTCATGGAAGACCCTGAAACCGGGCATTCATATTGCAATGATGACTACTACTCGAGAAGCAGCACTTGAAGTATGTCTCTACATGATCTAAGTATTATTCATAGCTTTGCAATGGTTCGTTCGATGCATCTATATTTATTCAATAGCTTATACCTCCAGGTACATTTCCATGCTGCTTTAGGAGTTATGCTCAAATGAAAGGCATAACACACTTTTACATACAAAACGATGAATATGATATTTCAAAACACCACTTGTCAGTTCAACAGCAATTCAAGCATCTCATCAAGGTTGGGAAAAATAGGTTAGCATCTGACTGTCTTAGGAAATTGATTTGATAATTTTGTGCAGCTCCCATACTGCTTGCGTGTTGGTTAAGCTGTTAAGTGAACTTGTAGACTTCTACAAGAAACGTTTAAAGACACTATATATGAAATGCGGTGGAAATAATCAGAATTAGAAAATATTTAGAGAGACTATGCAATGTTACGTATTTGGCATAAATCAAGTCTTAATGGACGCTGGCATCCTATCTTCGTTCTGAACAGGATTCGAACGTAAGTCAGCAAAAAATAAATCAAAATGCGTTTATCGAAATGCAAATTCAGACAGTGGAAGGTAATTCGCGTTTCTTATTGATTGCAGGCTTAAGCTGTGTAGTCGCTTTTTGCCTCACTACAGGTTTCATTCAGTAAAGCAAAAGCAATCACACAGACAGCTTAAGCCTGCAATCAATAAGAAGCACGATTTACTCTTACTGTCTGAATTCGTATTTCGATCACCTTACATTGGACAAGCAACACACTTCTTCATAGCACTCATAATTCTTTATAAAAACTTTATACATATTCCTCTTGCAAACGGTTAACTATCCCGATGTCTGGTCAATTAAGTGGTCTGAAATGATTTCACCTTCTGGTTGACAATCTGGATGACCTCTCGTAGTTGAGAATCAGTCACTGACAGAGTTCCTTTTCCCTCTGGATCGAGAAGATTCCAGGCTTTGGCCAAGCCGATCCTTTCCATCTTCCTTTCTGATTTAACCAATTGCTTTGCAGATGTCCTGAAATCACAGAAATAATTTACTCATCTGAAGTTGAAAGGAAACTGACTCAAGGTCGCGGCATTGCTTGGGAACTAATTTGAGGCATGAAAGCTAATCAAAAGCTGCAAATTTCCCATGTGGCTAATTTACACCACTCATGCAGTCGTTGACAACTTCACTCTAAATCATAGAATCCTATTTAAGTAATAATCTGAGTACCAAACGGGAGAGTGCTAAAATTACTGAATTCACAATAGGAGTAAAATGCTTGTTAAGTGCTAAGCTGTGGATTGATGAGTGGAAAACTGGACATCAGATTACATCATGAGTCATATGTATAGTGTGACATATATAGATTAACTTACCAGTAACATTCGACAACCGAAGCCACGAAAATTGAAATGAAAATGAAATTCCCAGCATAAATATACACACCGAAAAAAAGAAAGCTCCATGTACTCTTTGCATATGCTGGCACCATGATATTCTGTAAATTGATAAATATAAATGTTTTATCCAGAAATTCATACACACTAAATACTTGAAATCCACAATGTTCCAAATACAGCCCTATTAGTCACCAATCACAGTTAGAATTGCTTCCCAATTCGTTTTGCACGTATATAAACAATAAAAACAAATAAGAAAAATGTCACAAATAATGATCGCATGTTTATTGAATCGCAAAGCACTTCATCCAGCTCTTGCTTGACATCGCACCGGATGACTGTAAAATGAACAATGTTAGGTGAGATAAAATCAGCACAATTAAACGGTATAAACATAGAAATCCGACTTTTTACGTGTGTAGAATTTCTATGGTCACAACCCAAATACAAACCCCACAGAACATACATCAACGTGACAAGGAGAATGTAATTCTTTTTATTTACACTTACCATGGGTTAGATTAATAAACCCAAGGGGTTCTAGAATGCGTAGGTTACTACTAAAGGTTTTGGATTTCAATAAGGACAGTCAGAATCATGCTAGAACTTAGCAATTCATGAAAGACATAGCTCAGTATACATAGAAGAAAAATCATGAAAGACAAAGAGACTTTCAATCATGACATTGTGCAAAAATTTCAAATCTTGGCGAATTCCGCCTTCACTGTTACTTCCTGCTTATAGTGGACAAGGAATATTGAGGCATTGTTGACAATAGTCTTGTGGATAAAGAAGTTTGGTTCTTCCAATCGTGTGAAGCATTCTTTGAGTGACTTGCGGAATTTTTAGCTAGATCTTTCTTTCTAGACCTTTTTTGTGCATTTCTCGTCTACTTCTTATTATAACAGAAGTAATTTTATTTGTTATTATTGCACACGTAACGTGATTAATACATTTCTGTGTAATTCTATGCTTTGCCGTCCAACTCCAGATGATTCTTGTTCAACAGTAGGCATGACTGATGTTGAGCTTAATGATTGCTTGCACCTGATGATGATCGCTTGGTGCGTCAGAAAGGCCGCGACCTAATAAAGTGTTTTATCAATGCGAAGGACTTTTCTCATCCCACAGATATTGGCATTTTTGCATGTTTTTGAAGTGAACTGTATCTGTTTCTTTTTCCTGCTATTTCATGAGCTGCAAGAATGCAAATGACGATAATTATAACGGAATAGCAATCCGATGAGTCAGATATCAAGGATTCATTTCCCATCTTGTAATTAGGCTACAAATCGGAGATCTGACTGCGCAGTGCACTTTTTAGGAATGAGCGTTCTATCGAAATCAGATCTGGTGTGTCACATGTTTGCACGTTTCGACTTCTCCTCATTTCAATGTAAATGTTTTCTTCAGAGGATTAGGTCTCTACTTAGTTTTAATTGCAGGCTTTCGGATTATGATTTCACCCGTCCTCAGGCAAGTGCAAGTAAAGAGTGATGAAACTTAACAGTATGAAACACATTGGACTACAATTCACTAAAATTCAAAGCACGACACTCTACTAACACCCTACACGTGACAGCGACATTCTACGTTACAATACACTAACCCTGAGAATTGAAACATGTAATCATGATACTGGTTAAAGCATGATAAGTAGCATCTGATATGCTTTAACATAACTTAGAGATCAGAAATCAGCTACATAGAGAACAAAATAGTCAATTGAAAGAAACCTCCAGCAGCGGTCAATCGGGAAGCCCAAGTCCCTATCCTCATTTCCTCTCCCTTTGTTAACCACTTGCTTGTGACCTACATGTATTGTAAATTACAACTACTTTGTGCACGTTCTGCGGAAACAGAGCTCATTATTACTATCATTGTTGCCTTAAGTCCAGAGGGTGTCACAGCTGACACGCGTATCGTTGATTCGCCATCACTGCTGTAGGCGGTTCTATTGAAAATATCTTCTTTAGAATCACCAGATAAACAAGAAATACTCTCATTCTGACATACATTACGAGAATTTCTTACCGGATAATTTTCTGTCGTCAAGGTTCCGAAAAGATGGATTACTGCAATGCCAATATGATCAAATGCTCTGAAAACAAGCTCAGAATATATCCAGTGTTGAACGATGGTCAAATGATTGATTTACCCTTTGAATTCATCACTCGCTGCAAAGCAAACTCCTCGATAGCTAGTGATGCATCGCCCACCATTCGGATGGTAGATATCTGAGAAGCAATAAATTCCAATACTGCTGAACACTACCAAATACAGCAGGAGAAAAGCACCAGTCTACAAAATCAAAGTCGGAATATTCATTCAAGTGGCCAATATTGTCATCATCCTATGTACTTTATAGTTGATGCAACACACAAATGAGACTTTTCTTCGTGCAGAATGTTGCTCATAGGATAATTCAATTAGCTAAGAGCTACCTACAATAGTGAAGAAGATGAGGCCATCCAAGTGAGACCAGGACAAGATGCTGTGTCTCTTTTCGATTTCAGCATGTTAGTATAGTTTCTCATGCCTTTGGGTATAAACGAGGATAATCACGCTCTTACGATGTCAAAACATTGTATATTAAAAGAGTTTCCATCGCAATTTATACACTGTTTCAAGTAGATTCAAACAAATTTAGAATAAAAGGAAAGAAGTGGCTCGCGGTGATTTCTGCTTAAGTTCAAGCTGAAGTAGAGACAAAATGCTGTGTTTCATTTACAAGGGTTTTCAAAAAAGATCTTGGTAATTTACTGCATTATGTTCCTTTCTTGTTAAGTTATAAAATTTGTTAAGTTCTGTATTTAGATAAGTTGGTCAAGAAGCTCAAACAGGCCAGCAATGACATAATGTTTTAGGTTAGATGGATCTTAAATTATGATGAGAAATATGCTTTGGAAAAAGTTAAAATATTTTTTTCAAACAAATATGAATTTTGCTTTTTTGATTTTTAAGCACGCAAATTTCATTCAAAATTCATTAATTCAAGCAGTACGTGCAAAAAAATTGATTGAGAACCTAGGCCATTAATTGTTCATCAAGAAAAACTTGCACACCGGCCCATCAAACTCTGAGAATCAGCGATCTCAGGAAATCTTCTTCGACAAGGCATTATCCTCGTTCAACCCTTCACTTGATTTCTGACAAAACTTGATGTGATTTCATGTTGAGTCATTGTGATTCAATCTACAGGATCGTATTAAAATGTCTTCCTTTAAAGACAATAGATGCAACTTGATTTCTGATTCCAAAACAAAATCATTTTGCAACCTCTTTTATTTGCTACTCCTACCCACATTACCTTTCATTAGAACTCTTTATTGCTCCATAAACGAAAATAATACAAAATTTAATGAATTTTCCGCATGCGTTGCAACGGTTAATCCACGCACTCGTACCTAAATTTCTTAATCACCGCCAACTTTCAGTGATACGACGGTTCTATCAGCCACTTTGAATAATGATTTTAAGGATAATTTTCAAGAATCGTTTCACAATGTTTGCATCACAACTAATTCTCGAGTCAATCGTCGATAGAAGCCTAATTAGATACGTGATTGGCCGGCCGTTCTTCGAAATTTTTGGTCGGGGGGGGGGGGCAGCGGTCGTCGTCCAGGTAAAACCGACCGGCCGGTTCCAACCCTACTTACTGATTGCGCTCTTTGGATTTTTAATGTAAAAATAGAATCTCAATTTTTACTAGAGCACCTGAATGATGTGAAAAAATATATGAACAGGTTTGATGCATGTATAATATGCACATGCATTGACTCTGATTTCATAGCATAAGCTCTTGATTATTCGAATATCATACCTATCAATTAAGGTGAATAACTGCTATATTTTCTACAGAAGTCGATGTTCCAGTGTCCAGTGATCATTTTAAGAAGACTACAGGGTTTTGAGTGAAAACTGAGAAGGTTTATGTCAGATGAATGTAGAACTTTACCTTGACAAGCCGCTTGGACGTTCTGAGAATAATGGCAAAAATATGAGATACATTTGCCGATTTGCACAAAATCATTACCGCCCGAAGACATCGAAATGGTGCGACTAGCCTCTGAAAGGAAGCATTAATGGACAGCAATCTGAGTTATGAGAATTAGAATGATGATTTTAATGTAGCGTAGTAAATAGGTAGCAGATACACTACGAGCTTTTTCAAGCGTTTCCGTGAAAAGGAATTGCAATTACAGCAATTGCTTTGCAGAAGGTAGACAGACAGGAGGCAAAGCAGAACGATTAAAAGCATAAGGACATGCACTTGCTCGGTGCTCTCGAGTTTGCTTTCAGTGTGACTGAGGCCTTATGCATTTTACACGAGACATTTTAATGATAGCATGGGCGATGGAACTATAATAGATTCAATAAGAAATTGTTAGAAACAATAGAGCAATAGCAAAAGCGATTGGACGGTGGCACAAAAGATAGAACAATACCAGACAAAGTAAGTAAACATTGACGGAAATTATAGAGTAAATGCAAATGCTATTGAAGCAATGAATCTTCTATTTTCTTTTAATTGGCAGAAATAATGTCAATACATCGATAGAGCATCGACAGAAGCGATGGCGTTATCGAAGCTAAGGAACTTGAATAATTTGAATCATAAGAGAAGTTGTCAAACTTTCATACTGAAAGAAATATTAAAGTGACAAAGCCTATGCAGTAACTGTAACTGTATCTGTAACCTTCTTTCCTAAGATAGAAAATTTTCTCTGAAATATTTGCTTACCATCTTGATTGCAGCCTGTGTTATCAAAATGATGAAATCAATAAGAAATAGGACCGTAAACAGGGCCTCAAACCTGTGGAAGGAGTAACAGTTGATAATAGTAAAATCAGGAGAACAGACATCTATTATTCAAGTATACCTGGCTCTCTGAGCTTCTTTGGCTCTCCAGAAAGTTGTCCATGAAAAGAAACAAATGCAGAAAATGACATCGACTACGATAGAAATAAGGCAGATCCCATGAATGCACCATACAAAGACAGAGGTGCTGAAAATGAGGAATTCTATAAAATGAACAGCACAATGTAAAAAAGAATGATTGAATATTCAGTTGCATTCTCAGCTATAAGACAGGAACATACCAGTTATATAATAGTCGACTCACCATTTAATCCAAAATGTCAGGATTCAGGAATCACATATTCCAGCTTGTTCCCATTTTTCATGTGAGGATACAATCTCTTTACATATAGGTACAGTGTTCACATTGTGAGAGTTTCAGTCACTACTAAAATCCTGATTTTCTGCCTTTTATCTTCTACTAGAAGTCTAAAACCCCCTTTTATTCTGCAAGTAGTAAACAATAGATCGCTTGTCGGTGATGTACAAGGAAAGCCTTTGACAAAACAAGTTTCCCTTAGAGGTGAGTGTAAGTCCGATATCTGAGGTGGAACAAATTTGCTTAGTGCAATGATGATTCTATTCAACTTTGTCTCTGAAAAGTAGGACATGATGTGACTCTTGCGCGGAGGGGACTAGAATAAGAGCCCATATTTCACTATTCTATTTATTTAAGGTTTTATGCGAATCAATTTGTGATGAATACTAGTTCAATCAGACAGAATGCCAGCAGTCACTTCAATTAAAAAAAAGTATTCATAGAAATTCACTTGACATGCTGCATACATTTCTGAACAACATCAACTCACTAAATGATTTTTATCAGTTACAACTCATGTCTTTTTTACATTGGGGTATGACTCAATCACAGATAAATCAGATAAATTATGTAATAAGAGCAAGCCAAAACCGATGCTGAACTAGCCTCAAAACTGAGAACCAGCCATTAAAATAAGTAATAGAATATACTTTATGTTTCCACTATATGGGTGGTTTATGATAAATGTCAATGATAAAAATATGTCTTAGCTATTTAGAATAGTGCAAAACATCCTTTCGTAAATGTTTTTCTTTGAGTGTAAGTATATAATTGTTACAACATTTTTAATTAATTTGGAGCGAATATTATTGTAATCAATATCTTTCATCAATAATAAATATAATTGAATATTTGAATAAAAACCATTTATCATGCATTTCAATATTTATTACCGGCAAATGTAGTAAATCGGTATGCAGATGATATTATTGTTTCAGGTGCCATAGCGAGAGACGATAAAGAAAGTCAAGCTTTTAGCCCTATTTGCGTAAGGGGGCAGTATGTTCCCTTCGGTTTTTTTATCTCACGTCGGCGGAACGAATAGTTCTTTGAAGGTCTCCTTTGGCAACTTTTCCTATCTTTGTGTTGGCTTTCTCTGATGAGTAGTAGGTGCTTTTTGTAGAGCCAATATTTTAGCCACAGGAGCCACAGGAGCCACAGGAGCCATATGAAAAAAGTTGCGATTACATTTTTTCGGGATTTTGGATTTTCACCTCTTTTGATAAGAATTTAGAGTTTTAAGTTGATTTACAACTTCTGAAGTTTACGCGCCAGGAAATATGGTTAAGTAGTTTTGTTAGTTGATATTCAGATACTTTTTGCCTCGTTATAATGACTAATATTAAGTAGCCTTATATGTTCTATACATACTACTTATAAATGTCTAATTTGAAAAATGATGTTTGAATTTTAAAATGCCATTTATAGTAACAAGATCAGTTATTAATGAAAAACTCATGGCTTTATCGAATAGAGCATACCCAAAGTAGATATATATTTTTCTATTTAGCCATATACGTTAATGGTTTAGAAGATATTAAGGGTTGGGGCCATAATGGCCCCTAATACTTCACCGACGAGAAAAGGCCTGAGGTAAATATGGCTAAGGCATTCAATTTCGTCGATAATTGGGCTGTCAGAAACAAGATGATTGCATTTCATAAATGTTTTTTGTTCTTTCGGAAATCTCTCTTCATTTGTTTCATTTGAGATTGAAGGCATGTCCACAGTTTAGAAACTGAATTTCCTAGGCGGCACAATTGATGCCAAGCATGATTAATCTGGTTGATACCAAGAAAGTTAATCTGTGGCTCTTCTTCACAATGTGGCAATTTCGTGCCTTTGGATTATCATCGAATAATAATTGGTTTGAAACTACTCAATTCTCTGGTGAAAGACATTAACCATCCACTACATCATCTCACTTCCGGTTATACAGTAAAACCTGCTTACAATGGACCCTCTACATAATGGACACTCGTTCTCAGTGGACAGTTTGTCCTGCATAAATGCTGTTTGCCATTGAAATGCCCCTTTTCATAATGGACACCTGCTTAGCGTGGACAATGGACAGCATTTTCTCACAAATTACCTGCGTGATGTGGACATCATAATTGGCACACCTTGTCGCATTTCCATCTAATTTCCTTTCAAGTGGACACCATTGTCCATTTGTGTAAACACTCCAGTTTTATAACGTGGAAAGCAGACACTGCAACGATTCAGTAACAAAGAAAGATGATTAAGTGAATATGCTAGGATGATTGACAACAAGCGATTGACAACATCGCCCGGCCAAAGTAAACACAACCAACACCATCACTTTCAAGCATCTTCTAGAGAGCCGAAATGAAAAGATCGAGATGGACATCTTTTCTTATCGCACAGCGAACGATAACAAGAGCTCCCGTGCGACAACCAACTAGTGGATTGGTTATCGCACGGCGAGCTTTTTTCGTTGCTTATTGCAAGTAATGGGAAAAAGACCGTTCCAGGACACCATAAAATCAAAAAAAATAGTACTTTTAAAAACGACATAAATTCATGAATTTAGACCCTTTTTCGGGTTTTTAAGACCTAAATTCATGAATTTGGTTCATTCAAAAAGTACCATTTTTTTCAAAAATGGTACTTTTAAAAACGACATAAATTCATGAATTTAGGTCTTAAAAACCCGAAAAAGGGTCTAAATTCATGAATTTATGTCGTTTTTAAAAGTACCCAATTTTCAAATTTTTCAAAATCTCAAATTTGAGAATTACAATCGGGCGAAGCCCTAGAACCTTCGGTTCGATTTTCACCCTTAAAATCATGACCGTTCCAGGACACCGAAAAATCAGAAAAGTTAAGAATCTCAAATTTGTGAATTACAATTTTTACCTTGAAAATCATGACCGTTCTAGGACACCGAAAACCCGGACACCGAAAAAATCATAAAAGTTAAGAATTTCAAATTTATGAATTTTATCCATTTTTCAGGTTTTTAAAATATATCATGTGATTTGCGGGACATCTGAGATGTCTTCCAGGGCTTCGCCGTTAAAAATATTTCTTTAAAAATGGAAGAAACAAAAGTGGAAGGAACTTCAGAAATGGATGAAACCGCAAGAATATATCCTTCATTATCATATGAAATGGATATTGCAAAACACAAAGATAGAGTACGTTATATGAAAGATAAGGAATCGCAATTATTACTTAGATTAGAACATTATAATAAATTAAGAAAGAGATGGTCTAATGCTTTAATAATTGTCATTTCATCTGGCGTTCTTACAATTCCAGTAGTTGCTACTGCTTTAACTCGATACAAAATGAAAACACATTTCCATCTTTGAAATATTTTATTCACATCACAGACAAGTACTATGTACAAGTAGCATCGTTTACAACGAATAAAATATGTTGACTAGAAAATGTGTTATGACATGATACAATTGTTTCTGTATGAGTAAAATAAGGTAAGGCTCATAGAACTATAAAACCAATGAGGACAAGTAGCATGGTTTACAACGAATAAAATATGTTGACTAGAAAATGTGTTATGACATGATACAATTGTTTCTCGTAAATTGAAATAAGGGAAGGGTCATAGTACTATAAAACCAATGAGGACAAGTAGCATCGTTTACAACGAATAAAATATGTTGACTAGAAAATGTGTTATGACATGATACATTTGTTTCTCGTAAATAGAAATAAGGTAATACTCATAGTACTATTATCCATTGCGAGTAGCTTACCGTTTCAATTGATTGAGTTTAGTATTTCATCAAGGGTTGGGCGCTGTCTCCCATGGCGAAGATACGAGTCAATAATAGCGAAGTTCCTTTTGAAAAATGATATAGATTCCGTCGAGTTCTTAATAAACGGAAATCGTAAATATAGTTTATAAAATTTTCTTAAAAAGATGCTATAGCCTCTCGAATAACCTAATTGTTTACAAACATGGCCACTTCCCCGGATTGCAGTCAAAGCTCTTCCTTTTAACAACGATAACTTCACAGTATTGTTCACCGAAATGTCTTCTTCTCTTCTTAAATGTGCTAAATAATTAGTTAGCTCTGATGCCAAGATGTCTCTTTGAATTTCTTCTTCAAAATTATCGTTTGAACTGATATTGATGGCGTTATCTTGCAATGTGTCTTCAAATCGATTTATCACTAAAAATTCTCTGAATGTTTTTGATGCGTGGATGTCTTCTTCCTCCCTTGGTTTAAGATATTTCTCCTGAAATTCTGTTAGCATCTCAATACACTTCTTCCGTTGATCTTCGTTCACAATAGTGTCTGAAATTTTTCTTTTCAAATCGGCAAAGGCGATGCTTGAACGTGCCATTTTCGTTAAAACGTAGTGAATTAATTATGATAAAAAATAAAATTGTTGAAAGTCGCTGATGAAATTGACCAAAATAGATAAAGGTCACAGATGATTCGTAAGCAGTCACAGTCTCGTAGAACGCTCGCAGAATGAATGAATACACGCAGTAATACGTGGAATAATGGCAGCAGCTGTTCAAGTGAAAAGTTGAGTTATGCGGGTCACAAAGAATTCTCTCATACTGAATAGCTTAAACTGCTAGCAGCTGTTCATGTTGAGAAATTTGGTAACAGATGTTGCTAATGTCTTAATACAGATAAAACAATCAATATTCTCTTAACAAGAGTTCATAAGAATAAAATGCAACAATGTAACGTTTAAATTTAGATTAAATTAAATAATTTCAAAATCGAATAAGTAGTAAGGAAAGACAACATTGGAGAACAGTTTTAAATCAATACCCCCTCCCTTCTGACTAAGTAGTAAGGAAAGACAACATTGGAGAACAGTTTTAAATCAATACCCCCTCCCTTCTGACTAAGTAGTAAGGAAAGACAACATTGGAGAACAGTTTTAAATCAATACCCCCTCCCTTCTGACTAAGTAGTAAGGAAAGACAACATTGGAGAACAGTTTTAAATCAATACCCCCCCCCTTCTGACTTCTAGGGGTCTCTTAAGAAATTTTTTTATTAAAAAATGAGCAACATAAATGAGTTTTTTAAATTATATGGAACGCAAACTACGACAAATTTCGACCTAAAGAAAATCGCAAATGAATTAGGAATAAAGAATTTTCATGTTCTAATGAGAAACGAATTACAATTCCTAAATAATAGGCCATCAGGAACCTTCAGTTCCCGGAACAAAGTTCCATCAATAACTGTAAATTTCATAACGAATCTTCACACTTCAGACCAAAACGGCGTACATTGGTCAGCAGGTATCTTTAGTAAAAACGGAGATAATTATTATTTTGACTCATACGGGCTTCCACCTACAAATGAAGTAAAAGAATTACTTGGAACGGGAACATACAATACGTTTCATATTCAAACACCAGGCACTACTTATTGTGGACAATTATGTCTTTATGTTTTATTTAAATTACAAAAAGGAGTACCATTTCTAGATATTATGTTAGAGTTAAACAATCTATAACTCAAGCGAAGCTAGCTAAAGCGCCACCTAAAGGTTAAAGCTCTGTTTTCTGTAATTCATTTTGATAAAAACGACCTCTGATATCCTCATTATCTAAATCTTTAATTTCATAAGTAATCGGATAAGTTTTATTTATTTTGCAAACTTCAAATATTTCTTTAGTCCAATAGCCAACAAAGCCTTTTTCAAATTTGTTCTTATATTTAAATATTCTAACTCTATCTCCAATTTTAAATTTCGGCTTAAGTTTCTGCAAATTCGGATTACTCTCATTCAAATTATTATTCTCGAATATTTTCTTTCGTATTAAATCAGGGTCGTCAGAAGCATTCTTTGGAGTTTCTTCAATACCAGAATGAACTTTATTATTGTACTCTTCCACAATTCCTGGTAATATTTTTAACCATTTCTGATTTCCTTGCTGAGTAAATTTCTTGAAAATTTTATTTTTTAACGTCCGATTGAATCTTTCTATCACTACGGCCTTCCCAGCGTTTTCAGTTGAATAAACAGTTTCAAATAGTGGCTGAACGTTTCGGTTATAAAATTCCGACCCTTTATCAACAAACAATTTTTTTGGCTTTCTATTACTTTCTTTAAAGATTTCTTCAAACGCATATTTAACTGAAAGACCACTTTTATTTTTTAAAGGCTTTACCCAAGCATATCGTGTATATAAATCTATAACGGTCAATGCGTATTTGTAGTCCCTTTCATTCGGCATATGAATAAGATCAGCACTCCAAATATCATCTTTATTAAATACTTTTACTTTTAATAAATATTTAGGCTTTCTATATTCTTTATGAATTTCAGATGCATAAACGTCTGAATTATGATTTTCATTTAAACCCTGACCGAATAATATTTTAGCTTGTAAAGCTTTCTTAACAAACATTCTTTCAATCTTTTCTCTAAATGTAGGATTTTGAATACTATCTAATTCTTGAATCATCTTCTTATCAGCTGCATGACGAGAACTTAGATCATGATTTCGATAAGCTAAATCATGCCTGTAAGCGGCGGCATCTACTCTATTTATTGGTTCTTCACCTGGTTTCGGATTATTATTCTCATCTAGTCTTATATCTAATCGAGTTCCTGGACCAGTATATGAATGACCAGGAAGATGTTTTTCTTTCGAATATTTACTCCAAATAAATCCAGGAAAGTTTTCTAATGTTTTTTGTATATCACCACCGAAGTGGTGTGGAACTTTGTTCTTGTCACCTCCAATATGCTGACAGTTTGAGTTTTTATTTTTGTTTAATAGATAATTCAATAAATCTAAATTAGAAATTTTTAATTTAATTAAATTTTCGGAATTTTTAGTATTCATTTTAAAAGATAAAAAAAATTAAGAAGATAAAATAAATGTTTTACCTTATGGACCAAAGGTCCTGAGGTTATTACCGAATCATACTAGGACTTAGATATATTCCAGAACCATCCTTAGTTTCTTTAATTTCAATTAAATCATCAACATTGTGGAGAATATTTTTAAGAACTCGTTTTCCTTCATCAACTAATTTTAATTTACTAATAAAATTATCTACTACTCCTTTTCCTTCGGGCGAAGCCCTGGAAGACATCTCCGTTGACCCATGAACCGATGCCCCTTCTCCCCTAGCAACTTTCTCTAACTCCCCATTATGACGTTTTTGTTCTTCTAATGCTGCCTTCTCTGATTTATTTTTATTTACTGCTTGGACAATACCAGCTGTTCCACCTGCAACACTTCCTGCTGCAGCTATCCCTCCTATTATTAGTGGAATTAATGGGAGAATCCCACCATTCTTCTCTTCTTGTAATTTAATATTCTCTATCATTGGTTTACTTATGTAATACTTTTTTTTATTAATCGTAATAGTTTTAGGGGTATTTTTGTCAACAATATTACGTAATTTTAATTCAACAGTTTTATTATTAATATTACTTTTCGCTTGCGACATTTTTAATAAAAAATTTTAAGTTAAGAATTTAAAGTTATCAAAAAATTTAAATCTATTCTAGTTATGAAAAATTTTTAGTTAAGAAATTTTAAGTTAACAAAAATTTTAATCTATTCTAGTTATGAAAAAATTTTAATTAACCTATCGGAGCGAAGCTCCTCTGGCTTTAGCGCTTTAGCCGATCCTAACCATCTTTCCATTAAGAATTTCAATAGAATATTTTGCATCTTCTAGCAATAAACCATAAGCCATCAATGAAGTTGTAGAATCTTTCTTTTCAATATTAATTGTTACATCACAACCATTTTTAATAATATCTTCAGATTGTGCACTTAAATCGAAACAGAAAATTGGATATAAATGTCTCCAATCTCCAGGAGTTAATTGTGGTTCAACTCCAAATTCTATACAAAGATTTCTATAAGAATCATATCCTTCCATAAATTGATTATTGGTATCATCGAATCTTAATGGATCAATTGGATATCGAGTTTGATTTAATGAAACTTGTAAACTTCGAATTGTATTAATATGAAAAATATTATTGTTCTTATCAAAACTTGGAGAATTATTTCTTTGAAATGTTAGTAATAAATATCTTGGGGTATTCGCAGTTCTAGTAAAATGCCAGTTAAATCTTTGTTCGGAAAAAGTTACTGAACTAGCAGTTCTCTTTAGAAAATTTACTGGAATTGGTTTGTTAGTATTTAATCTTTTTGCAATAGCTGTTTCAACCTCTAAACTAGGAGTAATATGCTTAATCCACCATTCAAGTCTATCAATTTTTAAATATGCTTTTTTCCCAGTCTTACCAAAAAAGATTAATTCATTATTTGCTGTACGATGAATTATTAATTTAAATTTTAATTGATATGATATTTTATCATAATCTAAATATCCGAATAATGGAGACAATGACCAATTAACTGTCTGTTTACTTTTCTTGTTAAATTCACGTCTTTCTTTATATGCATCATTATTTGTTTTATTTAAATGTTTTGCAATATTTTCTACATCTTTCGCAATTCCTGCTGCATCTGTTCCGGCGTGAGTTAAATCATCAACAATTATACCATCATTAGTATCAGGAAACCAACCTTCGATTTCATACTTTTTATTATTTTCACCAATTGTTATAAATCTAAGCATTGTATCAATTACACCTGGGGAATCACTTATTGTTTCTATATTTTGAGTTGCAACATCTAAACGCATTTGTGTAAATAAACTTGGGAAAAAATTATTCTCTAGTGTAATATTATCGGTATCTGGTAATGGTGTTGTAAAATTAGCATCACTATATAAAGAATATTCGCAGTGTAAAAATGAATCAGGTAAATATAAATAACTCTGCTGATTATCAACTTCAAAAATTAAATCACCTCCAGTGTTTACTCTACTGGAAGATCCGGGATTCATAGCAATTCTTATATAGTCATTCTTTTTTTGATTATAACTGACGAACGGAGGATCGTCTAATTTAAATTTATTTTCGATAAGCGAAGACATTTTTATAAAAAATAATTTGACTTTTTGTTTTTTCTCACAGATAGAAAAAAATTTTTACTAAAATATAATTTTAGAATTTTGCTAGACCAGCTCCGCTATGAATGCCATTACCTCTTATTTCTTCAATTGTTTTTTCATTTTGTTTACTATCACCCTCTACAGCTATGTTAGCAATTTTGTTTTTTGTTTCATCTGAAAGTTTTTTTAATTTTTTTAGTTCTTCAGAATCATTCTTGAGTTTACGAATAGCTTCTAGTTGTTTTAATTCGTTTTGAGACTTGACAGCATTTGATATTGCACTAGCTGTACTACCTATAGCAGCTGCTCCTTTTGCAGCAGATGTAATCAAATCTTTATTATTTTTAATTAAGTTAACGATACTACCAATACCAGAAAAGATGCCATCCCCTTCTTTTTGAACGGTTTCTCTATTATCATAATGGTAAACCGGATTCATACGTGGTTCATGAGCAATTTTTTGATTTGAAGCAAATTGTTTAAGATTGTGTTTATAAATTATAGGCATTTTTTAGTAATAAATTTGACTTTTGGGAAAAATATAAATACGGGCGAAGCCCTGGAAGACATCTCCGATGTCCATTATAAAAAATGTTTATTTTTTGTTCTTAACTTTTACAGATTGGGTTTTTGGTTTAACTTTATCAGGAACCAAACCTGCATCAATCATTCTTTTTATTCTATGATTTTCTTTCATAATATTTCTTTGTTTTATTAACTCTTCTAATTGTTTTATTCTTTTAAAATTATTAGCTCTAATTTTATCCATTTTTAAAATTATATACTTTTATATTTTTAAATTTTTTTAAAAAATTATATTTATACTTTTATATTTTTAAAATTATATTTATATTTTTTAAATTATATTTATATTTTTTAAATTATATTTATATTTTTTATGATTTTTATTTTTTGTAGGTAAAAAATATTTAAGTTAATATTTACAATACTCGTTTAAGATTTACGTTTATGAATATCTAACAACTTCGAGATAACTTTATTAATTGCTTGTTGCACTTTATCTATTGCATCAAGAAGCGTGTGATGTACTTTAATTTCTTTTTCAGTCATTTCTAATTTTTTCTCACTTTTCTTTAATTCTGTTTTTAAAGCATTTAATTGAACTTTAAGACCATCTACTTTTCTTTTAACGGAATCTAACTGTTCTTTATTTTCTTTAGAGTTTTTTTGTAAATTTTTCTTTAATTCATTTTCTAAATTGATTTTCAGAGTTTTCATTTTATCAACTTTTTCATTAAGTGATTTTACTTCAATTTTTAATTGATTTATTTTTTTAATTTGTTGAGCAATTTTAGAACTCAATTCATTCACACTTTTTTGGAATGTAGTTTGTAACTGTTTTAAATTTTTTTTAATTCTTTCAGGTAGTTTTTCTATTTCATCTTCTAATTGTTCTTTTAACATTTTTATCTGATGTTTATTTTTAATTACAGCAGATTTTAAATTTATAGAAAGTAATATTAAAATTTTTGATTGTTCAGAAATCTTTTTAAAAAGTTTTGCTATATCTGCTTCTAGCTCTCTATCCTTTTTATCAAGTTTTAATAATTTTTCGTTTAATGATTTGTCATTAAGTTTAAGCAACTTTAATTCGTTCATCAGCGGAACCATAACATCGTTTATATATTTTTCCTTTAAGTCATTGATTTGTGTATCAACATATTGTTTATTTGTTAACTCTGTATTTTGTTGTGGAAGAATAGAAAGATGTAATGGACCAGATAAAACGTCTCCAGTTTTCATTATATAATTTTCTAGTTCTATTTCTGATTCACGATTATTCGGGATATATGCACCTCCACCAACATTTGGTAACATCATTTTTAAACAATAAAAATAAAATTTTTTCTGATTATAAAAATACATAAATTGTAAAAATAAAATTTTTCCTAATAAAAATAAAAAATAAAAAAATGGAAATGACTCAAATTTGTCAAGTTTGCAATATGCGTTTTTTAAATCAAACACTATTATATTCTCATATGAAAAACACACCATGTGGTATGCATATGAATCAATTACAACCTAATAATAGTATGCAACCTAATAATAGTATTCAGTATAATAATATTCAACCTAATAATAGTATTCAGTATAATAATATTCAATCAGAGCAACCATTACAAAGATTGAAGCATTTATTTATTTCAGATAAAGAACAAAATCTTTATACTGCTAGAATAAATACACCTAGGCAAAATACACCTAGGCAAAATAATAATTATTATTTAGCACAAAATAATCCTTTTGTTCAAAATAATAATGTAGCTCAAAATAATTATGTTGATAAAAATAATAATGTAGCTCAAAATAATAATGTAGCTCAAAATAATTATATTGATAAAAATCAATTTGTTGAAAGTAATAACAAAAAAATATGTTCCGGATGTAATAAAAATATAACATCAAAAAATTTTGCACGTCATTTAAAATTATGCGAACAACCAGAAGAGGTTAAAAAAAATAAAAAAGATAAATTAAAAGATCAGTTATGTCGTAATTGTAATAAATATTTTACAATTCAAGGAATTACTAATCATTATAATTCTTGTATAAGTTCTACAAGACAATGTACAAGTTGTCAAATTACTAAACCTAAGACAGAGTTTTATGATAGTAAATATCAGTGTAAGGATTGTTTAAAAGAAAAAGTTAAATGTAGAGGTTGTCAAAAAATTATATTAAAGAAAAATTTTCAGCGACATGTAACACTATGTCCAAAACTTAATCAACATAATAATCAACATAATAATAATTTATATTAGTATTTCAACTAAAATAGTTGTATTTCAACTAAAATAGTTGTATTTCAACTAAAATAGTTGTATTTCAACTAAAATAGTTGTATTTCAACTAAAATAATCTTATATATATTAAAATATTATTTTTTTATAAAGAATAAAATATTATTTTATTAAAATATTCTTAAGCATTCCGGAAGAGAGGAGAGGTTCGGAACATACTTCTTTTGAGTATAGGAACAAAAAGTCCGACACATTCCGGAGGTTCTACAGAGGTAAAAAAACACTCATAAGAGTGTAAGAATGCGAGTCCGGAATTAAAAAATAATAATTCCTAAATTTTTATTTTAAAAATATTAAATGAATAAAAACGAAAATTTGGAAGATTTATATTCACCGGTTATAATTAAAAGTAATAAAAGTAATAAAAGTAATCTAAGTCGTCATAAATCTCTTAATGCAATAAACGAAATAATAAATAATTATATGAATAACACTGAGTTTCAAGATACACTAACCCCTCAAGATCCGAATCTCAAAGATATTAATAATATTGTAGAAAATCCTATATATAATACTAAATATAATAATAATATAGATAAAAATATATATAATAATATAGATAAAAATATATATAATAATATAGATAAAAAATATTTAGAGACACTACCCCCTAATTCATCTCTTAATAAAAAAAAACCACAATCAGATCTTACACGTCTTTGGAATTTTTTAAAATTTCATTGTATAAAAATATTGTTAGCATGTATTTTAATATTTTTTATTTATCATCTTGTTATATGTATTGGAAATCAATGGGGTTACTTTCTAACAGAGGAACAAAAGAGAATAAATTTTTATAAACAAGAAATAAAAACTTTTAAAGGATGGAAGACTGAGGAGGATAAGATTAAGGATAAAACTAATAATAAAAATATTAAACAAGGTAAAATGTATCAAGAAAATTTACATTTCATTGTTTACGGTAAAACTGGAAGTGGTAAGACTACGTTTATTAAAAAATATATAAACCAATATTATAAGGACGAAACAAAAGTACATATTTTTTGTATGCATACTTCTGAATGGCCAACTTTTACAAACGTCTATAATGATAAACAATTAGATGAGTTACAAGATATGGAAAGTTTTGCTGGTACACCTGAAAATAAATCTTTATTAATTTTAGATGATGTTGCAAGTTTATCAAAACAAAAAAATATGTCAGAAATATTTACAAAAGGAAGACATCAAAATATTCAAATAGTTGTATTAGCTCATAAAGCTTGTGATGTAGATAATAAGATTAGAGAAAACATTCAAACATTTTTTACAACTACACAAAATAATGCAGCATTCTTTAATGATATTAATAAAAATTATAAAATGAATATGCCTTTATCATATTATACACATCATAAATATGGAATAATACGTGTTGACACCATAAGTGAACATATGCAAGTATATGATAAAGATTTAAATATATTAGTAGATACCGAACATGAAATCTATAATAACTCTCAAGATTTTGATATTAGAATATATGCAAATGCAAAACATTTATCAAATCAAGTTATAGAACAAATAATTATCTTTTTAGAGTCTGAAGCAAAAGTACCACTAAAAATTATTCCTGATACATTTTATTTTTATTTTGATCATTATTTAAATGCAAAATTTGGTATACCAATACCAAAAAGATTACAAGATAATGAAACATTAAACTATTTAAAAATTGCAATAAATGATGTTAGAAAAGGTTTAAGAAAAGCAACACCAATAATAACTGATGTTAAATCTACATTTTCTGATGCTAAATCTACATTTGATGAAGCCAAAAAAACATATAATGATATAAAACCATTAATAAATGGTGTAAGTGAAATACTTAATAATTAAACAAATTTATCATAATCGAACCGAAGGTTCTAGGGCTTCGCCCGATTTTACAGATATATTAGAATTTTTCCATTATATATATTTTAGAATTTTTTTCTCTAAAAATTAAAACATAAATTTTTTTTTAAAAAAAAATTTCTCAAATTTTCTCTAAAAAAATAAAAAAATAAAAAATGGAAAAATTTTATTGCAACTTATGTAAAAAAAAGTTACAAACAAAAAGAAGTTATCAATCTCATCTACAAAGTAAAATGCATTTACAAAATGTAGAACGAGTTGATGATGGAAATATATTAAAATTAAATAGTTATAAAAACTATCTAGAAACATTGCCTACTGATATAAAAGTTAAAAAAATGTTTGATGATTATTCACATTCGGAATATAAAAAATTTTTTAATAGTGAAGATGAAGCCGTAACAGATATAAAATATTTATTTAGCGATACTGATGAATTTAACGAAATAGATGAATTTGATGAAGCCGTACGAACCGAAGGTTCTAGGGCTTCGCCCGAAACAGATATAAAATATTTATTTAATCAGTCTTTTGAATATAATGAAACCGATAAAACTTTTTCTGATATTCTAACCAACTTTTATAATATATTTAAGAAATCTTTCAAATGTTATATGAATGTAGAAGTACTTTATACAAAAAATGGACCTGATGGAATTCCTGAAGAAATAATACAAGGACATTTTACAAATTCGCAAGAAATTCATAATGTAAATGATATACAACCCATATTTGAATCGATGATACTTAAATTAGAAAATTGTATAATTGAAGCCCAGTTACGTGAATCTGGTTGGAGATTTGTTAAAATACTATCTAAGAAAATAGTAATTGATCAATATAAAAATAATACTGGTGGTAGTTATGTTCCTTTACCTTTCAGTTCACCACAATTAATCAACATAAAAAATGAAGATGATTGTTGTTTTCTGTGGAGTATTATAGCACATTTACATCCTGCAGAATATCATAAAGAAAGACTAAGTCATTACAATAAAGAAGAATACATAAGTGAATTTGATCTTTCTGATGGCTTAGATGAATTTCCATATGATTATAATAGGTTACTAAAGTTTCATAAAAAGAATAAAAATTTAATTGAAGTAAATGTTTTTGAATTAAATGTGAATTATGTTTCTATTGGTAAAATTATTCCACTTTACTCAGATTCAAAAGAATTTTATTTGAATAATAAAAATTTATGTCAATCAGAAATAGTATATAATGATAGAGGAAATTACATGCATCATAATATTTTTTACCAAGGAAATATAATATGTACTGAAAAATTTGAACTTGTTAAAACACTATCACCAATAATGATTAATCACAATAATTATAAAGGACGTAATGATGATTATAATTACAAATATTCATCTTTATCTTCAGAATATCAACAAAAATTAGAAAATTTAAATGAAAGTTTACAAAAATGTAAAATAGATTATCAACAACAAACAAAAATGTTACTACAAGAATATCACCATAAATATCAAAATAAGATAGAAACAATTCAAAAATTAAATGAAGAAAATAATAAAAAATTAAATGAAGAAAATAATAAAAAATTAAATAATAAAGAATTAAATGAATGCTTAAAAAAATGTCTACAACAATATAAAGAACAATATGATAAAGAATATATTTATCAGCTACAAATATTAAATCAAAATTATTATCAAAATACATTTAATATTACAAAAGAAATTAATGAAACACATGAAATATATAAAGATGAATTTGAAAAACTAGAACAGTCAAAACAACCAGCACAAGCGAATATATTATATTATCAGGGACATTTTATATTGTGTAAAGATGTTTCTATATTTACAAAAACTTCAGATAATAAAAATTTTCCTTGTCTTCAATGTATGACAAGTTTTAGAACTTTAGAAGAAATGAATAGACATTTGGAGAATTGTCAACAAAATGAAGCAGTCAGAAACACATTTCCAAAAGATGATTATTTGGAATATAATAAATGGTATTTTAAAAATAAAGTACCCTTTACTATTTATTGTGATTTTGAAGCATATAATGTTAATATGACACAAAATCAAACGGAAAGTTCCAGGGCTTCACCCGATTCTGAAAATTATAATTCTGAAAATTATAATTCTGAAAATTATAATTCTGAAAATTATAATTCTGAAAAAAGTGCGCCTGGAAAAAGTGCACCTGGAAAAAGTTCAACTGAACAAAGTAAAGAAAAATATTTATTTGAACAAAAACCATTATGTTGGGGAATGTACATTCATTCGAATTATCCTGAATTATTTAAATCAGAATATTTACAATACTATGGTGAAGACAGTTCAGAAATGTTTACAAAGAAAGTAGAAGAATTACAAGGACGTTTTTCACAATTGCTTGAAACAAATAAACCAATGATACCATTAACGGATGAAGAAAGAAAAGAATTTTATGATGAAATAAATTGTTATTACTGTGGAAAAGGTTTTACAAATAAATATAAAACTGGCAGAGGTAGATATATTAATAAAGTAAAAGATCATGATCATCTAAATGGATTATATAGAGGTGCAGCACATAATTCTTGTAATCTTAATGCTAACAAATTTAAATATAACTTTGTTCCTCTATATTTCTACAATGGTTCTAAATATGATTTCCATCTAGTAATGAAAGATTTATTTTCATCAGAAAAATTACATCAACAAAAAATAAATGTACTATGTAAACAAGAAGAAGAATATTTTTCAATGCAATTAGGTTGTATTAGAATTTTAGATGCATTTAGATTTTTTACTCCTTATTCATTAGATGTTATGGGAAAAACTTTGAAACCTGAACAATGTAAAATATTAAATAAATATAATTTAAAACCTTTAAAAGGAATATTTCCGTATGAGTATATAACTGGAGATTTTAATTCTGTGAATAAAATTATGGAAGAAGAACAACTTCCTCCAATAAATAAATTTAAATCAACATTAAAACAATCACAATTATCTGAAGAAGATTATGCAGAAGCTGAAAAAAATTGGAGAGAGTTAAATTGTAAAACAATGTATGATTATACAATGAAATATCTACAGATAGATGTATTAATACTAGCTGATCTTTTTGAAAACTTTCGTGATATGTGTTTAGAATATTACGGAATAGATCCATGTTATTGTTATTCTACACCAGGTTTAACATGGTTAGCAGGATTAAAACATACAAATGTTAAACTTAAACATTATAAAGAAAATACATATGATAAATTATTATTTTTTGAATCTGGAATTAGAGGTGGAGTTTCATCCGTTTTAGGTAATAGATATGTTAAATGTTATAATAAGAAAGTAAATCCACAAGAATATGGAATAATGAAACCTTTATCTCCAGAAGAAAAAGAAAAAATATTAGAAATTTTTCGAACGAAACGAGAAGGAGTAGAACGTGAAAAAGCAATTGATGAATTCATGCGAGAAAACTATTTGTTATATTATGATTTTAATAGCTTATATTCTTCTTGCATGATACAAGAATTACCAACAGGTGAGATGACATGGTGTAATAATCTTGATTATCAAAAAACATATGATGGAAATCGTAATTCTGGTTATATATATGAAGTTGATTTAGTATACCCTGATTATATAAAAGATGCAACAAAATATTATCCTTTCTGTCCAGAAAACAAAATTCCCAATATAGAAGATTTTTCAGATTATCAAAAATCTTTAATTCCTAAGAAATATAGGCCAACAAAAAAACTTATGTTAACACAAAGCAATAAAGGAAAGTATGTTGTTGAAGGAAGAATGCTAGATTGGTATTTAGATCATGGAATGATTCTCACAAAAATTCACCGGAAACTAGTGTATAAAAAATCTAAATGGTTAAAAGATTATATTGAGTTCAATATTGAAAAACGCAAAATATCTAAAAGAAATAAAGATGATTTTGGAAACGTGTTCTTCAAATTAATGAATAATGCATTTTATGGTAAGACTTTAGAAAATGTGCGTAATAGACAAAATATTGAAATAGTTTATGATAAAGATAGGTTTCAAAATTTAACAAGGAAACCTACATATAAAAGAACTACTAGATTTAGTGATGAACTATGTGCTGTACATCTAAGAAGAAGCATTGTAAAACATGATAAGTTTAATTTTATAGGTTTCACTATATTAGAATTAGCTAAACTATTTATGTATAGTTTTATATATGATTATTTAGCACCTGCTTATGGCAAAAACTATAAATTACACTTTACAGATACCGATTCTGTTTTCTTAGAATTAACAATACCGTATAATTCTACACTTGATGAAGAAATTAATAAAATAAAAGATATCATTCATCCTTCTGATTTATGTAAAGTAAAAGATGAATTAGAAGGAAATGAAGATTTCATAACAGAAGCTATATTTTTAAAATCTAAATGTTACTGTTATAATACAACTAATAATATTAAAACACATAAAACATTAAAAGGAATTTCAAAGGCATCAGTGGCTAATCAAATAACATTTCAAGATTATAAAAATGCATTATTTAATAATGAAATAAAAACAGCATGTAATTATAGACTTAATTCAAAAAAACATAAAATGTATTTAAAAGAAGAACATAAATTAGCATTAGATCCATTTGATGATAAAAGAAAAATTTTACCTGATGGAATAACTACTTTACCTTTTTAATTTTCTAATTTCTATTTTCTAAATATAACAATATAACAATATAACAATATAAAAATATAAGATATTATAAAATAAAATAAAATAATAATATAAAATTATCATATAAAAATGGATAAAGTTAGAGCTGATAATTTTAAAAGAATAAAACAATTAGACGAATTAATAAAACAAAGAAATATTATGAAAGAAAATCATCTTCAACATAGAATGACAAAAGCTGGTATTCAATCTGATATGTTTGATAAATTAAAATTAACTGAAGAAGTAAAAACTGATTATGAAAAAACTGTCGAGCCATTTAAAACTCTTGAAAAGGAACTTAATGAAAAACGTGTTGATATAGCGGATCCTGTACTTAAAACACTATTAGATGACTATGGTTTATTAGAGGCAAACATAGATAAAAAATTACCAAAATCTATGTTATTCGAACATTCTACTTTCTTTTTAGATAAAAAATTATTTGCAAGATTTTATCTTGGTGGTAAAGAAATATTTCCACAACCTTTACGAGGATTAATTTTTACGCCAGATAAAAAACCTATTAGTTTAGATAGAAATTTTGTTGATCTTTTAAGAGGAGCAGATTTAAAAAATTATGCTGTAGAAGATCTAATAAAATATAAAACTATATTAGATAGAGTAGGTGTAGTAAAATCTCTTAGACGTTATAAACAATTAGAAAATTTATTATCATCGGGAGTTAAAGTAGGGAAAGGTTTATCTGAAAAACAGAAAACAAAAAAACAGAAAACAGAAACAACTGTATTTTTACCAGATGATCCACAAGAATTACTAAATAGATTAAATATTTTAATATCGGCAATAAAAGAAGGACATAATTCTAGTTTTAATGAAATTCATGCTATATTGAAAAGACTGTTAGAAAAGAAGATTCTAAATGAAGAGGATTATAAAAGTGTATCTGAAATATGTTGTTTCTAATTTTTTATAAAAAATATTTATTTAATTTTTTAGTTTAAAAATGTGTTCAGCAGATTTAGACAAAATTAATAATCATTTACAAAATTTAACAGAGATTTTGGGTTCGTCAAAATTTAGTACGACGTTAAAAATTATAACAACTACTTCATCACACACTTGTAATTTAGAACCCATTCTACATTTGGAACAAAATAAAAATTATCAAATTGCATTGACTAGTTTCTCCACATTTAACACTATTCAAAACGTTATCAAAGATGTGAATGATCAATTTAGATATTCTACTGATAAAGAAAAAACATGGAAAATACTAACTTTTCTTCCTGGTTCTTACGAAGTTGAAACAATATCAAATGAAATTAAGAGACATTTAGGTATACCATTTAAAGATAAGAAACAATTACATTTTGCAGTTGAACCGGCAGTTAATAAATTTTCTCTTACTTTAGACGAAAATCATCAAGTTGATTTTAATCATGATAGATCATTGTCAAAGCTATTAGGATTTAATAAACAAACCTATAGTCAAGGTTATCATTTAGGTGAGAAGATTCCAAAAATAACTGAAATAAATTCAATTGTTGTACATTGTGACATTATTGAAGGAGGATATATAAATGGTAAATTATCAAATTTAATATTCAGTTTTCCAGCTTTTACTGTACCCATTGGTTATAGATTAAATGTAATTCCACAAACATTAATATATTTCCCTATTACAAGAAAAACTATTAACAACATTGGCATTAGAATCACTGATGAAAAAGGACAAGAAATAAATTTTGGAGGTGAAGAGATTATGATAGATCTTTTGGTTCGGGAGGTATAAACTTTTACGCTACAATAGAGAAGTTTAATTTTTTTATCATTTTCATTATTAATCTTATTAATCTTATTAATCTTATTAATCTTATTAATCTTATTAATCTTATTATTAGAAACAAAAAAATAAACTTAAATTAAAATTTTATTTTTATTTTTTTGTTTCTAAAAACACTAATTCAATAATGGATGAATTTATTACTTTAAAAATGAATGAAATGTCTTTAAATAAAAAAAAACTTAAATTTAATCATCATCCAAATTTATCTAATAAAGTTTTGTCAGTTATTTGTGGAAGATCAGGATGTGGAAAAACATATCTATTATTTAAAATTTTAACGACTCCAAATTTTTTGGATTATAACAATCTTATAATTTATACAACAACGGCAGAACAACCCGTCTATCAATTTTTAAAATATGGATTTGAAAATAATCTTACAAAAACAGCAATTGCTTCTCTATTCGAAGAATACGAAAAATCTGAATATGAAGAAGAAATAAATTTGTGGTGTGAAGAAGCAGCAAAAAATAAACAATTAGTTGAATCCAATAAAAATAAGCATATAAAAATACAATTAATAGATGATAGTGGTAATATGCAAGATCCTAGTAAACTAGATAAAACAATGAAACATTGTGTAATTTTTGATGATTGTGTTAATGACAGAAATCAGTCAGTTCAGAGAAATTATTTCACAAGAGGTAGACATAATAACTGTAGTGTATTTTATTTAACACAAAGTATGTATTCATTAGATGGAAGTGTTATTAGAAAGAATGCAAATATATTTATACTATTTGAAATAAATGCAAGAAACTTAAGTGATTTGTTAAGAGATTTATGTATAAGAGATAAAGATGAATTTAAACAATCGTGTAATAATGCTTGGTCAAAAGATTATGGATTTATCACAATTAATATTGATAAAAAAATTCATGAAAGAGTTATCGAACAATTGTTTACCGAGTAATAAAAAATATACAAATATAATGTTTTAATATTTTATTTTTTATTATCAGCTTTAATTTTGTCTATTTTTTTAAAATATAATATTTGAATTTTGTGGTAACATTGGTATACAGCAAAAACATTTTACTGAACAAATTATTTTTTTATTGCTTTGTTGTTTGTAATCTTTTCGTTTAAAGTTTTCACGTTTAAAGTTTTCACGTTTAAAATTTTCTCGTATTAAGTTTTGTTTAATAAAGTTTTGTCTAATAAAGTTTTTAGCTCTTCTAAAAAAATTTTATCATTTTCTTCATTAAAAATTTTATCATCAATAAAAGTTTTACCATCACTAGAAATTTTACCATCCTTTTTATTTTTATCATTAACTTTTTCTGTCTGTGATTGAAATGATATTTGATTTACTTCATTAGCTATTTGATCAAATTTTTCAATCTCATCTAACGTAATAACATTATCATCACATACTCTTTGAAAGTAGTAGTGTAGTTTATCATAGACTTCTTTAATATGTAAATGCTTAGTTTTTAATGATTTTCGTTTCTTAGTTATTAAAGATTTTTCTAACATTGTAGCAAGTGAAGTTGCAAAAACACCCGTACCTGTTAAAGCTGTAGCAACTACTGGAATTACTAAAACACCTGAAGATATAACAATTGTTAAAACACCTAAACTTATTGTTAAGAATATGCCAATTCCTTGTGTTACATTCTTAACTTTAGACCATCTCTTTCTTAATTTATTATAATGTTCTAATCTAAGTAATAATTGCGATTCCTTATCTTTCATATAACGTACTCTATCTTTGTGTTTTGCAATATCCATTTCATATGATAATGAAGGATATATTCTTGCGGTTTCATCCATTTCTGAAGTTCCTTCCACTTTTGTTTCTTCCATTTTTAAAGAAATATTTTTAACGGCGAAGCCCTGGAAGACATCTCAGATGTCCCGCAAATCACATGATATATTTTAAAAACCTGAAAAATGGATAAAATTCATAAATTTGAAATTCTTAACTTTTATGATTTTTTCGGTGTCCGGGTTTTCGGTGTCCTAGAACGGTCATGATTTTCAAGGTAAAAATTGTAATTCACAAATTTGAGATTCTTAACTTTTCTGATTTTTCGGTGTCCTGGAACGGTCATGATTTTAAGGGTGAAAATCGAACCGAAGGTTCTAGGGCTTCGCCCGATTGTAATTCTCAAATTTGAGATTTTGAAAAATTTGAAAATTGGGTACTTTTAAAAACGACATAAATTCATGAATTTAGACCCTTTTTTCGGGTTTTTAAGACCTAAATTCATGAATTTATGTCGTTTTTAAAAGTACCATTTTTGAAAAAAATGGTACTTTTTGAATGAACCAAATTCATGAATTTAGGTCTTAAAAACCCGAAAAAGGGTCTAAATTCATGAATTTATGTCGTTTTTAAAAGTACTAATTTTTTTGATTTTATGGTGTCCTGGAACGGTCTTTTACCCATTACTATTGCACTCCTACAAATCATGGCTGTATGCAATGTGTGAATGCCATTGTGTAGGAATGGAATGAATTGCGGTGTTTACATCATCAACACGAGTTGAAAGTGAAGTCTGTTTGCGGGTGAGAATGCAAATGTATGAAGTTAAGTCTTGGTCATGTCACACAAACACAGTAAACAAAACATGGATCGGGCGCTTGAGATTTTGTGGTAATTAATGTGACTTCTTTTAGTTTGCTCTCTATAGTCGGGATAAAGTTGTTTCAGATGTTTCAATTGTAATCAGCACAAGAAGATGTAAAGATTTCAAGATTCTTAATTCATGCGGGAGAATTTTAGAGAAAGTTCTCAGAGTGATGAAAAATATACTTCAGATACAATTGCACATAAATAGGTGCACCCAAAGTTAAAAAGTATAAATGTTATAATAAATCCTATGTAAACCGCCTCCACATTTATAATTAAAACACGCAAATTATGCTATGATTGCCAGATTTTAATTGTGCTAGGCTATGTTCCAGTCTCCGTGAATAATAAGCTACTATCCCATTCCCCGTGTATAATGAAATATACCAAAAAACGGACGAACTATTGAAAGTATTCTAATTGATGCAAATCGCGAATATCAAGCAATGCGTATATGCAAAATAACGAAGATATAATCGAAAAAGCAGAACAAAGCAAATTTTTAAACATGAAGTTAGTAAGGATGAAGTTCTGGAGTGATGAAAATCACAATACATATAAAATTACACATAAATAAGTGAGAAGATAGATAACTCACACCAAAGGAAACGTATGAGACTTTATCGCTCCTAGAAAATTGATCACATAGTGAAGTGGAAGAAATTATCGATTATGATATCATCCTGGACTGCTACAAGCATTTTAAATTTGACAACATAACTGCTTCTTTAAAAGTTATATGTTCCTATTTATTTCAAGTTGAAATCTTCATATTTAATTTTTTTGTTTCAATTCAGTTACTGAACATCATTAATTGTAGATAGTTATTCCCCTTTCCCATTCAGACCTTAATTGAAGACCGATTTCTGAAATGATAAAGCAAGTCTGTTCATATACAGTAAAACCTGCTTACAATCGACCCTCTACATAATGGACACTCGTTCTCAGTGGACAGTTTGTCCTGCATAAATGCTGTTTGCCATTGAAATGCCCCTTTTCATAATGGACACCTGCTTAACGTGGACAATGGACAGCATTTTCTCACAAATTACCTGCGTGATGTGGACATCATAATTGGCACACCTTGTCGCATTTCCATCTAATTTCCTTTCAAGTGGACACTATTGTCCATTTGTGTAAACACTCCAGTTTTATAACGTGGAAAGCAGACACTGCAACGATTCAGTAACAAAGAAAGCTGATTAAGTGAATATGCTAGGATGATTGACAACAAGCGATTGACAACATCGCCCGGCCAAAGTAAACACAACCAACACCATCACTTTCAAGCATCTTCAAGAGAGCCGAAATGAAAAGATCGAGATGGACATCTTTTCTTACGAAGCCGAAAACACCAACATTCGTTGCTTAAGTAAACAAGCTTGACTGGTCAACACGCTGGCAACTCACTCCTTTGTTAGACTGGCTGGAGAGTTAAACCAATTTCATCACTTTCTAATTTGGTTACAAGTCATCATGACGTCCCGCAAGCGATCAATGCTACCTATTTCAGAAAAGTCAAATGCATTCGTTTGAGTGAGAAAGGCCTGTCCATCAGAAAAATTGCCGAAGAGTTGAAAGTAGGCGGGAGTCAGATAGGCAACATCCTCGGAAAGAAAAAGGAAATTTTAGAGAGTTTCTCTTCCGGTGAAATGAGTTCATATTTTGGACAATAACATATTTAACATAATAACATATTTTGGACAATGGGGCCGCGCCTACAAGTACATTAACAACATTATAATAATCGAATACGCTGATTCTATGCAAAGCTTATACCGAGATAAACATTTTAGCTACCACTTACTGATACCTTTACATAATGGACACCTGTTCTCAATGGACAGTTTGATCCACCGAAAATGGTGTCCATTACAGACAGGTTTTACTGTATACAAATGAATATTAAATGAAGAGATTAAAAAAACACACGAAATGTCATCAATGTCCGGAAATGGTACAAGTTTTTTCAAGTCCACTTGCACATGGATCCTTGTCTTCTTTGTGGCACAAGGACAACGACGTGGTGTGTCAAGGTCGATGATGGAAAATTCGAGAGCGGTTGTGAGGTTCCGCTCGTTCGGCTCCATCCGCACAAAGATCCTCTTCGAATGGTACTTCTTTGGCGTGCTCTTGACCTTTACGGTAACTCTACCGTACACTGAGGTCAGTGGCGTCCGCATCGCATCTCCATTCTTCGCCCGCTTCATCTCAAGTGGAACATCGCTATCGTTACTACCATCGCTTGAGTAGTCGGGCGATGCAGGGGCTTGGGTGAACACCACCGGCTCGTCTGGTGTTGTCGATAGTTCCATTGGCGATTGAGGTGAAGTGGTACGATCAGCAGTACCGTTCTCAACTGCAGCTTCCTGTTTGCGATCCATAATGACTTCTAGATTTAAAATAATTGGAACTTGAAAACGTGAGGATTAGAACCTTTGATAAGAATTGGTACAAACCTCGGACTTATATACTTTTTAAACAAAGGAAATCCTAACAGCCAATCAGAGAGGTACCAAACTTCCCTAAAGTTTATTATCATATATAAAGATGTCATTGTACCAAACTTTAAAGTTTATTTCCTCAAGAGATTATAATTTCCAACTTCTTATCCTAAAGCATGTCGAAACTCTTCTTCTTTGAAAATGTAAGTGAAACAATCATGGGTGGACGATTGGACATGGTCATTCATCTCTCATGTGGCTGCAAATTGGCCCTTTGGAGGCTATTAATCGTAACAACCCTTCAAAGGCGCAACAAGTTAGCAGTCAAGTGTCCGCTTCATCAAATAGAACATGAGTTCACAAACAATGTAACTTTTTTGGAATGGAGCGACGATTTCTTGAAGATAATAGAAATACGTCCCTACGGGACAAGACTTCTACACTTCACTTGTTTTTCAATCTTAAATAATATTTACATCGTAAATCTCTTGTCTTTTCACTTTAAATATAATTCCGGAATTGGTTTTCATATTGGGAAGTAACAAAATCATAAATGCACATCAAGGTTTCATATTTTCAATAATTATTACAATGGTCACAATAGTCGCAATTGAGCAAACTCATTCAAAATCAAACAGCGGACGTCTATCGGTACGTACCCAAGTACTCAGAACCAAGTCACACAAGTTCGATCATAGACGTTCCGAAACACAGTGTACTCAACCGAGTGTACCAAACACATGTACCTATCCAGTAAAACAGAAGTCATACATGTTCCTATTAATAACACTGAATTATACATGTACCTATCCATGTTCCTATTGAGAACACTGAATTTTACATGTACCCATCCATGTACCTATCCCTCTCATAGTAGGGCACAGTTTTCACTACTCTCGTCTTACATTATCTTTAAGGACATCATATAAGTAATCTATAACTTGCAACTATTTCATTATTATCAAAAACATAAAATAGTAAATGAATTTTTAGATATCGCTTTCGAGTCAGAAGTTTAGACATCATTCATGCCAAAAATATAATTTAATTCTCTTCCAAAATATTTCCAAAAATTCTGAAATTTTTTAAAATATATATCTTTACCTTTTGAGAAAAAATGTTCTCTTATTACAGTTGTTTCATCCAATAATACGGTATTTTTTCTATCTGTCCTATGAATTTTAGCTCAAGCACTGCGTTGTAAGCTCACAAAATGAGTTAAAGTTCATTTAATTTCTAACTCTGTTGTTAGGCAATTTTATCTAATATACCGTATGTCAAACGAAGGGGGTAATATTTGGAATCAGAAAACAACACTACTGTGAGTCAATTCTTCATATTTACGGAGAAAATTCTTGAGTGCACCCTCTTAGTAATCCTCTACTCTATGGTCATCACGTTTTTAACCCAGTAATGCCCCGGGTAGCAGATATGCTACCACAACTTCAACGACACAAATCATGCATACAATTTCCAATTCTATCATAGTTGCTCATTGTAGCACTAGTGCTACCCATTGTCTATTCTTACAATGAATTTCATCGATATCCGTCATATTTCAAAGTCGGGCGGCAAATTTGAATATTGTTCTCATCAGGTGCTGTTAACATGGTAAGTTCTTTCACGTCATTCGCATAGAAATATATTTATATTTTCGACTAAATCATTATCATGGAATATTCAGGACTTGTACATTACTGTAGTGTCACATAACCGGTTAGATGACATGCCTAGTATAAATTATATCAAGTGGTGCATTTCTGCTACCACGAGAATTACCGTATGTAAATTATGTTGGTAGCTGATATGCTACCATTAATGACAAAAGTAAAATATTGAAAATACTGGATCAATTAAGACATAATATATCATTGCTACATGTTATAGAATACCAGTTTATCTTCTTAGATGCTAAATTATGTCGAATTCAGCCGAATATACTACGATTAGGCCCTATGATCACTATATATTTCACCATCGGTGATTAAGAAATGAGACGCTTCACTATTTCTAAGTGTATTCATTGGTTAATGCAGCGTACCGTATGTTAATAAAAGGATGATTATTCCTAAGTTTATACGAACAAACCAAAAATGTGCCGGTGGGGATTCGAACTCAAAACAGTTTTGGCGCTGTGCACGGTTACACATACAGCCTTTGACCACTGCGCTATCGCACACTTGCACATTGGGAAGACACGAGAAGATCTTATAACTATCAATGAAAACTGACTCAAGATTTGAATGAATTTGGTGTTAATTGCACTAAGATTAAATGTACTGGACTTATAACCCATTACTCCTCATAGCTTCTTACTTGAAATTATATATACATGTAGGCCTACATGTATGTATATCATTATCATTGTTTTGTAGGGTTTATCCAAAATAGTGTGATTGCTGTAGCAGTGTAGCCTATATTTATTGATACTTTTAGAAACATGCGTAAGTATTTTTGATAATTATTTCAAGAATACCTTTCTGTCTTTCCAGAATGAACCTCGAAGAAGCAAATCTGATGCTATCGAAAAATTATACAAGAATAGTTCGCGCACCAACAGACCTACATCTTCCTTTGAATACTTCTCTGTTGCTGATGGTCATGAGAGCGGAAATGACAGTGACGATGACATCAATGACTCTGTGATGGAAACTATAGAAACCGTTCTCCTCAATATCGACGCGGAATCTGACGAAGACACCGACATAATCGAAAGCGAATGTGCAAATGTAGTGACTTTGAGTGACGCTGGTGAAAGTGAAGACAAAGGTCGAGGATGGAGACGTAAGGAATTTGAAGTAGAAGTGCAACCATTCCCTATTTTCGATGAAACGAGTGAGAATGATATGACTCCTTTATCATACTTCAAATCTTTTTTTTCAAACGAGATGTTTCATGAGATAGCTGATGAAACTAATCGATACTATTTTCAAAACAAGTCACCTAAAACACTCGATACTAACCCGAAAGAGATCGAAATCCTTGTGGGCATTTTATTTAAAATGGGAGTCGTGCAAATGCCTTCGGTCCGTGGTTACTGGGCAAAAGAAACTTTGTATGAGCCTGTAGCTTCTCAAATGTCTAGAACTCGTTTTGAGACTCTTTGTAGATACCTGCATTTTGTAGACAACACTGATGACGATTTAGACAAAAGTGACAAAGCATGGAAAATTCGCCCATTCATGGAGGCTCTGAGACAAAATTGCTTAAAGATCAGGCCTAATCAAAATCAATGTATTGATGAAATATCAATTTCTTACCGAGGCAAAAAAGGACCAAGGCAATACAACCCAAAAAAACCTGCGAAATGGCACTTTACGGTGTTTGCCAGGGCGGACCCTACCGGCATTATTCATGACTTTTATCTTTACACAGGTGCGACTGGAGAAAAGCCAAGTGCAGCTGGTGTAAGTGGTGATCACATCATTCGTTTGGTGAAAAACCTACCCGAAGGAATTCCTTTCAAAATTTGTGCGGATAATTATTTTGTAGGATTACCCATGATACGATATTTACAAAGCAAAGGCTTTCATTTTACAGGAACATTTAGATACGGACGACTGCGGCCAAACTTCGTATCTGACAAGGAGTTGAAGGCAAAAGGAAGAGGTTCAGTGGATTATTGCGTTCAACAAGAAGACAACATAGTTGCAGTAAAATGGTTTGACAACCGTTTTGTTTTTATTGTCTCTACATACGTTGGTGTAGAGCCAATGATGACCATTGAACGTTACGACAGGAAGGAGAAAAAGTACGTCGAAGTCCAGTGTCCTCAAATAGTGAACGAATACAACAACAACATGGGAGGCATCGATCTTAACGATAAAATGGTGTCGCTATACTCATATAGGTTTCGCAGTAATCGTTGGCCTTTATATATATGGCATCATCTAACGCACATTGCCTTGGTAAACTCATGGCTATGTTACCGACGTGATTCGACACAAACAAGTGCAGGGCGGTTATCTTTGAAAGAGTTTCAACTGCAGGTTGCAGAAAGTCTCTTGAAATTTAATAAACCAGTTGGGCGTCCAAGTTTTCTAAAAGAACTGATGCCACCACGAAAAAAGCGTCTTCTAGTATCAATCAAGTCTCCTGACATACAGTTTGATCTCTATGATCATTTTCCAGAATACATGGATAGCAGATGTGCACAATGTTCGAGTCGCACAGTCTTTACATTCGTTCGTTGTAGAAAATGTGAAGTGTATCTTTGTTTCACGAAGGGAAAGAATTGTTTTTACTTGTATCACCATAAATGAACATTTACCGATACATGACTGAATGCTCAAAAATATGTTTGTGATCAATAACCATTCAAAATCAAAAAAATTATTCAAATATGTTTGTGTTTTCATTCGGACGTTATAAAATATCGGAAGAGAGAAAGGGGAGAGTCGAGAGAGAGAGAGAGAGAGAACATGCAAGATGAAAACATATGTAGAATTGATAGATGAAAGAAGAGAGATAAAAATTAATTGAAATATGTATCCTCATAAATTATCATTAAATACCCGTTGTAGCAGATATGCTACCAATCAGAAAAAGATCAATAATTGATCATTTTGAAAATGCGCGGTATATACTGAAATACTTGGTGATTAATAAGTTCATCGCCAGAAAAAATAATTTTTTTGTTAACGGGAACATATAACGGGCATTACTGGGTTAAATCAATAATGTTTAGGTTCATGCAGAGTTAAATAGAAGGACATATTATCTCCCAATTATTTCTTCTTCAATATGTTGACCATCTTCACTACTTGCATGAGACTGAAAAGTGAATCTACATTTAGGCCCTAAATGTTTAATTCAAGTATTTTTATGTGTCATTTTTGTCATCGCCCACCAACTGAGCATCGCCACCTTTATTGTCCCCAAAGCATTTTCGCCCCCGAGAATAGTTTCATCGCCCAACCTTGAGAATCACTGATCTAGGGTATATATCTGATATTATCATTGTTGACCTAACATTAGTCGACCTGACGTATTTTCATTTTGAGCTGACATTTTGCTGGCATTCACTATGTCCATAACATTCCATGTTGCTGTGAATAATCGACATTTAACTTTATTTCTTCCATCAGGCCTCCAATGTCTCAATGATTTCATGAGCATCAGGATCACTTCACCTTCATTGTTCTTATGTACAAACAAGCTAAGGTTTCATCAGTTCAATTAACAATTCCAGGATTTTCGCTGTTCGAATCGAGTCAACAGTAGTTGTGATCATCCACTGTTGACAAAAAAAGTTTCATTTTCTACATTGACCAAATTATATTGTTGCTTTTCCGAAAATGTCAATGGTCACTTACATTTTCACTTTCATATCATGCTTTTATCTGTCCTTGTCCACTTGCATTTCATCATAACTCTTTGAATACAATGTGCATAAACGACTGCTCATCATGACGTAGGTGATGTAGAGCTGAAACTTTTATTCCCTTTTGAAGCCGTATCGGATCTGAAAAATCATGACAGCAACTAATTCTACATTTTTTTCCTGTAGACAAAAGAACAGCAAGAAGCAATTAACTTTCAAAATAAGTTGGCCTGAAGTATAGTCAAGGCGACAGTACCACACAAGTGAAGGTCACACAGTCGCAGAATGGAGAGTCACGGAAGCCCTAGCCATCTCCCGCCAAACAGCGTCGACGATTTAGCAACACCCATTCGACATGTAGGAACACAGCAAACTGTCATTTCTGTAAGCACTCGCTACCTGAGACAGATGCGACCCGAGTGACGATTTCGGTAAAGGAACTCACGGTGGGTTGGAATGGAGATTTAGTTCAAAAAAATTGTCCAAGCTAATATGATACATTTTCTGAATCCCTAGGGTGTCAGCATTTCAAATATGTTTTCAGAAAAATCGTGATAATTTGTCCTTTTTTGCAATACTCAAAAATTCAAAATGGCCGATTTTATGATGACATTTTGACCTATCAATTGGCTACCCAGCCTTGTAATCACCTGTGCAGGCTATTATTAGTGCATTGACAGCAAAATACATTCAATTACAACATTCAATACTTGCTTAGCACTAAAAAAGAATTAAAGGAGTAGGCACGTATAATTTATAAGTAGTACTTATACAATGTCAGTGTAATTTTATAAAAAAGGAATCTACACATATTTTTAATGAACATATTATCTTCCAAATAACTTATGTGCATCCTATGACATTAGGAAATAAAATGTTATATATAACTTTCGAGCGCAAGTACAGCATATTCCTGTATACATGCTCAATGCTCATGTTCTTAGTCATTTATAGAGTTTCAACAAACTAAAACCTATGTGCGCATCTATTTGAGTCGTGTATACATTCTTAAAACCCAATGATTTCTGATTGCACTCAAAACATCAAATTAATACGGAAGACTTTATGCTGCGATTTTGTACTATGAAAAGTAGTATCCAAAAAAACGTGATTAAAGAAAATTATACCACATGACTACAAGTGCTTAGAGTTATATTCCTGTATCGCACACAGCAGCTTTGAGGAGTACAAGGGATGTTCTTCTCCAACTTTGTACTTAAGCCACGTTGATTTGAAGTCCGAATGAACGGCTTCGAATGCCTGTTCACTATATTTGCCAAGGCCGGCATTCTTTCTTCTGCAAAAGTCGACCACGTGGTAAAAAATGCAATGTACTTTTGGTGTTACAGAAATTCCAAGTGCCAAGTAACTGTCACGAAACTTATCAATCAAATCACGATATTCGGTGTGTAGTTCTTGTCCATAGCAAGACTCAACAACTCTTTTCGACATCTCAAATGTTTGGACGTACTTCAAAACTTGGATTGGGCAAATTGATCGTAGAATATCGACGCGAGAAATCATTTTGTAACATGAATTACCATTAAATGATCCACCGTGTAAGGCCTCACGCTTAACATGACAAGATCTTGCCATTTTATAGCTTCAAGCCATTCCTTTTCCATAGCTTTGAATAGTGTATTCACGGGACATATGAGCAGATGCAGTTCTGGGGGAGGAAGTAAGTCAATCACTTCATCTTCTGGGTCGCCTTTTAAGATAGGGCAATGAACCACATTTTGGAAATATTTTGCCTGTGACTTATTTTGCCCAGTCTGTTCCAACCACTGCCAAAACTTGCCAGTTATGGAACCCAACGTTCGAAGACGGCCTCTTTGGTCCAAGGAAGTTCGATGGCAATCGCACCAAGTGCAGGGATGGTTAGATCCGTGCGACATCAAACCTAACAGAATGTTGGCCAGCTTAAGATCGCAACTAACTAACCTCGAAGGCAAAGAAGTACAAGCGTGAGGTCCAATCAACTGTACCTGATGCCACAACTTTAATACATTGACATAATTCTCTTGGAGATTTGGGACAACACCAATGATAAAAAGTCGCTTGACACCACTATCTTTCCACTGTGAACCTACACGAGTCGTGTCCAAATCATCAGAAAAAACAGATAAGCAAATTTTGAAAATCCTCCTCCACCATCCACGCCGATCTAAAAGACCAAATCAGTATCATATCTTCTAGTTTGAATAATACTATCAACCAAACCATTTAGATCATTACAGTAAACAACTGGCCTTTCCACTTTCTGGGAACTACTTTTTTCAGAACTTATGAAATCCATTTTTGAGACTCCAAAAAAACAATCCAAGGAATGAATTACTGACTGCAACTTTTGCTTGATGTGCGATTCAACATTGCCTCTCTCTGCTGACGCCCTTATCAAACCTGACAATTTAATGGTCTGGTTTGTACTGAGGTTCATGTTAACCTGAATATTTGAAATATCTTTCGCACTAAAAATCGGTGTGCTGGCAGATGATGATGAGGCTCTCTGTGGTAGAACATCAACTCTCAAAGGACGACCGGTTGAGGTAGATAGGACTACTGAAGATGGAGCTCCTTCCTCAAGCTTTTCTTTCAAAAGTGAGGATGCCATTTGCTCAGACGTTTTGCCGAAAGACATTCTTTTCAAATTCTCTAACTTAATCCACTGTGTGCAGCTATGAGGCATTCCCCTCGAATGAGTAGAAAAGCACTGACCGCATACCTTTATGGAAGTAGGCCTATTACTGCTCTCAGAATTGGACTCGTGAATTGGCCGTCCTACTTGAGATTCTTTTACTCCAGACTTACTAGCTGTTTTGCAGAGCAGACAGCCGCAATTAGGCGTGGAACGAGTTGGTGGTGGAGATGGCGGAGCTTCAGCAAGCGTAGAGAAATCAAACAACTCGATAGATCGATTAAAGATGCCTTTAGTATACTCAGACAGCGTAAGGCGACAAGTGTTACATACTACGGTTGGAAGTCTAATATCATTCGGATCATACCCACTGACGAAGTATTGTTCGATTATATCTTGCATTGTAGTAGTTATAGAACGCATAGTCTTTGTTTTCCCAAAACATAGCAAACACAGTTGCAAACGGCTATGTTCGTGTGAGTGCTTCGGACGTGGCATGGTGGTGATATGAAAGTCTGATTTACGAGAAGGGTTTATTTGTGAATCGATACATTTATGAAGTGATCATTGCATAGATATCTGAACGACACCAAGATCGCACAATGCTATCAATAGACGGCACTAGTGTCGTCAGAGGTAATTGTTTACTGCATTATCCTCCAATCCGTCTGCACGATCAATAGCTTGTATGATGCATGAAATGTTTGCATGCTTCGTGATGTAAACAGTATCGGATTTTTCCCAAACTGCCAAGTCACAGCACATAGAAATTTAATTCAACTGGTTCAATTGATCGATGCTGTTTACATTGTTTTCATACGCATGCTCTGCAAGGCAAGGCAAATTATTCATTGTCTTGCGTCAAGGAGATATAACACATATGATACAATTATTAGATTGCAGAGGACGTCATAGTAACTTCATGCGTCATACGCTGCTTATCATGTTTCCGACTTTTTCAACGAATATTTACTATTCTGTTTCAAAAATATTTTACATGCAAATAATTATTTCTAACCAACAACATATTCGCATCATATATCCAGTATATACTACTTACAAATACCAAATGCCTACTTCTTTAATTCTTTTTAGTGCTAAGCAAGTATTGAATGTTGTAATTGAATGTATTTTGCTGTCAATGCACTAATAATAGCCTGCACAGGTGATTACAAGGCTGGGTAGCCAATTGATAGGTCAAAATGTCATCATAAAATCGGCCATTTTGAATTTTTGAGTATTGCAAAAAAGGACAAATTATCACGATTTTTCTGAAAACATATTTGAAATGCTGACACCCTAGGGATTCAGAAAATGTATCATATTAGCTTGGACAATTTTTTTGAACTAAATCTCCATTCCAACCCACCGTGAACTATGAACAACTGTGTTGACTAGCGGATTGACGCTATCGCTCCCATCACATCGCCGATAAGCACTCTCAGCTAGGAACAAAAAGACTTATTCAGATCGTGTGTGCCATCGCTACCAACTGCATAATGACTCACTGAACTAGCCTCGTGTCGCGTCATCTGAAATGAAAGTTCGGGAAAGGTTCGCCACACTGGGTAATGAGACGGGTGGTACCTCCCGAGGCGGATAGACTCGAACCCTGAACCTTGTGCACTTCCGTACCGAAGTGCGACCCTTAGCCAACTGAGCTATCCTGCCACCTAACCAGTTTTCCTTCTTTTGATGGCACCGGAAATAGTTCGCATGGACGTCTACTCGTTTGCAACTTGCGACTTGATATGACACAAATCAAGTGGAGATGCATCTCAACACCCCAATCAACACCCCATCCGTCCGGGCACAACTCGTCAACAAATGGACTATAAAGCTCAACAATTTTTCTCCAAGCAAGTAATCGGTTTTATAGTGCCGATTAACTAATCCGGCTTATTATACTACCTCAGACGTAAGCAGTCATAACAGGTCAGTACTTTTGTTTCCCAAGCATGCTCATGGCGGCGACGCTACGGTAATGTAGATCTCGTTTTAAACAACGTGAGATCGCTTTTCCTTCATCAAATGTCAAGCAAAGAAGGCTTATCCCTATCCTCAAATCCATCAATTAAGAAAAATAAAGTATAAGCATATTGAATATTCCATTGATGTGACTGATAGCTATTTTGATGCTCAATCTGCCCTGTATTTTCGGATGTAGACCTCCAGTTGCTTTCAACATCTCCAGCTGTAGCATGAGTATTTTCTGAATTTTGAAAGCGCATACGTTTGAAGCATGTTCGTGTAGACCTATTCAAACATCTCATCTCATCTAATCTTCCAAATATATTCTTGTACGGAATAATTTCATGAAAGACTGAAATACACTGATCGCAAGTATCATAATCAGTGGTCCTACACCTGCATAAATCGTATATATGGCAAAAAAGGAAAGCGCTGCGTATAAATTGAATTTTTAATGATTATTATCTAATTTATAGCCGATGTGGTATTTGTTATACTGTTTGTTCATCTAAATAAAGATAGAAACTTTCTATAAATTGGAATTTATTTATTCTATTGCTTCATTTTCGCTATTCATTGGCTTAATAGTGAGGCATGGCACTCTTTCCTGATATGCACAGCCAATGATGATGACATGAACATGTGACATCGTCCATCGACTATCGCAATTATCTGACTAATTTCAGTTTCGAATCGATATATCGGCATCATTGCATTTTTAGCATACATGCATGTAATCATTGCATCTTACAAGTAGTCACATTCATGAGATAGCGAGCTTGAAATTTAATTGAAGTATGAAGCAAAATTAGACACAATTTCATTGAAAAGAAGCAAATTTGGTCATATTAAAGCGAAGCAACATTTTGATCAATGAAATCACGATTGAAAAAGCAGTGCAATGAGTCACTTTGACTAGCAATGAGGAATACAAACAATCATTAGAAAATGTCTCCTGAATTTTGACTAAATCTAAAGAATATTAAGAAGGCACTTATCCTTGATTACGATTGTGCAACCTGAAACAATGCGTGTTTTTGCTCTGATTAAAAATATACTGTATGTACACATCAGGGCTGGAACCGACCCAAGACATAAATTTGGAGATCTGCTGCCGGCCGGATAATCTAATTAGATTTAAGTCGACTTTTAATGACTTTCATTCTAGAAAGAAGTGTTTTAGTCAAGCATGGTTGTATTCTTTCACCTATTATCTTTCTTGTGTCTAGAGGTGACCTACACGTACGTCTGACGAATAATCCAATCCTCTCTTTTGCTGCTGACTCCGCTCTTCATGTGTTCCCTTCTTATCCCAGTCAGAGGGCTTGCAGTCAACGTCTAGATCATGATAGAGTAAAATTGAACTCATCTATTGAGTCTAAGATCCCTGTGTTCTTAGACTAGGTCCACGAAGCGTGTCCAAGAACAGCTAGGTTGCCGAAAATGCTTCCTTTGAAGCTATTCCCAACATCTATTAATGTGGAAGCATTCAAGACTAACGGCAATAAGCTTCCATTGAGAATCATAAAGAAATCCTAAAGAATCCATAAAGAATTAATTAGATTTGAAAGGGTTAATCTCTATGGAGAGCTTCTAATTTGAAGTCAAGAGGCCTTTTGTCTTTTGTATTTCTATTATGTTATCTTGGGTTTTAAGATTGTCTTCTTTTGTTCTTTCCACTTTCATCCCCATGATTTGCATTTATAGGCTTACAGTTATCAGTTCTTACTTAGTCATTATACATTTATATCCACATGCTTGTCTATTGACTTTTCTACCACTATGTTTTCAGTGCTATTACTATTAGCACACTTAGTTATACATTGATACGTATAGTCGCATACAACACCAAGATTTGTACACTAACTCTTCGAGAGTGCTCAACACAGTATTGTTTGCAAGTCTTTGTGTTGTACTTTGCTCCCTTTCTGGTTGAGCACTTTTGACGAATCTGCACTTTTCGCATAGATTAACTTAACTTGAAATATTCGGAGAAGAACATCCAACTGCCAACTGAAGATCAATATATGATGGAACTGTTGGATAAGACCGAGATTTTTATCAAGCGGTTAAGACAGAAAGCCTTTTTTGACAATGATAATGGCGATGCAGCTTCTACAAAACCCCTATATGTCTTCAGTTGATGGCCAAGAACATTAGCGTGTTTATAATTGCCATTTTCGATGATAAATTCAGGGTCGCTCCTTGTCAATTATATTTGATCAGTAAAAAATTATTGAGGTTATTAGATTTTTGAGGGAATTAATGTAGGACATTTGAGGGCGCTTACGCACCCTCAAATGTCATACATGATTGCCCTCAAAAATCCATGTTGATGTCAATTGTGCCACAGGTGGACTTGCTAAAAAGTGACATAACAGTCTTCGTGATTGCGATGGTAAATTAGCTGACGTGGCATGGGGAAGTGCATTGATTGAGCCAATTCTAATCCCTGAGCATGACAGACAAGACAGACCGATGCTGTATGCTGAATGGCTGGCGAGAGGAATATGGAAAGGTACCTAACCGCGGTGCGCTTTTTGATAACCGCATATCTGATGCCGACGCACACAGTTATGTAAAAGTCAACTTATGGTGTGAGGCCATTTCGAATCGTGCGCAGGAGTGAAGAAGTTGAAATATTGTAAAGTTGCTGAAGTTGAGTCATTCACTCCGCTGATATATATTACGGACGGAGTACTCCACAGAGAGTATGTCGCATGTCAGAAGCGATTGACTTGTCGATTAGCCAACAAGTCGGGCAAGTCATGCTCAATGACAATGTCCTGGGTAAGAGTACAAACCCAGTTTGCGATTTTCTGGGCCGTCAATCTGAGGCTCCGCGGAACTCGCTGTCGTATCGGTGGTCTTAGTCTCTCTGGTGGGACAGCCATTGGCATATGAGCGAGCTGACTTTATCATACTTTCACTTTTTGTCATGCTACTTATTGTTAAATTGCTCTATTTATAAATATAGACTAATTTATATTGCATGTCACCCTCGATGGCTTTGGAGGTCATAGAAATGATTGAAATGAGTTTCAAATGTAGATTGTATTTCTTCCCAGCATTAGAAGGCAATAATACACCATTTCATGCTCGCTGATTTCCACAGCATTCTCATCGCAAGGATCAAATTGCCATGAGCAGTCGTCCATCATTCAAGCTTGAGAATGCATCAGTTAATCAACCGGTGGAAGGACATTTTAAATTATTTCAGGGTAGAAATCTGAATTCTAAATCTAATCAAACTGTAAACATTCATGGACTTTCATGCTCTTAACGAGTTACCATATATTGAGACAGCAAACTTTCATAAATTTCCTTAAAAGTCATTCAAAGATTTCTCCATATCTCCATTATCTGCTACTAAAAGTATAATCAAGAAATGTAATATCCATAGACTTCTTGAGGTCAACATACAATAGCACTATATCAATATAGCATTAGGACAATCGATCTGACATCGGTTGATAAGATTTTATTGCAAGAAATCAAAAAGGCACAAGTCTTCGACCAAGAATATAATCATTAAATTCAATGTAGAAGGATCACAAGCGTTTCCACTTCGGCTTGATCACTGTAACTTACAAAAAATTTACAGCATGTTGAATATTGATGGCAGGTCTGAGAGAACGAATCTCATCAGTCTCCACCGCACGCCTAGTCTGCACGTGATGCAGGCCAAAGTGCAGGACAGACTAACGGATCGCTTCTGTACCCGGGGACACGTGATGCAACAATAGGTGTTGATATACATGAATTCGGAGAAACATCAAGAACAATGAAACACGATTGAAAGAACATTTGACAGTTCCATCGTCATCTGTATATCAACACCTGTTGTTGCATTTAGGCCTATAAATAAAGACAAGTTTTCCATGGCCTCGCTTGATCTCTATGTGAAAGACGTACATCCACCCATACAATTTACTCGAGAGATAGTAGATCATTTCCTCGATGTAGAAATTCACTGTGACTCTGATGGAAGCACTTCGACCGCGATATACAAGGAGGAAACATTTATTAGTCTGTACAAGAAAGGTTAGAAATCGAAACCTGCAATACAAGGACATTAAGATAAAAATCAAAACTTCAAGAATTAGAAGTTAAACTGTCAGGAAGGATGAAGTGGAGCATAAAAGACCAAAGCGAAGTTCGATGTCCTCCAGCAGAAAAACTGCAAACAGTGAAAAGCGGAAACATGTTCTACAACACATCAAGCACAAACTTACAAGGAGGTGTTGGCTTTATAATCCATCGTAAGATAACAAGTGACATAAATGAAGTAAAGGAAATCAGTGACAGAGTCTGCAGCTTAAGGCTAAAATCAGACAGTAGATACAAGCTACAAATCATCCACGCTTACGCACCAACATCATGTTCAACAGAGGCCGAAATGGAAAACTTCTACGAAGACCTCGAAAAAGCTATCGACCATAATTGTAGATTTAGAATGGTTATCGAAGACTTCAACGCTAACGTAGGTACACGTAAAAATGGAGAAGAAATAATCAGAGGAATTGAAGGAACAGGTGAACGCAACGAAAGAGGAGAGTTACTGGTAGAGTGGTGGGCTAAAAAGCGTCTACGAATACAAAACTCCTTCTTCAAGAAAAAAGAGCGAGGATGGACCTGGTGATCTCCAGGTCACAACACTAAAAATGAAATAGATTACATCATAACAACAACAAATATCAGTACCAAGAACGCAGAAGTAAAAAGGAATATCAACATTGGAAGCGACCACAGATTGCTGATGTCAACAGTATCAATTGACACGAAGAAAGAGAGACAAACGCTTCTCAAAAAACGGCACAAAAAGATCGACTAAGAAATACTGACAAAAGATAAGCATGAATTTCAACTAGAACTTGAAAACAGCACTGCAAAACATTACGGATGATAATTTTGTCAAACAGAATGACACAATAGTGGCAGTGTTCACATAAGCATCACAGAAATTTAATATCAAGGAAACACTAACAGCAAACTAACACCGGAAACACCAGCCTTATTGAAGAAATGAAGGCAAATGAAAATAGAAAACGCAGCAATTAACCGTTATCATCCCAACGTTCCCATTTGGAAACATGCATTTAACGAGCTCATATTATGTTATATCTAATTTTTTAATTAGGATTCCTTGACGAAATTATCGTCATAGATGAATCATTTTTATTTTCAGTGAATTCGTGTAATAATTCACTTCCGTCACGTTTAGAATTGAATTTATATTTTACAATTTTTTCCATGAATATAAGCAATTTTTTGAAAACTCAGTCATGTGCCAAATTCTATCTATTCAAGTTAAACATCATCCTGCGAAAGACCAATAGATCTTACATCACCACTTCATCATAAAAATTCTATCATTTATCATGGAATTACAAAATTACGTGTAAGTTTCTACCCATGTTCCCATTTGGGAACGTTGGGATAAAACCCAAGATACTTATGTGTGATAAGTGAGAAAGCAATTTATGTGTAGTCTTTTCCGACACTCTCTTCCCACACATCTTTCTTGTGTTTGATTTGCAAAGTACGCATCGTCCCTGGGACGTAGAAACTACAAAATCCCCGGTTTGGTCTTTTTAAACTTCAGTGACCACACGTGCCGTTGGGCCACCCAATCTGTTTCGAGGAACCTTTTGGCTTTTCAGTAGAGAAACAGTGACTTGTCTTACGAACTCAATGTGGGCAATTGGACTGTCAGGGTGAAGATAATTGTACATTTTCCAGCTTGCCACGCATAAAGTATTGATGGAATTTATAAAAAGATTATACCACCATTTTTTGCCCCCCATAGTCGGGAGGTATGATCCCAAAAGTTTGTCGAAGACATCGACGCCTCCCATTTTCTTATTATATGAGTCAACGAGTTTTGGCTGCGTGACTGCTATTCGTTTTCTTTCTTTGAAAGAGTACCTCTGACAATGCCGAATTGGAAAGACGGTATCAAAGTTTGCGGCAAGCATAACCGTTGCACTGTCTTTCCAAGAACATACCATTATTTTCCCATCCGACGAATAATCATACGATCCTCTCTCCTTTTTACTTAGTGCCTCCTTCGACAGTGGGCATTTATTGGTCCTGCTTGATCTGATCGTTCCAGTGGCTCGGATTCCAAGTTCCGCCAAACGATCTAGAGTAGAATAGGAGGTAAAAAATTATCAAAGTATAGCTCCTTCTCATTGGGATTTTCTACAAGATAAGCCAATTTCAAAACAACACTTTCACCCAACGGTGCAACCCTCTCTTCACTTTTCCCTGTGTATATTTCCAAGTGGTACGGTTAGCCGTCAGAGGAACACAGCGCCCAGAGCTTATAACCGAAGCGAATAGGCTTACCTCGCATGAATTGTTTGGTAGAGTGATGCCCGTAGTAGGGCACCATTGACTCGTCAATGGATAAATTTTGTGAAAACACACCCAATTGTCGGAGATTTTTGTTTATCAGATCATAGATGGGTACAACTTTCGCGCATTTGGAAGGGCCGAGATCATTGTTATCTGATAAGTGGAGGTATTTTTTCAACAGCTGAAATCTATTACGCACCATAGATGAAGCGACGAATGGTAATGAAAAGTCTTCCGACGTACTCCAATAGTCTCTCTCTTGAGGAAGTCTGACATATCCAGAATACAATAAAATGCCCAGAAACTGTTCCATTTCGAGATTTGTTGTCGAGAAGCTTATGTCATTTTTGACTTCATGAGCGTATCTATTAGTTTCGTTGACCAAATGAAATATAAAATTGTCAACAGCATAAAGCCTAAACAATGCGAAAGGCGATAAAGCTGCATTGTGAGCGTAAAGTATATCCAAAGGATCTGCAGCATCAATATCAGGAAAGTCACTAGAATGATCTGATTTTTTCCAAATTCGCTGACGCTTTGCAGGGGGAGGTATTACTAGTTCATCATCTTCACTGGCTTGGATTACTTCAAATATTCCTGTCGCATTTTCTGTCTCACTGGTTGGTTGGAGAACTTCTTCACAAATATCTTCTGTTTCAGATTCAATGTCTCCTCTCTCATCATTCGGCACTATTGCGATAGTCGGTAAAATATCGTCATCACTATCCTCAGAAATAAGCGCAACGGCTTGTTCCACTGTTAGCAACTTCATAACACTACTAGTATAAATGTGAATCTGATTCTTGGAATACAGAATACAAACAATATCACTGTAAGCGTCAGACTGAGTAAACAGAAGTATCAAGTGAGGTCTGAGATTGGAAGAATGCACCCATCATGGATCTATATCCATGTATTTCCATTGAATGAGCTAATTCATGAAGGATATAATTCTATGGTAACCTGACGTCAGAGCCTCGACGTCATGACATCGATGGCCTTGCATGAATATGAGGCATGCAGCCAAACTCTCCTATAAATAGCTGATTTCTATGGTTCTTTGTTCTTTACTTCAATTGATACAGGAACGACTTGAAAAGAGATCCATTAGTCCCCGGTCATTCTCATGCAAGGCTACCTATGGACAACATGAAAAAGAGAAGCAGATTCATTTGTCAATAGTCATCAATAGTCGACATTCAACGCTTATTGATGAATTACCCAAAATGACGCTGGTGGATTTTTTCATTCTTGATACTGAATCCTCCAAACGTTCCCATTTGGGAACATGTTTGAAATACATGAAAACCGATATCTATGTCAATGAAATTTTGTACACACAATAGTAACTGATCAAGCATTATTCAGCTAAAAGGAATTGTTTCTAGAATGATTTTTCTGCATGTGGAATGAAAACGGGGCTATGCTCGAATACACAGGGCTATGCAAAACAGTAAGTGAACGATCTATGCAAGAGGTACGACAGTTCAACATGAAACAAGTTGAAAGCGCGGTAAAGCAAGCAAGGAGCATTAAACAAGCCTCAAGGAAAGCGCAAGAAGGAATAGAAAAATTGACAGCCGTGTCAGATAAACATGGCAACATTATCAGAGATAATGTTCAGGCGCGGAGGAAGAAGTTGAAGAGCCACCAAATATCACATACGAGGAGGTCGAGTATGCAGTCAAAAACATGAAACAAAATAGAGCTGCGAGGAAGACGGAGTTTATGTTGAAACCATCAAAGCAGGAGGTACAAAAGCCGGTAAAGCCTTAGCGGGATTGTTCAACAGCTGACTAAAGAAAAGAAGCATCCCAGAAAGCTGGAAGAGATCCAAAGTCATCATTCTGCATAAGAAAGGTGACAAAACACTAAAACAAATTTTTTATCAAAGTTTTAGTGAACAGAATGACGAAGTGATTAGATAAGCAACAGCTACCAGAACAAGCTGGATTCAGTAATGGCATTTCAACGATAGACCATCTGCACACAGTTAATCAACTAAAAGAAAAATGTAAGGAATATAACATTCCCATTCGCATGGCCTGTATTGACTTCTAAAAGGCATTTGATTCAGTGGAGTTCTCGTCGGTCTTCAGTACCTTAAAAGCACACGGTATCAATAAATCATATATTACACTACTACAAGACATTTACAAAGACGTAAAAATAAGAGTCCATCTGGAAGAGCCCACAGATAGCAAGGAGACACCATCTAACCAAAAAGTTTTACTGCGTACCTAGAGAACATGTTCCGGAACATTGATTGGCAAGAAGAAGGAATCAGCATTAATGGCGACCGTTTGTCGAATCTTCATTTTGCGGACGATATCGTCTTGCCAGCAACGTCTGGGAACGCTCTCGAGAGAATGCTAAAAGACCTGGCAACAGAAGGCAGACGGCACAGTCTAATAATGAGCAAAAGAAAACAAAAGTAATGTTCGGAGAGGGATGTCAACAGCAGCAAATACGAATACAAGTAGACAATGAAGTAATCAATGAGTGCGAAGAGTATAACTATCTGGGACAGAAATTTTCCCAAAATAAGAAAAACCAGGATGATGACGTTAAGTGGAGAATCGTGTGTGGTTGGAAAGCCGTCGGCAAGTACTTGAATATATTGAAGAGTGCAGCTCCTAGGATATTGAAGAAGAAGCTCTTCGAAGCTTGTGTGATGACCTGCATGACATACGCTGCTGAAACATGGACACTAAATAAAAGGATGGAGGAAAAGATGGCAGCAGCTCAACACAAGATGGAAAGAAACATTGGATGGGAAAACAGAAAAACAAATGTATGGGTAAGACAGTAGATGATGATGATGATGATGATGATGATAATTCTTTATTTCAAATACAAAAGCGGTATTTGATACAGGACAGATACAGGACAGAGCGCATTACAAACATCACGAGAAGGAAGAAAATTTTACAAAAGAATTATGATAAAAAGAAGACTTGCGTTTACATGGCAACAAGATTCTGTTGTGACGGAAGGAACGGGAGCAGTTACGAGTCACAAAATACTGGGCGAGGGGATGAGAGTCACAATTACAGGCAACTTTCTTAATCAGTTTGACGCAGCTTTTGTCCAGCCTGTCACGGAGGCAAGGCAGCTGAAGATCCACCTACTGGTGGCCGAGCTAAGTTGGCCCACCTACTGGCGATCCGATCCAGTTTTTCTAAAAGTGGACTATTGGACTATTGAGAAAAGTCATTTTTCTTGAGATCGCACAACACTGGCCAACATGCAACCATGTGGCAGAAAACAAAACTGCGATAAGCCTGCCAATAACAAAATTAGCATTTCCGTTCACCTTGAGTCGCTTAACAAACGACAAACTACGACAACATCTCACATACAAACTGGAAAATTGGCTGGACCATGAAAGGTCAGACTCAAACAACATACCGAGAATTTTGACACAGTTCACATTTTCAATAGGACAATTATTGATGACAATAGGGGGACAATTGACAGGCGTAGTGTTCCTCCTAATGCACATGGTCTTGGTTTTGCCGACGTTAATCTGAAGTCTTTTAGAAGAAGCCCAAGAGGAGAAGGAATCAACAACACCCTGAAAGGATGAGACACTATTCCTGGTATCTTCTAGATGAAGGAGGGTAATGTCATCGGCGTACGCTACTAGCCTGGTATTACTAAAACTGGGGAGATCATTGATAAGGAGGGTGAAGAGTAGGGGACCCAAGACCGAACCCTGAGGAACACCGCTGGAGATAGGGTGCCAGGAAGTTTGAACATCTCTTGTGCAGACTCTTTGATACCTGTCAGACAAAAAACTATGAATCAAGCGCGTAATGAGTGGGGAACAGTTGAAATCCTGCACTAAGCAATCGAGAAGAACTTGGTGACTGATGGAATCAAAGGCTTTTTTAAAATCAATGGCAAGGTGTCTGAGGTAATTGGATGGATTTAGGAAGATATGTTCAAGGGAAGTGAGACGAATAGAGAGCAGCGCGTTAACACAGCCACCAAATCCATTGAGGATGTAGGCGAATTGTCGGGGATAAAGCTGCTTGGTAAGGGAAGGAAGAAAAACGCTATCTCTGATGATCTTTTCAAAAATTTTGCTCGGGAATGGAAGGATGGAGATAGGGCGGTACTCAGTACTGTCCTTTTTTGGCAAAGGTGTAACATTCGCTCATTTCCATTGTTCCGGAAAAACACCAGATCAAAGGCATTTGTTGAAAATAATGGTTAAAGGAGCAGCAAGAGATTCGGCAAAGGTGCGATAGAAGAAACCGGGAACTTCATCATGACCACAGGAATTTGACTTGGATGCTTTGATCAGCTCAAGAACTTTGGATTCGTGAACTTGAAGATCAGTGATGGAGTCCAATTGGCGAACATCTTTAAATAAATGAATGTCAGGTGGGCCAAAGGACGAAGAGAAGGTGTCATTTAGACGAGAGGCCTCATCGGCATTTATGGACAACATTTTCGAAGGATTCTGCAGCTGAGATTTCACAGACTTCCACATATCAGACTTACGGTTAGAAGAGAAGTAGCGGGTTTTGGATTTGTGTAATTCTTTAAGGAAGCGCTCCCTGAATTGGAGATTTTTTTTGCATGGTTGCCACGCGACAGGGCTCTGTCTCTATCATGGGAAATGACTTTGAGCGATGGCGTCAGCCAAGGCGGGTCAGTAGAACGCATGCGAACAGTCCTCTCCGTGTAGAAAAGATGAAAACAGTGATGTAGGAATAAGTGGAAATGGGCAACCATTTCGTCGACATTGTCATTAGCTAGAAGAAAGCTATGCCAGTCAGTAGTAGATAAAACTTCATTGCATTTAGCAAACGTTGATTGGGAGCAAGACCTATTGTTAACTTTGGAAGTGAATGGCGGAACAGTAGAGACACTTTTGACAAAAACACCCTTGTGGTCAGAACGACCAAGAGTAGAAGTGCACGAAGGGGTGTAAAATTTTGACGGCTGGTTGGTGATGACAACATCCAAAATATTAGAGCCTCTGGTAGGAAACGTAACCAACTGCTGCATGCCATTGTAGGAACAAAACACATCAAGATGATGCCTTAAGTCATTAACATCATCCACAATCAAGCAATGAGAGGAATGAGAATCATCAAGAAAATTCTGGATACATTCAAGTACAGAGCTGTGAGCAGTAGAGGCCCCCCAATAGGGGTGATAAACTACTATGACGGTCACATCAAATTCATCAATGCTAAAGCACAAGATGTTAGATTTAAAATTAGTGCAGCTTACTTTGCTGATAACACGAGTCGTCAAGCTCGATTTTATATACACAATGACACTTCCACCATTACAATCACGGTCTAGTCTAATACAGTTATATCCTGGCATAAGAACAGAGGCATCGTCAACTTGAGAGCCCAACCAAAACTGCTTGTCTGTGCAAGCGTGCTTGACGTCGCTCCGGTCTGCTTTGGCTGTATGATTTCGGCACTGGTTTGGCATCGGAATATTTTGGAATTCTTTATACCATATTCATCGCCATCGCGGTCCCCAACTTTCTGTGTCATTGGATTTTGAATCTACAACGCCGTTTCGTCGCTGGAGGGAAGAATTCCCATTCCGATTAGTGCTATAGTGATCTCCTCTCACTTTCTCGCTTCTTGTCAGTCGCAACAGTCTGTTGTCAGATTGAAGTTCGTCAGCACTGAAAGGCAAGACCAATATCAATTTCTACGATTCTGTGCATGAACTAATGACAGCCGATCTAAGTTGATTGTCTGGTCCAGTGGCTTGCGCGTGTGATCTATCGTTTTATTTTGGAAAATCACGGGTTCAAATCTCAACATGACTGGTGTCGGCAGAGCGACGAGAAGTTCTTCACTTTGCTTGGAAAGTGTGAAGGAGTTGCTTTATGCAACGAAAGCTGAAATTATTGAATCCGTCAAACTTGAGACGGACAGTCTCAAACAGCTTATCAATTCTCTTTGTGGTCGGGTTACCAGGATTGAAGAATCAATTTTGGCAATTAAAACTGCTCAAAATACTCAAGAAAGCGCTATCGAATTGCTACAAAATCAAGTGTCTCAAATTGACAGTGATCTAATGAAGTGCAAAAAGCAAACCGATGACATTTTTGATGAATATGAGCAGCGTGACTACCGCAGATTGAACATAGTTGTATCTGGCATTTCTGAGTCTAATAAAGGCTCTGTTGTGGAGAATTCAAAATTGGACTTTGAGTATTGCGAGAAAATGTTTCGAACGATGGGTGTCGATGACTTTGATTTCCAGGAGGTCAAGCGGTTGGGCAAATTCAAATCGGAGCAAAGTAGATTGCTCAGAGTTCGTTTTAAATGTATTCAAGCAAAACAAGCAGTGTTAAGAAAGTCAAAATTGTTGCGATCCAACGATACATACAAGACCGTTTACATAAACCATGACAGGACAAAGTACCAACAGCAGAAAGACAAGGAATTGCGTGACGAATTGAAATTCAGAAAAAATTTGGGAGAAGATGTGGTGATCTCTCGTGGAAAAGTGTGGGATAGAAGCAAATTGCACCATTTTCGAAATTGATTTTACCGACAAATACATACAATGTTTATTCTGACTTAACTGGTTCATTCTCTCATCGCTCACAGAGTTACCCTGTAATTCTCTTGACTAATTTACGATCTGTTTTGCCCAAACTTGATGATTTATCAGTTTTCATTGCTACGGTTAATCCAGGTATAATTTGCATTACCGAAAGTTGGCTTAAGCCGAATATTGACTCTGATTTGTTATTCCTAAAAGGTTATAGTCTTTTTCGATGTGACCGCATAAACCGATGTGGTGGAGGCGTATGCGTATGGTTGTTTGAATCACTCGGTGCCATTTCTGTCTCAGCTCCTCATCCCTGTCCAGTAGACATTGAATATTTGACCCTAAGAGTGCCTCGATTAAATTTGTACATTTTATGCGCCTATATTCCACCTGGATTACGAATTTCAGAGCTGAATAACATCTCCAAGTTCTTTTGTGACATACTTGACATTGAGTTATTACATTTTCCTGATCGTAAAATTGTATTTTGTGGCGATTTGAATCATTTTAATACTGATGAAATGGAACTGAATTTTGATTTGTTGAATCGTGTGACTGACGCCACTCGTGGTAGTGCCATTCTCGACAATATTTGGATTAGTTCAGATTTGCAGGATGACTATCGTTCCGATGCTTGCATTGGACCTCCTATTGCCTCATCCGATCATAACACTATTCTACTGTACAGTGCTTCTGAATATTGTGTTCCATCTCGTATTGTCAAATTATGGGATTTTAGAGAATCCAACATTCATGCTTTTCTCCGAACTGTTTCATGTTTGAACTTTGAGGCCATTTATGATGTTATGCTCATTGAGGAAAAATGTAACCTTTTCTATGACTTGATGGATGTTGCTATGTCAGTTATTCCCTCAACTTACGTCTCCATGTCTGCGAATGATAAGGCATGGGTTACACCACTGCTCAAAAGTCTGATAAATCAAAGATGGTCCGCTTATCGCAATAGACAATGGAATCTTTATCATCACCTAAAAGAGAAAGTGAATATGGAAATTATCAAGGCAAAGAAGTTGTGGTCTGAGAGACAGATAAAGTCAAGTCGTCATGTGTGGAAGGTAGTCAACGAAATTAAAGGAAAATCCCAGCGCAGCCATTTCGATAATCTTATTCAAACGCATGGCAATGTACAGAACTTGATAACAGCTATTCACACAGAATTTTGTGGAAACTTCAACTCTGAACCCCTGCTGAGTCTATGTGATGTTCAGGATGAACACTTATGGTGTCCACAATTTACTGTTCTTGACGTTCAGTGTCAATTATCACGAATAAAATGCGACAAATCCTCTGGTAGTGATGCCATTCCTAATCGTCTATTGAAGGTCAGCTCAGAGATGATTTGTTTCGCATTATACGACATCTTTCAAGCCTCAATTGATCAGAGGACAGTGCCAAGTAGATGGAAGTTAGCAAATATCGTACCTGTGCCGAAGAAAAGATCCCCAACCGTCAAAGACTTTCGCCCTATCTCCTTGTTGCCAACAGTGTCCAAGATACTTGAGCGCATTGTCCTGAATTCAGTTCTCCCCACTATCACGTCAATGTTCGGACTGCATCAGCATGCCTTCAGGAGTCATGGCTCAACCGATGGAGCTCTGGTCAAGATTCATGACAGCATAACATCCCTTCTTGAGTCTTCCAGTGTGAAAGCTGTCCGACTTACCTGTCTGGATATGTCCAAAGCATTTGAGCGAGTTCATCATGGCAAACTATTTGAACTCCTGCGCCGGAACAATGTCGATGTCGGCTTTCTACTTTGGCTAAAGAGCTACCTTACTGATCGACATCACCGCATCAAGATTAATGACTCGTTTGGTCCGAACTTTATGATTCCCTCAGGCGTGCCCCAGGGCTCAGTTTTGGGCCCGTACTTGTTCGCTTGTTTTGTCGGGTCTCGGGATGTGTTAAAGCCTGCTGATATCATACTTTATGCGGACGATATCACACTTATCGAACCGCTCCCTCAATGCAATCATTCAAACAATTTGATACGGATCAGAAATTGGATTGATGACAACAGACTGACCCTCAACATTTCCAAGTCGCAGCAGATGATCATAGGACGCTCCTCTTTTCAACATGCCCATCATTCCGATATTCCTGTGGTTGAAAGCATGAAGATTTTTAGGAGTTCATTGGGATCACACACTCTCCTGGGAAATCCATTTCAGATCAATTCTAAAATCTGCCTCACAAAGACTGTACGTTGTCTGTACTTTAAAACTCTTGCTCCCACGTGTCAAGCTGATAGACGTTTATCATAGTCTCATCACTTCTTTAATGATGTATGCAGCGCCTCTCATGTGTTGGCTACCGGTGAAAATTGCAACATCCCTAGAAGCATTTCAAAAACGTGCTCATACCATAATATGTGGAAGAAACTGTTGCTGTAGTAATTTTCCAAACTTAAGTGATCTTCGCGAGCGCCGTGTGTTATCCTTTCTAAAGAAGTGTGAAACTTATGTTAATCATCCCCTGAATGATCTTCTACCAAACCGAATGCCTCGAAGTGGTCATTTTTGCATGCCAGTAGTTTCTTCGTCAAGACGTTTGCACTCCTTCGTGCCTTATTCATGCATTTTATCTAATGACATTTTACGTATGTGCCAGAATCCATGAAATTAGATCAGCAGCTGTCGTTGTAATTTTCCTGTGTTTGCAAATTATTACTTTTTCTTCATTGTGTTATTCACCTTGTAACGTTTGATTTCCAATAGTTTTTGAATAAACGCTTACTTACTTACTTACTTACTTAACCACGACTCCGTTATGCAAACAATGTCACTTTCAAATTTTGAAGTCCTCAACTTCAAATCGTCAATCTTGGTAAAGACAGAGCGGGCATTAAAAAGAAGTATCGAAGGGGCCGGGAAAACAGGGCGATTGGGCTTACGTAACCTGCGGTTGTCAGAAGTAGCAGAGGGCAGTGTTGCAGATAAGGGAATTTCAGTAGGGCGAGCTGAATTGATGGTGCGTATGCGCGACCGCAGGAGCTTGAAATACCACAGTGATCGTCTTTGTGCGCGGGAGATTGCATAATCCTGTCGTCTGAGACTTAGAATGTCGTCGCGCGAATACACAAGCCTTGGGGATGAGTCAGGCATAACGGAGCCACGAAGCAGCTTAGCATGGGATGATGTAATATTCGAATGGGGAAAGCGACAGGCTGCTGGTTTGCATGGGAGCGCAATTGATGTGATACAAGTGAACTAAAAAAATGTAAATTGTAAAATAACGACGGTAACACATGGAAGGTCAAAAAAACTCAGATCAGAGGATAGAGCGTCGTGTAAGGAATCCGATGATCCAAAAAGTTTAAGAGTGAGACACACACGATTGAAGATCAGTAGAGGAAGGAGACGTTGTGATGCGCATTCACCAAACGGAGCTAACCGGAGAGACGACCAGCACGCTACGATGACAGGAATGTTGTGCATAGACGAGCATAGACTTCCTCATAGCAATCAAATAGGCGAAATGGGAGTGGGCTAAACATATATCCAGAATGTAGTGCAATAGGTGTACTTGCAACATCACTAATTGCTGCCCTATGGAATGGAAAAGACGCAAAGCAAGACCACCCACGAGATGGAGGAAGATCTAGACGACTTCTAGAACAATGTCGACTGGAGAAGGAAGGCAGAAGACAGGAGAAACTGGGGGATCAATGGCGAGGCCTATCTTCAGAAGTGGAGAACAAACGGCTGATGATTATGATGATGACAATAATTTTACAGCATTCTGTCCCACAAGATACAAGTCTACCTTGGTATCAACTCCTATTCTTCAGAGCAAGACATTCGTGCTCACCTCAGCATCTGGAAAATGAGATGAAATATTTGACTGCCATTCTGAAGTCCAACGGCTATCCACAGTGTTTCATTGAGAAGCACTCGAGAGTCAAAAAGAAGATCACAACGGTACCCAAGAAACAATTCTTCTTAGACATCCAGTACTATGATAGAGAAAGTGAGACGATTGCCAACTACATTCGCAGACATAGGGAGAGTCTTCTCAAAACCATTGCAACATTCGAAACGAGAACTCTTTGTCCAAACGCAGTGAAAGATTCCTCTTCCAAAAAGACAATGATCACATATCAACTTTCTTGTCCTTGCGAAGCGAGGCACGCCGATAAAAGCGAGCGATGTCTGTCCACTCGTATCAAAGAGCAAGTCCCAAAATGGCTATCACGTTCTAGCAACCGTCCAAAATCAAAGCAACCATACCCCAGTCAGCCTTTACAAGACACCTTTGTGAATGTGCACGTATTAAAGAAAGGTCACTTCAAGGCGAGAATTATTGCTTTTCCGTCCACATGATAGCCAAAAACAGCTTGCATACAAGAGAGCGTCACCCATAGAGTAAGTATATTGGGTAGAGTAGCAACTCAGCATTTATTAAATCCCCGATGTGTATACAGTTTCAATTTCATTAAATGAACTAGAGTTAAGACCCAGACCACCTGTATGAAGCAAAAAATGTTAGCACTTCAGCAAAAATGTACGCGAATTGGACTGATCATGATAGTAATACAGAATGAGGATTAGTATTCCACAAATCCTCCACGTCATGACCCCTTGGAGAGGTTATGCAGTTTTTTTTCAAATTAGCAATTCAATGGGTTACCATTATTAAACGCTCAGCTTTATTTCAATAACATTATTTTCTTCTGTGTGATCACATCACAAACTACTTGCCACTGAAAGAACAAAGCATCACAATCATAGAAACTGATCATTATTAACATTGAAAGTTGTAAATGGGTCCACATTACTATTAGTACTCTGTTTGAAGAAATGATGCCAATTGTGAATCATAAAATCATGCCGATGAAAATTGAATTAAAAACATGACATCTCAGCCAAGAAGCCCTCAACTTTTCCTTGAAGACTTACAGGGACTTGCATTACAATGCAGATCATGAAATTTCCTAGATCATCAGCTTAATTTCCGCTTAATTAAGATGCTTGTTAGCAAATATTCATTCCTTTTGATATCCAACTTATTTCATACTACTTATAAAGGGATTTCATGTCGATAATACAAAAATTGGCAAAAATTTAGCTTTTAAAAACTTCTCAGATTATTTTTTGGACCACAGAAACGTCTACGCTCTACCTATATATATACTCTATGGCATCACCATTCGACCAGCTTGTGTGGTCAGAAAGAACTTTTATTTTTACTTAATCTTATTTAACTGTCGACATATTTTTTACATCTCTCTACATTTTATCTCATTTCATCGTGTTACTTTCAAGTTTCAGAAGTATTGTATGCTTAGTTTGTTACCCAACAAACTTGAAGCCAGGAAAACGGACATTTATCTACGTCACTGTCTGCAACTGAGTATTATTTATCGACTTCAATCCTTTGACTTTATTAGTAATGGTCAAAAGACCGTTCCAGGACACCATAAAATTCAAAAAAATAGTATCTTTAAAAACGACATAAATTCATGAATTTGAACCCTTTTTCAAGTTTTTAAGGCCTAAAGACCTAAAGTTTTTAGACCTTTTTCAAAATCTCAAAATTTGAGAATTACATTTTTCACCCGCCCTTAAAATCATGACCGTTCCAGGACACCGTAAAATCAGAAAAGTTAAGAATCTCAAATTTGAGATTATGGCATTTTTCATTGCTCAAATCATGACCGTTCCAGGACACCGAAAATCATAAAAGTTGAGAATTTCAAATTCATGAATTTTATCCATCTTTCAGGTTTTTAAAATATATCATGTGTCTAATAATATTTCTTTAAAAGTGGAAGAAACAAAAGTGGAAGAAACAGCAAGAATATATCCTTCAATATTATATGAACGTAGTTCTACTACTCCCTCCCTTCTAACTTCTAGGGGTCCCTTCTGACTTCTAGGGGTCCCTTAAGAAATTTTTTTATTATAAAATGAACAACATAAATGAGTTTTTAAAATTATATGGAACGCAAACAACTACAAATTTTGATCTAAAGAAAATTGCAAATCAATTAGGAATAAAGAATTTTCATGTTCTAATGAGAGACGAATTACAATTGATCAAAAATAAGCCAACAATAACTATAAATTTCATAACAAATCTTCACACAACAGATGAAAAAGGAGTACATTGGTCTGCAGGTACGTCTAATATAAACGGAGATAATTACTATTTCGACTCTTATGGACTTCCACCTACAAATGAAGTCAAAAAATTACTTGGCAATGGAATTTATATAACATTTCAAATTCAAAAACCAGGAACTACTTACTGTGGTCAATTATGTCTTTATGTTTTATTTAAATTACAAAAAGGAGTACCATTTCTTGATATTATGTTAGAATTGAACGAACCGTAGATTCTATGGCTACGCCTAACAAGGGAATTTCATTCCCGAAACGTTAGTTCCAATAATAATGATAATGATAATTAAAAATCAGTTCGTTGTAATTCATTTTGATAAAATCGGCCTCTGATATTTTCATCATCTAAATCTTTGATTTCGTAAGTAATCGGATAAGTTTGGTATATTTTACAAACTTCAAATATCTCCTTAGTCCAGTATCCAACAAAACCTTTTTCAAATTTGTTCTTATACTTGAATATTCGCACTCTATCCCAAATTTTAAATTTCGGCTTACGGTTCTGTAAATTCGGATTACTCTCATTCGAATAATTATTTTCGAATATTTTCTTTCGTATCAAATCAGGATTGTCAGAAGCATTCTTTGGGGTTTCTTCAATACTATATGAACTTTATTATTGTACTGTTCTACAACTCCTGGTAATATCTTCAACCATTTTTGATTTCCTCGCTCAGTAAATTTTTTGAAAATTTTATTTTTTAATGATCTATTGAATCTTTCTATCACTACGGCCTTCCCTGCATTTTCAGTTGAATAAACAGTTTCAAATAGTGGCTGAACGTTTCGGTTATAAAATTCCGACCCTTTATCAGCAAACAATTTCCTTGGCTTTCTATTACTTTCTTTAAAGATTTCTTCAAGCGCATATTTAACTGATAGACCACTTTTATTTTTTAAAGGCTTTACCCAAGCATATCGTGTATATAAATCTATAACGGTCAATGCGTATTTATAATCTTTTTCATTCGGCATATGAACAAGATCAGCACTCCAAATATCATCTTTATTAAATACTTTTACTTTCAATAAATATTTAGGCCTTCTATATTCCCTGTGGATTTCGGAGGCATAAGTTCGAGCGTTGCTCTCAGACAGCTTTGCTGTCGTTTCATTTAAACCCTGACCGAATAATATTTTAGCTTGTAAAGCTTTCTCAAACAAGCATTCTTTCAATTCTTTCTCTAAATGTAGGATTTTGAATACACTCTAATTCTTGAATCATCTTCTTATCAGCTGCATGTCGAGAACTTAGATCATGATTTCGATAAGCTAAATCATGTCTGTAAGGTGCTTCATCTACTCTATTTATTGGTTCCTCACCTGGTTTCGGATTATTATTCTCATCTAGTCTTATATCTAATCGAGTTCCTGGACCGGTATATGAATGACCAGGAAGATGTTTTTCTTTCGAATATTTACTCCAAATAAATCCAGGAAAGTTTTCTAATGTTTTTTGAATGTCACCCCCAATATGCTGACAATTTGAGTTTTTATTTTTGTTTAATAGATAATTCAATAAATCTAAATTAGCAATTTTTAATTTAATCAAATTTTCGGAATTTGTAGAATTCATTTTAAAAGATAAAATAAATGTTTTACCTAATAGAACCAAAGGTTCTGAGGCTTTAGCCGATAGAACCAAAAGTCCTGAGGTTATTACCTTATCATACTGGGACTTAGATATATTCCAGAACCATCTTTAGTTTCTTTAATTTCAATTAAATCATCAGCATTGTGGAGAATATTTTTGAGAACTTGTTTTCCTTCATCAACTAATTTTAATTTACTAATAAAATTCTCTACTATTCCTTCTCCCCTAGCAACTTTCTCTAACTCCCTATTATGACGTTTTTATTCTTCTAATGCTGCCTTCTCTGATTTATTTTTATTTACTGCTTGGACAATACCAGCTGTCCCACGTGCAACACTTCCTGCAGCTGCTATGCCACCTATTATTAGGGGAATTAATGGGAGAATCCCGCCATTCATTTCTTCTTGTAATTGAATATTCTCTGTCATTGGTTTACTTATGTAATACTTTTTTTGTTAATCGTAATAGTTTTAGGGGTATTTTTGTCAACAATATTACGTAATTTTAATTCAACAGTTTTATTATTATTACTTTTCGCTTGCGACATTTTTAATAAAAAAAATTTAGGTTACCAAAAATTTTTAATCTATTCTAGTTATGAATAAATTTTAAGTTACCAAAAATTTTTATTCTATTCTAGTTACGAAAAAATTTTAAGTTAAGAATTTTTAATCTATTCTAGTTACAAAAAAATTTTATTACTAATTACTAAAAAAAACATTTAATCTAAGGATTTAATTAACTTATCGGAGCGAAGCTCCTCGAGGCTTCAGCCGATCGGACCAAGGGTCCTCAGGTAATTAACCAATCCTAGCCATCTTTCCATTAAGAATTTCAATAGAATATTTTACATCTTCTAGCAATAAACCATAAGCCATCAATGAAGTTGTGGAATCTTTTTTTTCAATATTAATTGTTACATCACAACCAGTCTTGATAATATCTTCAGATTGTGCACTTAAATCGAAACAGAAAACAGGATATAAATGTCTCCAATCTCCAGGAGTTAATTGTGGTTCAACTCCAAATTCTATACAAAGATTTCTATAAGAATCATATCCTTCCATAAATTGATTATTGGTATCATCGAATCTTAATGGATCGATTGGATATCGGGTTTGATTTAATGAAACTTGTAAACTTCGAATTGTATTAATATGAAAAAGATTGTTGTTCTTATCAAAACTTGGAGAATTATTTCTTTGAAATGTTAGTAATAAATATCTTCGAGTATTCGCAGTTCTAGTAAAATGCCAGTTAAATCTTTGTTCGGAAAAAGTTACTGAACTAGCAGTACGCTTTAGAAAATTTACTGGAATTGGTTTGTTAGTATTCAATCTTTTTGCAATAGCTGTTTCAATCTCTAAACTAGGAGTAATATGCTTAATCCACCATTCAAGTCTATCAATTTTTAAATATGCTTTTTTTCCAGTCTTACCAAAAAAGATTAATTCATTATTTGCTGTGCGATGAATTATTAATTTAAATTTTAATTGATATGATATTTTATCATAATCTAAATATCCGAATAATGGAGACAATGACCAATTTACTGTCTGTTTACTTTTCTTAATAAACTCACGTCTTTCTTTATATGCACTATTGTTTGTTTTATTTAAATGTTTTGCAATATTTTCTACATCTTTCGCAATTCCTGCTGCGTCTGTTCCAGCGTAAGTTAAATCATCTATAATTATACCATCATTAGTATCAGGAAACCAACCTTCGATTTCATACTTTTTATTATTTTCACCAATTGTTACAAATCTAAGCATTGTATCAATTACACCTGGAGAATCACTTATTGTTTCTATATTTTGAGTTGCAACATCTAAACGCATTTGTGTAAATAATCTTGGAAAGAAATTATTCTCTAGTGCAATATTATCAGTATCTGGTAATGGTGTTGTAAAATTGGCATCACTATATATAGAATATTCACAGTGTAAAAACGAATCGGATAAATATAAATAACTCTCCTGATTATCAGCTTCAAAAATTAAATCACCTCCAGTATTCACTCTACTGGAAGAACCGGGATTCATAGCAATTCTTATATAGTCATTCTTTTTTTGATTATAACTAACACCTGGTGGTTTATCTAATTCAAATTTATTTTCAATTAGCAAAGACATTTTTATAAAAAATAATTTGACTTTTCGTTTTTTCTCACACACAGAAAACATTTTACTAAGAAAATTTTACTAAAGAAATTTTACTAAAAAAAATTTTGCTAAAAAAAGTTTTACTAAAATAATTTTACTAAATTATAATTTTAGAATTTTGCTAGACCATTACCTCTTATTTCTTCAATTGAACGTTTTATGGCTACGCCTGATTTCTTCTTATGTTTACTATCAGACGGAGCTCCGCTCCTCAAGGTTTCCCCCACAGCTATGTTAGCAATTTTGTTTTTTGTTTCCTCTGAAAGTTTTTTTAAATTTTTTAGTTCTTCAGAATCATTCCTAAGTTTACGAATAGCTTCTAGTTGTTTTAATTCGTTTTGAGACTTAACAGTATTTGATATTGCACTAGCTGTACTACCTATAGCAGCTGCTCCTTTTGCAGCAGATGTAATCAAATCTTTATTATTTTTAATTAAGTTAACGATACTTCCAATACCAGAAAAGATGCCAGCTCCTTCCGTGTGAACTGTTTCTCTATTGTCATAATGATAAACAGGATTCATACGTGGTTCATGAGCAATTCTTTGATTTGAAGCAAAATGTTTAAGATTGTGTTTATAAATTATAGGCATTTTTTAGGAATAAATTTGACTTTTGGGAAAAATATTTACGTTAATACTTACGTTTATGATTGGTTAGTAGCCTGAGGACCTTTGGTCCATTCAAGATTTACGTTTGTGAATGGACAACAACTTCGAGATAATTTTATTAATTGATTGTTGCACTTTATCTATTGCGTCAAGTAGCGTGTGATGTACTTTAATTTCTTTTCTATTAACTTGCATTTTCTCCTGATTCATCTTCAACGCCGCTTTAAGAGCATTTAACTTAATTTTAAGACCATCTAATTGTCTTTTAACAGAAACTAACTGTTCTTTATTTTCTTTAGAGTTTTCTTGTAAATTTTTCTTTAATTCATTTTCTAAATTGATTTTAAGAGTTTTCATTTTATCAACTTTTTGATTAAGTGACTTTACTTCATTTATTATTCTATTCATCTTTTTCATTTGTTGAGTAATTTTAGAACTTAATTCATCAACACTTTTTTGGAATGTAGTTTGTAACTGCTTTAAATTTTTTTTAATTCTTTCAGGTAGATTTTCTATTTCATCTTCTAATTGTTCTTTTAACATTTTTATCTGATGTTTATTTTTAATGACTGCAGATTTTAAATTTATAGAAAGTAATATTAAAATTTTTGATTGTTCTGAAATCTTTTTAAAAAGTTTTACTATATCTGCTTCTAGCTCTCTATCCTTTTTATCAAGTTTTAATAATTTTTCGTTTAATGATTTGTCTTTAAGTTTAAGCAACTTTAATTCGTTCATCAGTGGAACCAAAACATCGTTTATATATTTTTCTCTTAAGTCATTGATTTGTGTATCAACATATTGTTTATTTGTCAACTCTGTATTTTGTTGCGGAAGAATAGAAAGATGCAATGGACCAGATAAAACGTCTCCAGTTTTCATGATATAATTTTCTATTTCTATTTCTAATTCACGATTATTCGGGATATATGCGCCTCCACCAACATTTGGTAACATCATTTTTTAACAATAAAAAAATTAATAAAAATAAAAAAAATGGAAAAAGCAAATTTAAAAAAATCATATTCGCCCGCATCATCCTGTTCTTCTTATTCGACGAGATCAACGGGATTTGAAAATAAATGTTTTGATAATAATAATAATAATAATAATAATCCCTGTATAGATGTAAATCTTTTATTCGAATTACAAGCAGAAATATTTAGAGAACAAACAAAAGGTTTACCTTCTATAGAAACTAACTATTGTATATTTCCAGGTGATCCATTTATTAAATTTATGGATATTGTAAGTAAGTATAATGATGTGGCTTATGTAGAATTAAATGAAGAAAATATGGTTATAATTGGTCATAATAATGTTTATGGTTTTATTAGAGCGGTGTTACCAATTAGTAATACTGATTGGATAGAAACTAAAATTATTAATTATATCAGTATTAAAGAATTAGTTAAAAAATTAAAATCTTTCTCAAAGGAAAAAATAAGATTATTTGTTGATGAACAAAACCAATATAATATTCATATAGAGAGTAAAAAACATAATGAAGAATTATTATGTCAAGTTTATTATAGAGATACAATTTATAAACAAGAAACATTAGAAATGCCCCAAAGATATGATGATGATACTTATATAGGATTATATTCAAACTTAAATATTAATTTATTAAAATCTTACATAAATGGTTTAGCTCAACAAGAGAAAATTTATATGTGGACAACACGTTATACTATTGACAATGTCCATAATCATAATAAACGAACCGAAGGTTCTAGGGCTTTGCCTGATCTTAAAGAATCTTATAATAATAATGATAATGATATAAATGATGATAATATAAATGATGATAATATAAATGATGATTCTGAAACATCTGAAAATGGTGTAAATGGTAAAAAAGATTATAAAAATATTAGTAATTATAAAAATTTAAGTGAAGAAAAATTTATATCTCATACTGATGTACATGATATTAATACTACATTTAATCAAAATTTATCTAAATTTCATTTTCTTACAATTGAAAATAATAATGACGGTATAGTTGAAGATACTGTTAGACAACTATGTGACAAAATTTAAATTAGGATTTACATCTAATCAATTTAAAATTTTATCATCTTTAATAAAAACTAAAAGTGATTCAGATTATGGTGGTGTTATTAAATTTTCCAAAAGAGATCAAAGACCAATATTTTTCTCTATTATATTATTATCAGATAAAAAATGTAATTTAGAGTTAGATATTTCAATAAGAGAATGGTATCCTATCAGGGAATGGAATCCTATACCAAAAAGTGTAATTTATGATGATGATGAAGAATCAATTGATGATGATGATGATGAAGAATCAATAGTTAGTGAAAATAAATTTAAATTATCTTTTGATAAAACGTTATATGATAAAACTTAATATGATAAAACTTAATATTATAAAACATTATATCATAAAGAAAATAAAATAACTAAAGAACGTGAAATATATAATGATATATATTAACTCTCAAGTCCTTGATATTAGAATGTTTATATCTAAAATTAAAACACAATTTTTTTCTTTAAAAAATAAAAAAAAATGGAAAATACCAAGTTTTATTGTAACTTATGTAAAAAAAGTTGCAAACAAAAAGAAGTTATCAATCTCATTTAAATAGTAAATTGCATTTACAAAATGTAGAACGAGTTGATGAAGGAAATATATTAAAATTAAATAGTTATAAAAACTATCTAGAAACATTGCCTACTGATATAAAAGTTAAAAAAATGTTTGTTGATTATTCACATTCGGAATATAAAAAAGTTTTTAATAGTGAAGATGAGACCCTACCAGATGGAAGATATTTATTTAGCGATACTGATGAATTTGATGAAGCTGAACGAACCGATGAAGCGGTAACAGATATAAAATATATATTTAATGAATCTGTTGAACATAATGAAACCGATAAAACTTTTTCTGATATTCTATCCAACTTTTTCAAAATATTTAAGAAATCTTTTAAATGTTATATGAATGTAGAAGTACTTCATACAAAAAATGGATGGAATTCCTGATGGAATTCCTGAAGAAATAATACAAGGACATTTTACAAATTCTCAAGAAATTCATAATGTAAATGATATACAACCCATATTTGAATCGATGATACTTAAATTAGAAAATTGTATAATTGAAGCCCAGTTACGTGAATCTGGTTGGAGATTTGTTAAAATACTATCTAAGAAAATAGTAATTGATAAATATAAAAATAATACTGGTGGTAGTCATGTTCCTTTACCTTTCAGTTCACCACAAATAATCGACATAAAAAATGAAGATGATTATTGTTTTCTGTGGAGTATTATAGCACATTTACATCCTGCAGAATATCATAAAGAAAGACTAAGTCATTATAATAAAGACGAATACATAAAGGAATTTGATCTTTCGGATGGTTTAGATGAATTTCCATATGATTATAATAGGTTAATAAAGTTTCATAAAAAGAATAAAAATTTAATAGAAGTAAATGTTTTTGAATTAAATGTGAATTATGTTTCTATTGGTAAAATTACTCCACTTTACTCAGATTCAAAAAAATTTTATTTGAATAATAAAAATTTATGTCAATCAGAAATAGTATATAATGATAGAGGAAATTACATGCATCATAATATTTTTTACCAAGGAAATATAATATGTACTGAAAAATTTGAAATTGTTAAAACACTATCACCAATAATGATTAATCATAATAATTATAAAGGACGTAATTATAATTATGATTCCGATTATTTATAGAATATCAACAAAAATTACAAACTTTAAATGAAATTTTACAAAAATGTAAAACAGATTATCAACAACAAACAAAAATATTAGTACAAGAATATGGCCATAAATATCAAAATAAGATAGAAACGATTCAAAAATTAAATGAAGACAATAAAGAATTAAATAATGAAGAAAATGAAACCAATCAAAAAATAAATGAATGTCTAAAAAATGTCAACAACAATATAAAGAACAATATGATAAAGAATATAGTTATCAGTTACAGATATTAAATCAAAATTTTCATCGAAATACATTTAATCTTACAAAAGAAATTGATGAAACACATGAAATATATAAAGATAAATTTGAAAAATTAAAACAAACAAAACAACCAGCACAAGCGAATATATTATAATATCAGGGTCATTTTATATTGTGTAAAGATGTTTCTATATTTACAAAAACTTCAGATAATGCTAATTTTCCTTGTCTCCAATGTATGACGAGCTTTAGAACTAAAGAAGAAATGAATAGACATTTGGAGAATTGCCAACAAAATGAAGCAGTTGAAAATACTTTTCCTAAAGATGATTATTTAATATATAATAGACACTAGTTGAAAAATAAAGTACCCTTTACTATTTATTGTGATTTTGAAGCATATAATGTTAATATGACACAAAAGCACGGGACATCGGAGATGTCTTCCAGGGCTTCGCCCAATTCTGAAAATGATAATTATGAAAAAAGTGCATCTGAACAAAGTAAAGAAAAATATTTATTTGAACAAAAACCATTATGTTGGGGAATGTACATTCATTCAAATTATCCTGAATTATTTAAATCAGAATATTTTCAATACTATGGTGAAGATAGTTCAGAAATGTTTACAAAGAAAGTAGAAGAATTACAAAATTATTTTTCACAATTGCTTGAAACAAATATACCAATGCTTCCATTAACGGATGAAGAAAAAATTAATTTTGTTAATGAAACAAATTGTTATTACTGTGGAAAAGAATTTACAAAAAATTATAAAAATGGCAAAGGTAGATATCTTGACAAAGTAAAAGATCATGATCATCTAAATGGATTATATAGAGGTGCAGCACATAATTCTTGTAATCTTAATGCTAATAAATTTAAATATAACTTTGTTCCTCTATGTTTCTACAATGGTTCTAAATATGATTTCCATCTAGTAATGAAAGATTTATTTTCATCTGAAAAATTACAACAACAACAACAAATAAATGTACTATGTAAAACAGAAGAAGAATATTTTTCAATGCAATTAGGTTGTATTAGAATTTTAGATGCATTTAGATTTTTTACTCCTTATTCATTAGATGTTATGGGAAAAACTTTGAAATCTGAACAATGTAAAATATTAAATAAATATAATTTAAAACCTTTAAAAGGAATATTTCCGTATGAGTACATAACTGGAGATTTTAATTCTGTGAATAAAATTATGGAAGAAAAACAACTTCCTCCAATAAATAAATTTAAATCAACATTAAAACAATCACAATTATCTGAAGAAGATTATGCAGAAGCTGAAAAAAATTGGACAGAGTTAAATTGTAAAACAATGTATGATTATACAATGAAATATCTTCAGATAGATGTATTAATACTAGCTGATCTTTTTGAAAACTTTCGTGACATGTGTTTAGAATATTACGGAATAGATCCATGTTATTGTTATTCTACACCAGGTTTAACATGGCTAGCAGGATTAAAACATACAAATGTTAAACTTAAACATTATAAAGAAAATACATATGATAAATTATTATTTTTTGAATCTGGAATTAGAGGTGGAGTTTCATCAGTTTTAGGTAATCGTTATGTACAGTGTTACAATAAAAAAGTAAATCCTGATGATTATGGAATAATGAAACCTTTATCTCCAGAAGAAAGTGATCAGTTTATAAAATTGTTTAATCAAAATATAGAAGGACTTATATCAAATGAAGATAGTCAAGCAGCAGTTGATGAAATCATGAGAGAAAACTATTTGTTATATTATGATTTTAATAGCTTATATTCTTCTTGCATGATACAAGAATTACCAACAGGTGAGATGGAATGGTGTAATATTCTTGATTATCAAAAAACATATGATGGAAATTATAATCATGGTTATATATATGAAGTTGATTTATTATACCCTGATGAAATAAAAGATAAAACAAAATATTTTCCTTTCTGTCCCGAAAACAAAATTCCCAATATAGAAGATTTTTCAGATTATCAAAAATCTATAATTCCTAAGAAATACAGACCAACAAAAAAACTTATGTTAACACAAAGTAATAAAGGAAAGTATGTTGTTGAAGGAAGAATGCTAGATTGGTATTTAGAACATGGAATGATTCTCACCAAAATACATCGAAAACTATTTTATCAAAAATCTAAATGGTTAAAAATTATATAGAGTTCAATATTGAAAAACGTAAAATAGCTAGAAGAAATATAGATGATTTTGGAAACGTTTTCTTCAAATTAATGAATAATGCATTTTATGGTAAGACTTTAGAAAATGTGCGTAATAGACAAAATATTGAAATAGTTTATGATAAAGATAGGTTTCAAAATTTAACAAGGAAACCTACATATAAAAGAACTACTAGATTTAGTGATGAACTATGTGCTGTACATTTACGTCGAATTAGCGTAAAACATGATAAATTTAATTTTATTGGATTCGCTATATTAGAATTAGCTAAACTATTTATGTATAGATTTATATATGATTATTTAGCACCTGCTTATGCCAAAAACTATAAATTACACTTTACAGATACGGATTCCGTTTTCTTAGAATTAACAATACCGTATAATTCTACACTTGTTAAAGAAATAGATAAAATAAAAAATATCATTCATCCTTCTGATTTATGTAAAGTAAAAGATGAATTAGAAGGAAATGAAGATTTCATAACAGAAGCTATATTTTTAAAATCTAAATGTTACTGTTATGATACAACTAATAATATTAAAACACATAAAACATTAAAAGGAATTTCAAAGGCATCAGTGGCTAATCAAATAACATTTCAAGATTATAAAAATGCATTATTTAATAATGAAATAAAAACAGCATGTAATTATAGACTTAATTCAAAGAAACATAAAATTTATTTAAAAGAAGAACATAAATTAGCATTAGATCCACTTGATGATAAAAGAAAGATTTTGCCTGATAGAATAACTACTGAACCTTTTTAAAGTTTATTTATTATTATTTAAATCCGTCTAGAAAAAAATTTTTATTATTTAAATCAGTCTAGAAAATTTTTTTTATTATTTAAATCAGTCTAGAATAAAAATTTTATTATTTATTACTCAGTATAAAAAATTTTTATTACTCAGTAAACAAATCTTCTATAACTCTATCATGAATTTTTTTATCAATATTAATTGTAATAAATCCATAATCTTTTGACCAAGCATTGTTACACGATTGTTTAAATTCATCTTTATTTCTTACACATAAATCTCTTAACAAATCACTTAAGTTTCTTGCATTTATTTCAAATAGTATAAATATATTTGCATTCTTTCTAATAACACTTCCGTCTAATGAATACATACTTTGTGTTAAATAAAATACACTACAGTTATTATGTCTTCCTCTTGTGAAATAATTTCTCTGAACTGACTGATTTCTATCATTAACACAATCATCAAAAATTACACAATGTTTCATTCTTTTATCTAGTTTACTAGGATCTTGCATATTACCACTATCATCTATTAATTGTATCTTTATATGCTTATTTTTATTGGTTTCAACTAACTGATTATTTTTTGCTGCTTCTTCACACCACGAACTTATTTCTTCTTCATCTTCAGATTTTTCATATTCTTTGAATAATGAAGCAATTGCTGTTTTTTTAAGATTATTTTCAAATCCATATTTTAAAAAATGATAGACGGGTTGTTCTGCTGTTGTTGTATAAATTATAAGATTGTTATAATCCAAAAAATTTGGAGTCGTTAAAATTTTAAACAATAGATACGTTTTACCACAACCTGATCTTCCGCAAATAACTGACAAAACTTTATTAGATAAATTTGGATGATGATTAAATTGAAGTTTTTTTTTATTTAATGGTAGTACTTCACTCATTTTTTAATAAAAAAATTTTATTTTTATTTTAAAAGAAGAAGAAGAAAATTAAACTTCTCTAGCTTCGCGTGGGAGTTTATACCTCTCGAACGGGAGTTTATACCTCCCGAACGGGAGTTTATATCTCCCGAACCAAAAGATCTATCATAATCTCTTCACCTCCAAAATTTATTTCTTGTCCTTTTTCATCAGTGATTCTAATGTTAATGTTGTTAATAGTTTTTCTTGTAATAGGGAAATATATTAATGTTTGTGGAATTACATTTAGTCTATAACCAATGGGTACAGTAAAAGCTGGAAAACTGAATATTAAATTTGACAATTTACCATTTATATATCCTCCTTCAATAATGTCACAATGTACAACAATTGAATTTATTTCAGTTATTTTTGGAATCTTCTCACCTAAATGATAACCTTGACTATAGGTTTGTTTATTAAATCCTAATAGCTTTGACAATGATCTATCATGATTAAAATCAACTTGATAATTTTCGTCTAAAGTAAGAGAAAATTTATTAACTGCCGGTTCAACTGCAAAATGTAATTGTTTCTTATCTTTAAATGGTATACCTAAATGTCTCTTAATTTCATCTGATATTGATTCAACTTCGTAAGAACCAGGAAGAAAAGTTTGTATTTTTCATGTTTTGCCTTTATCAGTAGAATATCTAAATTGGTCATTCACATCTTTGATAACGTTTTGAATAGTGTTAAATGTAGAGAAACTAGTCAATGCAATTTGATAATTTTTATTTTGTTCCAAATGTAGAATGGGTTCTAAACCTTTTCCTACTTTAACTCCCGTTGATAATAAATTTTCTAATTGTTTATAACGTCTAAGAGAATTTACTGCACCAACTCTATCTAACATAGCTTTATATTTTATAAGATCATCTACAGCATAATTTTTTAAATCTGCTCCTCTTAAAAGATCAACAAAATTTCTATCTAAATTAAAAGCATATTTATCTGGTGAAAAAAATAAACCTCGAAAAGATTGTGGAAATATTTCTTTTTGTTCGAGATAAAATCTAGGTATTGTTTTTCCATCTATAAATGAAATAGAATGTTCAAATTGCATAGATTTTGGTAATTTCTTATTAATGTTTGATTCTAGTAATCCATAGTCATCTAATATAGTTTTGTGCTCTGGATCTGTTATATCAATTTGTTTATCATTATTTACAAGTTCTTTTTCAAGAGTTTTAAATGGTTTCATAGTTTTTTCAAAATCAGTTTTTACTTGTTCGGTTTGCTGCATTTTTTCAAACATATCAGATTGAATACCAGCTTTTATCATTCTATGTTGAAGATGTTTTTTTTCATAATATTTCTTTGTTTTATTAACTCTTCTAATTGTTTAATTCTTTTAAAATTATCAGCTCTAATTTTATCCATTTTTAAAGTATAATATTTGAATTTTGTGGTAACATTGGAATACAGCAAAAACATTTTACTGAACAAATTATTTTTATTGCTTTGTTGTCTGACATCTTTTCGTTTAAAGTTTTCTCGTTTTAAGTTTTGTTTAGTAAAGTTTTGTTTAATAAAGTTTTGCTTAAATTTTCGCTTAAAGTTTTTAGCTCTTCTAAAAAAATTTTGTCATTTTCTTTATTAGAAATTTTACCATCACTCGAAATTTTGCCATCCTGTTTATTCTTATCATCAACTTTTTCTGACTGTAATTGAAATGATATTTGATTTACTTCAGTAACTATTTGATCAAATTTTTCAATCTCATCTAACGTAATAACATTATCATCACATACTCTTTGAAAGTAGTAGTGTAATTTGTCATAGACTTCTTTAATATGTAAATGCTTAGTTTTTATTGATTTTCGTTACTTTGATATTAATTAATTCGATTATTAATTCGATTTATTATTATCTAACATTATAACAAGTGAAGTTGCAAAAACACCCGTACCTGTTAAAGCTGTAGCAACAACAGGAATTAATAAAACACCTGAAGATATAACAATTGTTAAAGCACTTAAAGTTATTGTTAAGAATATGCCAATTCCTTGTGTTACATTCTTAACTTTACTCCATCTCTTTCTTAATTTATTATAATGCTCTAATCTTAATAATAATTGAGATTCCTTATCTTTCATATACCTAACTCTATCTTTGTGTTTTTCTTTGTTCATTTTTTCAATGTCCATTAAAGTAGAACTACGTTCATATGATAACGAAGGATATATTCTTGCGGTTTCTTCCATTTTTGTTTCTTCCATTTTTTAAAGAAATATTTTGAATAAATATTTTGAATACAATCTTCTGAAATTCTATTTAAATCGAAATACGTAGTTGTTTGTTTGTCGTATAATTTTAAAAACTCAGTCATGTTATTGACCTGAGGTAATATATCACCTATATTACTCAGTATAACTGTCGGATTTTCATCATTCATTTTAAAAGAAATAAATTCCAATAACTGTAATAATGTCTACTTCTTGTACAGAAAAATAAAAACAACGGCAGTGTATTTTGCATCAAATATAATAATACAACAATCAATCTTATCATACAATTGTACAATGTCAGGCTACTACCATGAGACTGGAGAACAAAAGAAAATTTAATTACATTTCAAAATAATCCAAAATGTGTTACTACCAAGTTCCATGAATCATTCTTAAATATCAAATATAATAATACAACAATCAATCTTATCATACAATTGTACAATGTCAGTCTACTACCATGAGACTGGAGAACAAAAGAAAATTTAATTACATTTCAAAACAATCCAAAATGTGTTACTACTAAGTTCCATGAATCATGCTTAAATATCAAAGATTATGTTACATACTGAAATATAGATCTATACAATAGCAGTCTCATGGTAGTAGACTGGAGAACAAAAGAAAATTTAATTACATTTCAAAATAATCCAAAATGTGTTACTACTTATAAAGAAGTCTTCATAAATATGTATACATCAAATATGTATGTACATTGCACATATCTTAAAAAGTGAAACAACACAGTTAATGTTCATTCATCTTGGGAACCAAACCTCATTTCTTCTAAAGTTGTCGGTTGATTCAATTTTTCTATATAAATTTTGATTTCTTTGAAAAAAAAAATTTAACAAAACTAATGGGCATTGATGAATTTAAAAATAATACGTGTGGTAGAATTAGATCTGATAAGTTCATTAAGAAATAACAATAACTTACGTTATAGGAAATTCTAAATAGTTCCAAGTTTGCCACAAATCTGTTCTTTTTATTGTCACTCAATTCCAGAATTCTTTTAAATCCATAACCTTGATAAGCAGCACTTCTCAGCAACGACCCATGGTGTACTTTATCACTTGCAATCAGTTTTGAAATCATAGTAGCACTATCCTCGATGGTAATGAAATGTTCTCTTGTAACATTGAACTGAGGAATTGTAGTAGTGGTCAGATACTGTTCTATTTTTACTGTAATATCCACCACTTGTTTTTGAGAGTCCAATTTGTTCTTCTTTCTCGATTGAATTTCTAACTTCCACTCTTCAAAGTATTTATTCGCAGTTTCTTTGTGCTCTTCTTTAATTAAGTTTAGTAAAATCGGCATGTAAAACGAAAAAGCTTCCGCGGCAGTACGTTTTGGCATTTTGCAATGAAGAAATAAAACAGTCACTAGTTATGATTAATGGAATTGTAAAATGAAGTCTTACTTCCTGCATGCTGCAATATATTCCACGTCATTTTGATCTTTAATACGGGTAACAGCTGCTTGTTCTGTAATTCAATGGTTTAGGAATGCCAGAAGCATGCGGGTATCAGCTGTTCCCTACAATTGGGAGCTTCATCAGAGTGCAAAGCAGTAACAATAACAGGCATTGTGAGAGATTGTGTTACATTCTTAAAGAAATATTATTAGACACATGATATATTTTAAAAACCTGAAAGATGGATAAAATTCATGAATTTGAAATTCTCAACTTTTATGATTTTCGGTGTCCTGGAACGGTCATGATTTGAGCAATGAAAAATGCCATAATCTCAAATTTGAGATTCTTAACTTTTCTGATTTTACGGTGTCCTGGAACGGTCATGATTTTAAGGGCGGGTGAAAAATGTAATTCTCAAATTTTGAGATTTTGAGATTTTGAAAAATTTGAAAAATTGGGTATTTTTAAAAACGCCTAAATTTATGAATTTAGGTCTTCATAACCTAAAAAAGGGTTCAAATTCATGAATTTATGTCGTTTTTAAAAATACCATTTTTTGAAAAAATGGTACTTTTTGAATGGACTAAATTCATGTATTTAGGTCTTAAAAACCTGAAAAAGGGTTCAAATTCATGAATTTATGACGTTTTTAAAGATACTATTTATTTGAATTCTATGTTGTCCTGGAACGGTCTTTTGACCATTACTTTTATTAGTTGTAACACTCAATGTTTTATTCACTTGACGTCTTTCACATAGAGATCAAGCGAAGCGATGGAAAACTTGTTTCATATTTATAAATTCATTTGGAAAATTGCGCCAATAGACAGAACCTATTGTTACATCACGTATCTCCCGGTGCAGAAGCGATCCGTTAGTCTGTCCTGCACTTTGGCCTGCATCACGTGCAGACCAGGCGTGCGGTGGAGACCGATGAGCATAGAAATAGATTGTTTATCTGAAGTTGACTAGAATGGAAATTGACTCAAGGTCGCGGCACATTTGGGGGAACTAAGTTGGGGCATGAACCACCAATGAAAAGCTTAGAATTGCACATGTGACAGATTCTAACCCAATGATACAGCCGTTGACAAGTGGATAGAAGTGAAAATGCATACAATTTTTGTGCCACTATTGTGTATTGCATAAAGCTTTACTTCCATTCTAGAGGTTTTGTTTTTATCAATTTCTATGCCGATGAGATTCGTTCTCTCAGACCTGCCATTAGTAATCAACATGCTGTAAATTTTTAATCATTTATGAAGCCGAAGGGGAAACGTTTGTAATCATCTTATATTGAATTTATTCATCATATCGGTTGAAGACTTGTGCTTTTTTTGATTTCTTGCAATAATATCATGGACATTGCGATACACCACTTTTAATGACTCCCGCTAAAAGTAAAGAAAGGAAGAGAAAGGCTATGCATGTTTAGTCAATCTATATGTTGACGCATATGAATTTCAGTCGTATTTTAGTCTTTCACAATATATACACAGTTATATATTCATTTATACTCACTCTAAATGTCAATTTTCCATCAATTTTGTTGAATGAATGATAAACGACAATTTTATAAGTGATGGCCGGACCATTGCACAAAACCACCATCGTCTGGCGGGGCACATTAATATTTTGACACCTCAGCCAAACATATGACCCATCAGCTTCGAGGGTTATGAATCTGCTTCGATGTCAAAATATTATATCAGACTATGTTATAACTATGTACTAATACTTGCACACTTCTATTGAAATAGATCAGCACATAAAAAAAATTTCATTCTCTAAAGAGGGAAATTCTACACGGAAATTTCAAGAAATACAATTGATGTATGCAACTCCATGACAATTATATAGAGGCGTGGAATTATTAGTGTCTCCGTTGCTTCCAGAACTGTTCAATTGGCCGATCGATAGCTTTTTTAAGTTGCATTATGCTTCATACTTTTTATCTTATAAGATGGTTCATTATCATGCCTTTTATTCTTATTTTTACGATCTCAGAGTTGGTGAAATTCCACAAGGCTTACAATGTCTCTTCGATTTAAGACTCATATCATGACAGTTATTTCCACAAGGATAACAGCGACATAAATTTTATACAAGCAATGTGGAAATTAAACAAACAATTTCGAACACAAAATATGATTGCCACTTTTCGTGCTGAAACTTGTTTTCAAGCTCATTTGACCAAGCATCGAATCATAGGTCTTCAATGTGAAATATCTGTGAATCAATGGCTAACGTGTCAATTTCTCATCGATTCCTGACCTACAAAATGTATGTCTCACAAATTTCGAATAAACGTCTAACAATAGGCCTACTAGACATTCTTGAAAGTTCATAAAACAATTCATCATAGTCTTATTACAGCACTAATATACAAGCGTCTTCCGTATAACTTGAAAATCAGTAGCGAAGTTTATTTTACGACAATTCGTGAACGTTTAAAAATAAAAATCTCTCGGTTACAGAACGTTTAAAAACAGTTTTCGAGCGTGCTGTTCTTGCTGGGGAGGATCCTGTGAAATAAAGTAGTTGCTTGTGTAACTGGTACAAAGTATTCATATTTATTGCATTTTTCGAGATGAACATGTCTAAGCACGGGCCCGAAGGAAGCGAACATATCTGTTGATCGATCGAGATGCAAGCTAAGGAGGATAGGGTCTACAGGATAAATGGTACAGTGGTGCTTCAAGCCCCATTTTTTTCACTGACTTACTTCAATGTCATTAGTAATAGATCTAGCAATAATTGGACTTCATGACATAATTCATAGTTCGGAACTTTTTTGATCCCATTCCTACTTATCGCACAGTGGGACATTTTATTACCAAACTCAGATGTCTATGCTTTTGATTGAATTTTGCTATTTCAACGGCACTAATTCGATACAAGAGAAAGAAAAAATCGGAGATCTAAAATTGTTTCAACAAGTGTCCCACTCAGGGATAATCAAAAGTACAGTATTTCACGAACAACCTGAGAGCATCATCAGGTGATTAATTAACGGAATATGATTTTAAAATATGCTTCATTCATCCAATGATGCACACAGGTTGTGCTTGAAACATGATGTAGCCAGAGTTGGAAGTGGGTCGTGGGTCATGGGTCAAGTGGGTCACAAAATCGCGTGGGTCATGTTTTCCCGAAAAATTGGTGGGTCAGGTGGGTCGTGGGTCACATTTAGCGTGGGTCAGATGGGTCGTGGGTCAGACTTCGTTGACCCACTTCCAACCAGTTTGACCCATGATAGATTTGACAATCTCAAATACAGTAAACTTCATTTTTCGTATTCTTATCATTCATGAAAAATGATTAAGTCAGTGTCGCTCAAAGGGGTGATGGATGCACACAGTCAAAATATGCAACACTATTTACTTTCACACGCATCATACAGTTTCGAAAGGGGGCGGAATTCACACAAATTAAAGGCTCGAAAACAGTTGCTGCTGTTTACTGAGAGACGTTGGTTGGTGGAGAGAAGTTGTTTGAATACTGTTGTGTATGCTCGATTCTCGGTCGCTATGTCTGACGATACCCAATGATGTGTGACCTTGATTTCAGAGATGCAGCTACTGAAGAAGTCTGATATTCAAATGTTTTATTCATCTTGAAAATTTTGACCTTCGTTTTGTTTGTTTCGTTTGATTTTGTTGGTCTTTCGTAGAAAATATCCTCTGGTAGAGATTAGAATTGTAAATCTCTGGTAAAGATTGATCAGAGCCTAAATATTTTTGAAATATGTAATTGATCAAAATATCTCATTATACAGAGTGTCTCAGAACTATGAAGGCAGCATAAAGCATCTATGCAGGTAGTTTAGAAGCCATCAATGACTGCAAAGTACGGTGCCATTGTTTGATTTCTGTGTGTAGTACATCATGTCAAACGCTATTGCTGATCTTCTCATACTTGAAAGCTGTTTGAATCTGAATTTTACAAACATTCATTGTCGTCTGAATCCTTCATATTCCGATAAACATTAGTCATGTCAAGTGAATTCGGCTTGCATTTGAAGAAAGAAATCAAGATTTAAAGTGATATTTTAAATACGAGAACGAGAATATCTGTGCAGTCCAAAGACACTTATAAAATGCACTTATGACTCTGAATATCCACGTCGAGACACAATCACCCGAATCCGTGACCAGTTGGAGAACGCAGGAACAATTGGAAGTCTCCCAAAGTCGTTCAAGAACTGCGCGGTCAAATGACATTGTCAATCTAGTTTTCTCGGTGATGACTCAAGAAAATCAATCAGACAAGCTGCTTTAGACTTGAAACTCACAAGAGCAACAATTCAGCGAATCCTTCATGAAAGCAACATCAGACCTTCCCGCCCAACACTTACATGTAAGCATGAATTAAGTGAAGATGACTTTGATAGGCGGGTCGACTTTTGTGAATGGCTTTGCGTGAAACAGTAACCGATCCAGACTTTCGAAACATGATCGTATGGTCTAATGAGACCACGTTTAAATTGAATGGTCGACTCAATCACCACAACAGTATCTACTGGGCTGAAGAGAATCCTCATCAAATTTTACAGCATGATGTTAAGCTGCTTGGTGTTACCGTATGGGCATCTTTCTTCGCGCAACTTGATAGGTCTATTCTTCTTCAACGGGACGGTGGATGGTGAGAAGTATCTGGAGCTTCTACGTCCCAATGTAATATCGGAAATTAGGAGATTGTATCCGAATGATGAGGAGCTGCCATACTTTTAACAGGCTGGAGCTCCATCTCATTATGACTCCAGTGTTCGAAGCTATCTCAATTCCTGAGTTGGCAGTGCCATCACTTCATGGATTGGACGTCGTGGTGACATTGAGTATCCCCCAAGAAGTTCTGACCTAACTCCATTAGACTTCTTTTTTAGGGTTATTTAAAAAACAAAGTCTACAAGAATCCAAGTCCTCTCAATGTGCAAGAATTGAGAGATAAAATCACATTAAGTGCAAGAAACGTTATGGTGGATCTCATCTCAAAAGTCTGTCTCTCTGTGACCTCTCACTGTCATGAATTAATCGCTGTCGATGGACAGCACTTTGAACATTTGCGTTCAGAAACATGTACAAAATTTTCCGTAATGTTAGTTTGAAATAAATATCTGTATTATTTGCCTCAGAAGTTAATAGTATTAACTGCCTACATAGTTCTGAGACACCCTGTATTAAATCAAAATATTATCAACATACATGTTTCATATCTAAAGCATTTAGCCGCTCAATATACTTTCGCATCATACAGGTTCCATGCATTTCATTGCTCAATAGATACATGATAATCTGAAATAAGATAATTCATACGGTCATTGATATAGACTTATCCCTTTCACACACTTATTACGGCGGGAGCTCTGTGAGGAGATATTTTTTGACACTTCGAATCGATGAAAAGTTTCGTTTTGATATTTGATCTGGTATCAATAAATATAGGAATATTTCCATGATGTCGCTAGTGGTTGCTATAACAACGTACTCGTACATGTAGCGGCACTCAAATATATCAGTTCATCTATATGTACATTGTAAGCAAATTTATGAATTATAACCGTGTCCTCATGCAATTTTCTATTCACGCGTTACGCCTGCTTAATCCATTTGCTTTTTAATGAATCTCATTCTTACATCAAGTATACAACTTTCTACTAAAATCTAACATTAGCGGAAGTAAATGAAATTTGAATCGATTGCCATGAGAAGCAACAAAATATTAGGTAGACGATTTTTCTGGGATAATTTTCACACATGTAGCATCTACCATAAAAAATGCATGAATAAATGATTTAGGCCTACTGCAATCTTATATTTTGACTTCATTTGTTAAGAAATGTAAAATTCGAAATTTAGTCTGTAGGGCCCTCGACAACCTAACAAATCATCTCTCTACGAGTTATATAGGTAGCACTAAAAACGGATAGTCAAGAATTATAGCAAGAAACGGAACCTTAGGCATTTGTGGTGCATGAACTTGCTTATAAGATAATTTTGATGAGGTTACATGTCTGTTTATCATGTGACAAGTGATCTGATACACTTGAATCTTCATAACAAATCTTAAAAACAATTTTGATACTACGAGGCCTCTACCTAGATAGACCTAGAATCTTGAATGAAAATGAAACTAAAGATGATATCAGAAAAGGAAATTGCACTGACATCATTCACCCTTGCAGCATGTGGGTCAGGTGGGTCAAGTGGGACAAAGATGTGGTGGGTCAGGTGGGTCGTGGGTCAGGGTTCCCTGTCGGTCAGGTGGGTCGTGGGTCATGTTTTCGTGAAAAGTCGGTGGGTCAGGTGGGTCATGGGTCAAGTTTGGTTGACCCACTTCCAACTCTGTGTAGCCTACCTTTGATCGATGCATTATTCATCTGTCCCTCGTGTTATCAGTAGAAAACGTGTTGACTCTTGTTGACCTCTTTTTGACTCGAGCAACACAAATCCTTGAAATGGCATTGGAAACTCATTCACGAAAAAATGAAGTTAAATATCACTTCAACCACAACAAATCGGAATGGTTTGGGGAATAGTTACTGCCACCGAAATGTCAGCAAACAATTGAATTGACGAAAGGTGGACTTGTATCAACAAAGCCAAAAAATGCTATATAAACCTTCATCGCCGCATAACCGCCGACCACACCGATCAGCTGAACAATAACACAACCATTGCATTGAATAGTCCTACTTGCATTAATTCAACTGCTTCGTTTACATCGACTCCCGTAATCATCATCTCAAAGTTTTGTTCTCTCATCCTTTTTGTGCATGATTTAATACATTTGCAGATAAGAAGACGACATATACCCCATATATAAGGTAAGATGTACAACGCATTGGGTAGATTATAGAGTTGTAAGTGCAGTTTCGCTAGACTTTTGTTTTTGGTCAAGGGTGAACCTGTGTACGTATTTATGTACGAGTCGAGTCGTTCATCCGGGCCGTTTATTCATGAACTTGTCTCGATTCTCCTCGATTTCCCTCCTTCAGACATGGTTCAACTTGAATTTGAAATAACCATGATAATGAAATCTGACTTAACTATTACATATCTATAACTGAGATGGAGTGCAATAAGCATTTAGCTATCGACGGTATGTTCAGCAGAGGATACTTAAGAGGACAACCAATAAATCAAAAGCCATATATTTCAAAGTCGACCAAAAACTGTCTGCTCTGTAGACTGCGATTAACCAGCATAATTAAGTTTCTAAGTTGTATTGTAGAACACAACTTGAAGAATTATTAAAGTGTTGTCTATTATTATTGTTAATGTGTTGATTATCATTAAAGCATTCGATTTGTCACTAAATTTCTTTGTTAGTCGCTAATGAGTTGTGCGACCTTTGTCATCCAAACTATTTCATGACACCTTCTTCTTTAACTAAAGAGAATTTCACAAACTTACCAGCAGCTACCAATATTACGACTTTACACAACACCGCATAATGTTTTTGTTCCATAATTGCAAATGTATATTTACACCCAAAGCCATGGACGTCTTCTCTTCGGCTGCACTGATGTGAAAGAACTGATACAAGTGCATATACATGTATGTACAAGAGGGCTCGACCAAATATATACTTGAAAACAATACATGAAAACAAATATTGAGAGCAAAAAAGAAAAGCAATATCACAAAAGAAAAGCATCCACAATAAATCAAGCCTAATCACTTCATTATTCATGCAAATTTTAGAATGGAAAATATATTTCCTAAATAGTTGCTTATTGACGGTTGTGAAAAATGATGCTGATGCATACATTTACATGCACATGTGAAGACATATGACCACTATTTATAGAACAACAGTCCTTATGTACGCTTAAATGAGGACGAAATAGAGAAATTTTGAACGCATTTCTGCCTTTCAAAAATTGATAGCTCTATATCTCACGCTGGAATATTAATTGGTTGCGCACCGGTGATACATTGGAAGCAGCTGTTCCTCTAATCCCAAAATTTGAAGATGATTCTCATGAAATGAAATAATTTAATGATCTTTTCCGTGCACACGCGTTCTCTGAGTGGTTTGCAAAGAGAGTGCAATAGCTGGATTGTGCTACAGTCAATGAAATATGAAATGAGCTAAGTTCAATACGCCATCCACAAAACGCTTAGAAAGGATAGAAAGACGAAATAACATCTACTAAAATTACATCTATGAAGTAGATTACTCATAAAACATGCAGTAAAAACTAATTTAAGTCTGCAAATATTGTGAGTGAAAGAAATTACACAAATCAGAGGTTAAAGAAACATATTTAGAAGATAAAATAAAAGGCAATCAGTGACGAAAGAGAAATGCTCTTAATTTTGAGCACAGAGTTCATATTCAACTTGCGAATAGATGCACTCTTGATGATCGCAAACTGCAGCATGTGTCTTGCTTTTATGAATACTTTGAATCCTTGTTCCTCTTATCGAAAAAGTTCACTATTCCTATTGCATTCGGTCTAATGTCTGATGGTGGATGTATGTATAGGTCTTGGTCTTGATTTTGATCAGCAATCATTTTGAAGTATGCTCCACTATAATTATAATTGTAAACATAGAGTAGGGATATATAGGTAGATTGTCGACTCAAACAAGTATCTGTACACAGTGAAAATTTTTATATCAAAAGATCCAGTTTTTTGCGGAGATTGCGTTCCCGTGGTCCAAAAAATTATTTGAGCACTTTTGAAAAAAGTCAAAATTTGGTAAATTTTATACTACCGAGATGACTCTCCTATATAAGTAGTACATGTATGAAGCAAGTTGGATATCAAGAGGAATGAATATTTGCTAATAATCATCCTAACTGAGCAGAAGTTAAGCTGATTATCAAGGGAATTTCATGAATTGCATTCTAATGGAAGTCTTCATGAAAAATTCGCGATATTATTCGTGCTTTCTTGGCTGGAATTTCAAGTTTTTAATTTATAATTCAATTTTCAAGAAAGTTTATAATTCAATTTTCACCGGCATGAATTTATGATTCACTTATTCGCTTGTTTCATTTCATGAATCAATCTGAATAGTGATGTGGACCCATTTACATCTTTCAAAGTTAATTGATATCATTGTCTTTGATTATGTGATTTTGCTCTGCCAGTGGCAAGTTGCCTATGATATGATCACGCTTAAGAAGATTCTCTTGAGGTTGAGCATGAAAGCAGCAATAGCAGGTCATCGAGTTGCTAATTCAAAAAACACTATCTCTCCAAGGCTGTCATGACACGGATGATCTGTAAAATAATATCATTTCCATCTGCTTTGTGCTTTCATGATGACTCAATTCCATTGCAATATCTTAAAAACTGCATAAATGTGCATATCTCACATTTGGAAACAATTTCGACTGTATCACCCTTGAGTTCATTTAATAAAATCGAATGTGTATACACATCGGGGATTTAATTAATGTGGAGTTACCACTCTACCTAATATACTTACTCTATGATTGTAAATTTAAACAGGCTTTTCCTCTTTCTTCTTAATATGTTTCTATTTTCCTTTTTCAGGAAGAATGGTTTCACCAGTCCTTCTATTTACAGCAGTTATTTTGATACCGCTGATGTATGTCGGGAAATTTCTATTGAAATACCTCAAAGACCTACATGCTCTCAGAAAGGTCCCTACTGTCAAAGGAGGTCGATTTCTGTTTGGGCATACTTTGATGATTAAGAAAGATCCGATTGAGTTTAATCAACAATTGCTTGGTTTTTGTAAAGATCACATTAAAGATCCGGTCTTTAAAATTTGGATTGGACCTCATCCACTGATAGTCTGCAACCATCCTTCTTCAGTTGAAGTTTTACTCGGAAGTAATGAAGTCACTTCAAAGGCTTCATTTTACAATGTTCTTGGCAGGTGGCTCGGAAATGGGATGCTCCTGTCAGACGGAGACAAAAATCATTCAAGAAGAAAACTTCTCGCTCCATCCTTTCATCTTTCAGTACTGCAAAACTATATTCCGACGATAAATGAGCATGCTCGAGAGCTTGTGGATGTTATTGAAGAAAGGCTCTCTTCTCTGCCATCAGAAAAGCCTGTCATTGACATCTTTCCACTATTAGCCTCAACTACACTCGATATCATGTGTGAAACTGCTATGGGCTTCAATCTTGAATCTTTGTCAAACAAGGATCAAACATATTCAAGTTCTGTTAGCCGAATGACTGAAATTATGATGGAAAGAATCAAGTATCCACACAATGCTGTGGACTTTATTTTTGATCGGACTGCTCTTGGTCGAGAGCACAAGAAGTTGTGTGACAACATTCACAACTTCACAATGAAGGTCATCAAAGATCGAAGGCAAGAAATGAAGGAATCTGGCATTTTTGAAGAGGAGAGTATTATCGGAATGTCTCACAGGAAGAAGAAATGGAAGCTCGCATTTCTTGATATTCTTCTACATGAGCAACATATGATTGGTTATGATAATTTACCCGATTCCGATATTATGAATGAGGTTGATACCCTACTGTTTGGAGGCCACGACTCAACTGCTTGTGTTATGTCGTGGTGTTTATACAATATTGGTTTGCACGCTCGAGTACAAGAAAAGTTGCATCAAGAATTGGATGAGGTGATGCCAAACAGAAGCTGTGAAGTAACAAGTGAGTATCTTGGGAAGCTGGAATATCTTGACAAAGTGATCAAAGAGACCCTTCGCCTATTTGCACCAGTTCCTCTATATGGCAGAAAGCTGAAGTCAGATTTTACGCTATGTAATTACCGGCTTCCTTCAGGTTGTAGTGTTGTGGTCTTATCCAATAGCTTACACAGATATCCAGGAACCTTCAACGATCCGGAAGAGTTTTATCCTGAAAGATTCGATGAGCGAGTTCACAATCCCTATGCGTACGTGCCTTTTTCTGCTGGCCCCCGGAAATGCATTGGCTTTAGATTCGGTCAAATGGGGATGAAGATTGTGTTATCGTGGTTTTTGCGTACTTATAAAATCAAGACAATAAAAGACGACGCATGTACTCCTGCTTGTGGCATAATTTTGAAACCAGTGAAGGGAATCAATCTCGAAATTAGAGAACGAGACTAGAGGACTCGCAAACTTTGAAAACTTCTTACAGACAGCGCCGCCGCAAGCATTGCTTCTAGCTTTGCTGCAGCGTCTTATTTAATTAATTATTGTACACTGCTTCATTTTCATGATATTGCACCGAGCGGCCTACTTTCATTGTATGTAGCCATCATGTTTTATGATCATCATGCGTTCATCATTCTGACTCTTTTCATTTACTGTTAAATTCACACAAGGTTTGGCAAAACTTGAATTGGATAGCACTAAGATTGGAAAAAGCGAAAACAAAACAAAAGACGTAATTCAAAGAAACGAATAAGACAACTTTTTCGAACGTATTCGAACGAATGTATTTCCGTTTTTGGAAAAACATCGAGATGAACATGAAGCCAAGGTAGCAAACAACCCATTATCCTGTATGCATTTGCTTGCGAGTTTCTGTCGTGCATTTTCTGTCATAATTTTCTCAATGAATCGACTTCTCGGTTTGACTGTAACCGACCAGCCATCCTGTAAAGAGTTGATTAGGTTTACCTTACAGCACACATACACCGGTACGCTTTATTTAAGCATCATATAATGTGGCCATGTAGGCCCTCACAGCATATTGTATAATTTTTATTTACAATTTTTATTAATAATTAATGATTTTATCATAGACTTACACGTGGGCCAACCACATTTTTTTACATATCATGGCATATATCAAACACTACAAGAAGATTAGACTTCCTATTATTGCTGTTAATTCATTTGGATTGTATTTGGTTTTGGACATGTCAATCAGATTTCTGCTTTGTTTTATCAATCAGAAATAGTATTCATATTTGAACACCACTGACTTTACTTACAATAAAAAATTAAACCTATGCAAAACTGTTAATGATCGATTCAAACGAGTTCAAGTACAATAAAGAATACTGTGTTGTATAAATGAGAGAAAAAGTCTTCATTTATCAGGCTATCGCACGCGATCAGACTTGTGTTGTAATTGTTGTTGCAATTACAATTACGTAATTAGCTATTGTAATCAATTACATTTTCTGATGAGTAATATGTAATCGTGATCAATTACATTTTTAGTGATTGAGAAGTAATGCCAATCACTTTGCAGTTTGCAGTCAGCAAAGCTCAATATTCATCCTCGACAATAGAGCGTTACTATACTTAGATGTGTACCGGGTTCACAGACCGGTATTTTGGAAATTATTGGTATTTTTCCCTTGGAAAAAGAGAAGCAAATGAATTCTTCTAGAAGCCAAAGTTGGAATGTTCAAGCCAATTTAAATCTTTAATTTAAAAGATTTAGTTATTTGCGCAGATAACGTTGACGTGGTATAAAACATTATTGATCACTTTTTAAGGAGCCAAATTTTTTTCAAAATAGGCCTATTTCTGTGTTTATATACTAGCGACATGAAACCATTATATAATTAGCTATTAATAAGGCTCACCCATGTCAACAACCCTCTTCGAGTTATTCACCACGCTGAAACTACAATATGGATCTATGTATTGCAAATAATTAACAGATGGCATTTTAGGGCCAACTGGAATCGATCATCGCATGTCCTTGAATATCAAAGATGTTGTCAATGTGAATTGCATGCAACTTTTTAGATATCAAAAGGAATGGACCAAAGATATTTAATATTATAAAGGGCTAAATAGGAAATAGACGTGTTTTTACCTTGCGTGCAGCGAAGCCACAGAAAATCAGCTGATGCTGCATGAATTTGTAAATATTTGTAAGCGATCAACAATTATTCCTGTTCCTAGTCTCTTTTTAGTTGCAACAGAACTAAAACGCATTTTAATAATAAATCAATACATTTCCATATATGTCTAAAAACACCGTAAAAATTGGGACAAGTAGGGCCTATAGTCTAACATTCTACTTTTTCAGATGTTTTGCAAAACGTTAAAAAACGGCAGAATATTAAATCGGTTCAATTTTCTGTCGGCAGAATTTTAGTTAATGAACAGCCCCCATGATAAAGTTTTATCAGATGTCGAATTGTTATAGCGTCTGAAAACGCTATCTTACAGTAGTTTCTCATTGCTTCATTGGTCAAACTCGGGTCGGGACATTGCGTTGAAAGAGAACAGTTCATTCAGGACATAAGAAAAGTTTGCGTGTGACACAAGTAAAAAAATTTGGTCTCACAGTGCGACATCTATGATTTACGCAACTCATACATTCGTCAAAGAACCTGATGCTATCTGATGATCTGATATCTATGATTTTATCTTTCTTCAGCAGTTGAAAAAGGAGATATGCATCAACTGCACTTACACGAGAACGTAATGCAAGTAATTTAGAACTTCATGTCGATGTAACCGAAACTGCCACAGTTAATGCACATGAATGGTCAGAGTGAAACAATCAATGGCTCATGTATTTCGATGAGTAAAGTCAAATCACGAAATAGCACATTATTATAGCCACAATAATTGATCACATTCGTCATCAATGTGAAATGCGTCTTCGCGTCTTTGCGACTGTTTATGAACTGCGGTGAAGACTAATTACGCAAATACTGCTCTCCCACTATGGCTTTCTCATGGAAGAAAGAGTCTAACAATAGCTTAATAGCTTAATTCTCATGCTCTGTCGCATTAGCCTGCCGGCCGCGCCAAAATTTCAGCAGAAAGAGATCGCTATGGACGAGATTAAAACCCTTTCAGCTCCGAGCTGTAATTCTTTGCAACACTCGAAAGTGCCGATGACGGGCAGTGCCCGTCATTAAAATGAATAGTTTACTTTCCCGAATCAATTTCCAATGTAACATTCGTAAATGCCCATGACGGGCTCAGCTCGTCATGCAGCGAATCGCTCAAGTGCCCGTACGAGCATAGCTCGTCATGACATTTTTGTCAACGATTTATAGCTTCTATGATTTTAATTTTAAGATAGTTTTAATTATCTTTTGTAATGCTAAGAGTTTAAAACATAGGCCTAATGAGAATAAAAAGTTTATTGACAAAAAGAAATTTATTCACTTTCTGTAACAAACAATATTTGCTGCATAATTTTAAGTGCGAGAAAACAACAAAAACAACTCGTTACCCTGCCTGTAGGCGTACCAAAAGTTGACAAATTTCACAAATTGTGTTCAAAATCAACGCCTTTCATGCCCTTGAAGTATAACGTCGTAACGATTCTCGGTTTCGTCAAGAGTTTCTTGAACACCTCCGCGTTGGGTTCAGCAGCAGAGGATGTGTCCATGATATACACTGTCTTCAAGCCGCAGGATTTTTTGTCCACCATCTTCACAACCATGAGTTCACTGTTTCGACAAAAAGCATGTGATTTGACGGGCACAGGATGATTTTTCAATTGAGCAGGAGCTACGCGATTTGGTCTCAGCGTTCCAGTAAGAAGTGTTCGCCTTGCGATCAAGTATTTCGCAAGTCTTTCCGAAGTAAAAAAGTTGTCGGTAAACAAGTGGTATCCTTTGTTTACCAAGGAAGCAAGCAAATACACCACAACTTTTTCACTGAATGATTGGCCAGCAACGCCTTCAAGTCCTTCCATAACCGATTAATTTTCGACCGCACTTGATGCCAACATGAAATTCCAAGTATATCCTGTACTTGTCTCACACAGACAGTATGTCAGAAGGCCATATCGACTGCGCTTGGAGGGTATGTAACGCTTCATGAAGATTCTCCTTTTGTAAAGTAGTAGGGACTCGTCCACTGCAATATCGCTGCTCGGAAGATACGCGTTTCGACATATGCTGCTCATGAGATCCAAAAATGGTCTGATTTTGCTCAAACGATCATCAGAGAGTTGTGCATAATCAGCAAAGCGCAGATAACGCAAAATCAAAAGGAATCTATTGCGCGGCAAGCATTCCTCCGCATGAAAGATATCACTTGAGTATGGGATTTTTGGACCAATAGCTTAGCATTTCCGGTGTATTGTTCAAAGCCATTATCATAAATATTGCAATCATTTTCTTCAAATCATTCACGGAACAATTCGTCCAATCAGCAATTGAACCTGACAAAGTTTCATCTGCAGAAAGGTCATTATTCATCGCATCGTCAAAAGCGATCCCCGCACGAATATTGGTCCATGAAACTAATTGTTCAAAAAGTTCCTGTGTCAGAAACGCGTCCAAAAATTCTCCAAGATTTTCTTTCGTTGCCTCAGGTAAATGTAGATTCGGATTTGGTCCAGGACAAGCATTGAAAATGGGCAGTCCATCTCTTCTATCCGTCTCTGGGGTGACGAACGTCCACCCAGTACCGCTAGAAGCCGGAAACTCATCTTCATCCGCAGATTCCTCAGTAACATCAAATGATTCAGAATTGTAGCGCTAGACCCTAGTCACTTTGCTAGATGTGCAAACTGATTCAAACAATGGCACATGCAGGAACTTAATAAGTTGGCAAAAAGAAATTTTTAATACCTTACAGAGATAGGAAAAATTGTTGTACATCGCTTGCGGATTGCTCTGAATTCCTTCAAAATGTTCCGATCGCCACGATTCCTTCAGATTCGAAGAATTCAGATCATTGCGCAAAAGTTTTCTCGATAGTGTTGGACCCTTCGATCATTTTAAAAAAGTTAGCAGGCGCATGAAAAAATGTTCACAAACTTCTCTGTTCGAACTTGACATCGTCTGTGTCACTTTGCTGTGTGATCCGGTTGATAACAGTCACTGAAACTTTGCACAATTTGGCGTGTTTGATGTTGAACTGGCTGCTCATTGTTCGATTGCTATGGTATTTAGTCAGCAGATTGTGCCGTACTTCATTAACGTTACATGTTTCAATGCTTCCATTCTAGTCAAACGGAAGAGGAGACGACCTGTCTAATTCTGTGGTTGCAACACTCGTTTGTTGATCTCGGGCTTCGCCGTCGACCGACACTCGTGATGCAACTTTCAATTGTCCTCTTCTTCCAGCGTTTCATCATCCATTGTTTTCATCTTTTCATAACACATCGACATCATTTGTAAATATTGCATACTACTTGAGTAGTAAGGAGTTCTACACCTCTGGATAGCGCAAGCTGGCCGCCGTGGACCTCCCCTCCCTCCTGTCAGACTAGGGCGTCGGCCCTAGTCCGACACCTGGTTGCTTCGAGTCCGACTCCCCCCCCTCTGGAACGACGAGGTTGACGTTGCCAGAGGTTGTTCGTGGTGCGCTCTCCAAGCTGTCGTGGTGTGCTGGCTAGGCTGGCGTGGTGTGCCGGCCAGGTTGGCGTGGTGTGCCGCGAGGTTGGAATGGTGGAATTTCGGTGCGAGACCACTCCCATCGTGTTTCTCGTCAAAAGTTGGGTTAACAAAATTTTTTCACCCCCCCCTCGGCAACGATCTTCTAATTTTGGTTCTGGTGGATGGATTTTGTCTAATAGATACTCATTTGAAAGAGGAGAAAAAACTGCTCAATGATATTTTGTTGCGAGTCAATCGGATCAGCCGTTCAAAAGTTAGAGCTGTTACAAGATTTTAGGTCAGACCTCGGATTTCACGAAAAAATCCTAAGTGTCAGAGTTACTTAGTTTGGGCAAAGTTTTGAAAATTTTTCCAAAGTGTCGCATTTCGACCTGGGACCTTTACCAAAACATTTTTCATCAAATTTCTCCGAACGGTAGGGGGGGAGGGGCGGTCAGTGAAAAGTGATGAAAAAAGTTTTGGTAAGGGTCCCAGATTGAAATTCGGAAGTTTTAAATTTTTCAAAATTTTCACCACACTGGAGCTCCCACACTTAGGAATTTTTTCACTTGTGGCATGTTACATGGCCATGTGCTGAGCCACCCACTTCCTGTGGTTATATGAGAATGGTTCAGGTGTCATATGATAGAGCATGATGAGACGAATCGTTTGCAACAAACCGCATGTCGCTACGATGAATACTTTCGGAGATAGAGCCCTTTTAAGTTTTCTTCTGAGCATATATAAACCCCCGGCAACGTAAGTCTCATCACTTCATCGAAAGACGAGGTAAGCGACGGTCGTCGCTCTGAGCTCCCGATATCGGGTGTTTCAAAGGACTCTATCTTTTGAAGTAGGCAAGCTATCTTCTTACTTCAAAGTTTGTGTGATAGAGTTTGATTATGTCTTTTCCACTGATAAAAATTTTTAAAAGTAGTAAAATGCGGAATTTTTAAAAATTCTTAATTTTCAGTTTTTCAAAGTTTTAACATGTAATCTGAGGTTTTCAAGTATGCTGAGTTCAAATCTGCTATCAGATTTGAAATTTAAGTAAGTCTAAGGCAGCTTTGAGGGGTTAGATCCCAGCTACTGATCACTACCTTTGGCGTTGCTGTTACCACTTCGGGGAAGTGACAATGATGTCTTCAGCTGTAAAGAGCGGGTATGGGGGAATATCTTTCACTTCCCTAGTGATCAGTACAAGGCCTTCGGGCTGTCGGCGGGATCGAGTGCCACTCACTACACTCAAATCTATCATTCCTCACTAAGTGTTATGCTTTAGGCTGTATTCGACATGATTCAAAACTTATACTAATTTCACTATCTTACAGTTAACGAGAAATCTCAGCCATGGTAAACAACGACAAAAATAAAAAATTTCACATCAAAATGTGTGTGTGTGGTCGGATCAACCGCCGAGACGGTCTCAAGGACCACATAAAGAAGGCAGGGACCGACCACATAATTATCCTGAGTAGGGTTGCCTGTGTGAAGTGCAGGGTGTTGTTGGTTGTTGGGCAGGAGGCCGAGTTCTGTGTGAGGCATAGTGAGTGTACAGGAGGGTTGGTGACCGATTTGAGATTTGTGGAGTTGATGAATCCTGAGAAGGAGCGAATGTTGAGGAAAGAGAAAGAGGCCAAGAAACCTGAGGCCGAGAATGTTGTTGAGAATGCTAGTGGGAATGTTGTTGAGAATGCTAGTGGGAATGCTGTGGAGAATGAGGTAGAGAATGCCGTGGCCGGCTTGAAGGCTGACAAGTGGCGGAAGAGAGTGTTTGAGAGTGATGATGAGGATGATGTGGATTTGGATAGGGAGCGAGTGAGGAAGCGTGTAAGGAAGTTGAGCTCTTCTTCGTCGACGGTATCCAATATTGTTATTACCGACCCCCCGCAGAGCTCATCTTCCCCAATAGTGAAGGGTGGTGGGTTACGGAAGCAGTCGGCGCGGTGGGATGAGGATATGGAGAAGAAGCATGTGTCGCAGCAAGTGGCACATGCTTTGTTGGTTGATCGGTATGAAGGTTTTAGGAAGGTGAATGAGAGATTGTTGGACGAGTTGAGTGAGCTGAAAATGAAGGAGGTGCGATGTAAGGAGGTGGCGGATGAGAATATCCGTATGAGGCGTATTGTGAAAGAGTTGAAGGAGAAGGTGCAAGTGTTGGAAGACGAGAATGATGAGCGAGAGAAGAGGACGAGTGCTGCAGAGAGGAGAATGGTAGAGGCAGAGTCGAAGTATGAGGAGTTGATGAAAGAGATGACTGTATTGAGAGCGAGGAATGCTGAGTTGGAGAGGAGTGTGAGTAGACAGGCTGATGAGAGAGAGTCGTTTGCGAAGTTGGAGCGCATGAGGAATGAATGGAATCGTTTGAATGATGACAGAATGTTTGAGTTTCACATCCCTATTCGGGATAACCATCTGGACGGTCGAGTCCTTGTCAACCAAAGTCTGGATGAGTCGATCATCTGCTATAATGGCCATCCCAGTAAAAGATGCCTCCACGCCACTCTCTGTATGCGCAGGCATCTTCATAAATTTTCAGTCAGGAGGCCCGCGAAACTACCCAAGGATGGCTAACTTGGTAAGTGAAAAGAAAATAAGATAGTATATCCTATTCTAATACATATCATTTTCATTGCAGATCTTTTCCCTGCCTTCACCACTCCCGAGAACGAACCAACGGCTCTCATAAGGGCCACCAAGGGGCAAGACATGATAGAACCTCCACGCGGTTTGCCCTGGGCAGTCTTCAGACTGGCGAATACTATCATTAAGTTGAATCTGCTAACAGTCAACTTGAACGTTGCGTCGCGTTAGAGGGGTATATAAACCCCTACCTCTCATTTCATTTCATTTCAATCATGCAGACGCCGAACACTCAAGTCAGCTCTCCTGACAAGCCTCGGTTATAGCCGAGAAACATATTTCGCGAGTTTCAGCGAGCTGACGAGCGAAAGAGGCTGTATGACAATCTGGCACGGATAGGTGCATCGCAGTTTAGCGATGATGATACGTCTGAGTGGGACTACATACCACCCCAACTACTCAGTCGGTATCAGTAGAGGTCGATGCTGCTACCATGGAGAGAGTCAAAGACTCTCTCAGCAGAATCGGCCTAAAGTATGATGGCTGATGATGGTCACGAGAACGAACCAACGGCTCTCATAAGGGCCACCATGGGGCAAGACATGATAGAACCTCCACGCAGTTTGCCCTGGGCAGTCTTCAGACTGGCGAATACTATCATTAAGTTGAATCTGCTATCAGTCAACTTGAGCGTTGCAAATGAAGTTCGGTGTAATACTTCCTTTCGACGGGCGTTCCTGTAAAGGGCGGCGGTGAAACCCGTAGCTATGTATACCGCGTGGGACATTCGGCAATGGTCAATCTTGTGAAACCTCTCTGCGTCATGTTTGCAAGTGGTTGCCTCTGTCGCAACGTAGTATGCATTCGCGCCAGGGCAACATTTAGCCATCTGTCGAAGGTTGCCTTATAAACTTTCCTTTGCAAACGTTATGAGAACCATGAGTTCTACCTGTCTCTATCAATGAGACGAATTGATGAATGGAATGAAATGGGAGGACACTCACGCGCCACACGCAACATAACACACTTCTTTCTTCCGTAGTCTAACAAGCTCTTCACACATGGATCGCAGTCGATTGCTATCCCTGTATCAGAAGTGTAAGCTATCTTAATTTTATTTAACACTATTTCATCTACCATCATCGCCCATATGAAATGTTATAAGATTTACAAGTTAAACTAAGCGTGCTACTATTTCCAAATGAAAAAGTATACATGGTTAAATCATCCACTTAAGCCCCATTCAAGTAAGTCAGTATGAAAGCAAAGATAATATGAAATAAAACTTTATTATGGCATGTATTTCAAAAGGTCTTCATCGTCAATATCCTCCCAGAATCTGACTTCACCCAGATCACAAAAACAGTTCATCTGCTTCAACCGCTCTTCTACCTTGAGCCTCACTTTATCGATGTATTCCCACTCCGCAATAGTTCGTGGCTTGGAATTAGGGGTGTACCATTCCCATAATTGATGTAGGAATTTGGTGCTGGTGATCTCCATCACATCATCAGTATCATACTGCAGATACTTCCACCTCACGCCTGTCAAGTCGGGACACTCCTTCTCACAGACACTCTCCTCTTCGTCGTTCGCTGGCAATGTCAACTTTCTAATGTTGTCGAGTCGGTACACCTTCTCTACCTTCCCCTTCGTTGGAGCGTTTGGTGCAACGAGCGTCTTTGGTGATGAGCATGGAGAAGAGAACTCCAATGTAGTGTTCGGTGTTTTTGCAGGGCTTATCATGTTGACTGTGGATAATAACTTTGAAATGTTTCCTAATTCTTAAGTATAAACAAGCAACCAATCAGAATGAACAGCCAATGAATGATGAGTATGAGACGTATAAGTGAGCTGCTGTCTAGCGAATTCTGTTATTATTTGAGGCGTACAAGTGAACTGCTCTCTTCCAAATTTGAGACGTATTATTTGAGTGAAGTCTCTATCTTGTTGAAGTATCAACCTTAAACATAATTTCCTTGAAATGGTAAGTTGAGGATTTCCTCTCTCATCTCCTTCAAACGTGTGGCTAATAGCATCTTCCTCAATTTCAGGCATCTATTTCATCACCAAAGCCCTCCCTTCTCGAAGAAAGTTTAGAGCTGTTGAGTGAAGGTAGGTTGTGACAATGCACTGAGACTTTAACAGAGATGATAGAATGATTTCTCTTTCAGGTGATGTTAGTTCTAGCTCAGGACTCTTGCGACAAGGCAACGAGCAAGAATGTGCTGACTGCGGACATATTTTTACAAGGAAGCAGTCTCCTTCGACACATCAAACAACGTGTGTGTCAACGCAAAGCGGCATCAATCTCCGGAGGTGAAGTTGATTCTGACGATGACATCTCCTTTTTTTGTGATTTGTGCCCTCTTTCTTTCGATTGCCACTTTCAGCGATCTTCGCACAGACTTCAACACACGCATGCAAATGATCATTACACCAACGATACTTCTACAATCTCCCTCATTAACGTTTCCCATAGTCATTTAGTACGCGACTACTGCATGGAGTCCAATACTCAAATAGTAGATTTCCCTGAGTGGCTCCTTCAAAATTCTAACATTATCGAAGCGCTCTTCAACAATTTAGACAATTTTAGAATGAAGGCGCTCATCTACCTCAAACTAAAATATATTAAAATAGATTTTCAAACGGGTCAAGTGACGGAGAGAATACATTTTCATGTTCCTTCCTCTTCCGCAACTGAAGTTGTAGACTGCGAGTTTTGGCTAAATTTCCATATTCAATGTTTAAAATCAAATGTAGATAAATTCAATCAACGCGGCAGCGCTCTCATTTTTGATGGCGTGGACTCAGCCAGGTTCAAAATTTCCCTATTAGAAAGTCATGCAGCTCGAAGCACATTTAAACTACCAAAAACGTTATATAATAAGAAAGCTGTCATCAATGTCGATTGTAAATCGCAGTGTTTCAAATATGCAGTCCTATCCATCCTTCACTATAATGATATCAACGCGAATCGAAATCATACCTATAGCTATCGACAGTGGGAAGATGAACTAGTCTTTGAAGGATGTGATAATAACAACATGAAAATCAAAGATGTAGAAACGTTCGAAAAGCATAATAAGATTAAAATTGTCGTTCACGTGTGGGAGAAGGGGTTGAAGGGTGCCCTCTATAATTCACGTTCAACTTGTTATGAACGTGTAGTCAACCTCTTATTAGTAAAACAAGATGATAGCGAGGAATGGCACTACTGTGGTATTCCCAAAATCTCTCGCTTGTACACACACTTAGGGCGCTCTAAAAGTGGTGAACATTTTGTATGCGAACGCTGCATCCGCTCCTTTTGGAGTAAACATAAATTTGAAACTGATTATGAATGGTGCAAGCGAGGTAAATTACAAATGGAACGCATGCCCAAAGATAAAATATTTTCACATAGGGATAATGGTGACGAATTAAGTCCCCTACGTGTCATTTACGCAGACATAGAATGCTACATTGATGATATCATCCACAAGCCAGCAGCCATATCCTGCTATGAAGTATAGCATGACCACTTTAGGAATAGGCAAAACAAAATGCATACTTGGCAAGGTGAAGATTGCATTTCAAAATTTCTAGAATTTCTCGATAAAGCTGCCAAATTTCAGCAATCATATGATCCCTAATTGCAGCGTAAGTCACTACATATGTCAGATGAAGATTTGTGCCCTAAATGTCATAAAACGTTTGATGACGATAAAATTAAGAAAGTGCGTGATCATGATCACATCACTGGTAAATTTAGAAACGCACTCTGCTCCAAATGTAACTTTTCACGTAGGTTGAGACGTCGTGTACTACCCGTCATTTTTCATAACTTTAAGGGCTATGACAGTCATATGCTCATAAAAGGAGGGCTGAGCCAGATGAAATCGTGGCAGTTTAATGTAATAGCGCAAACGAGAGAAAAATTCATGGCATTGACAGCAAAAGTACCAGTAGATAAAACTAAAGAAAATAAGACAGTCTTCTTCGAAATAAAATTTTTAGATTCATTCCAATTCATGTCAGCGTCACTAGCTTCTCTCGTTCGTAATCTCAAGTTTCTTCCCCATAGTCAAACTTTGAAGAAACACTATCCAAACTTAACTGATGAGATAATCACTCGCAAAGGAGTCTTTCCCTATACGTATTTTAGCTCAATGTCTAAACTAAATGAAACAACCCTTCCTTCCATTAACAAATTCCAAAACGATTTGACGGCTCAAGATTGTCCAGTAGAAGATTATGAACATGCTCAAGAGGCATGGATAAAGTTTGATTGTAAAACGTTTGGCGATTATATGATCGCTTACTTAGAATTAGATGTCATTTTGCTGGCTGATGTCTTTCAGGAATTTCGACGAGTGGCATTAGAAGAAGACAAATTAGATCCCGTTCACTTTCTCAATCTACCAGCCATGTCCTTTAAATCAGCCTTTAAAATGACTGGTGAGACTATTCATCTCTTACAAGACCCCGAGATGTATAACATATTTGAGCGCGGAATACGCGGTGGTCTCACATTTGTAAATAAACATCATATAAAATCTGAAACTGCAGGTGATGATCATATCCACCTAAAGTACTGTGACCAAAATAATTTATATGGCAGTTCACTGTCTAAACCACTACCTCATTCCGAGTTTAGTTGGTTAAAACAAGATGAGCTTGAGTATTACTCCAACCCTTCAAACATACTGAAGATTCCAGATGAAGGTGATTGGGGATATTATTTTGAAGTGGATTTGATTTATCCAAATAGTATCAAAAATAAAACTGCTGATTTCCCACTCACACCTGAATCTGGTGAAGTGACTGAAGATATGTTTTCACCATTCATGTCACAATTTCATAATAACTTAAGAGAGTGTGGACAGCCAAGGTATAAACCATGCCACAAACTTTTACTCACCCAATATGATAAGAAAAATTATCTCGTGCACTTCTGCATACCAAAATTCTATTTAGAAATGGGCATGCTTCTAAAGGCAGTTCACCGCATCATCAAATTTAGACAGAAAGCCTTCCTCAAACCTTACATAGATAGTAACAGTCAAAAACGTCCTCTAGCCCAAAATAATTTTGAAAAGGATTTTTATAAATATAAGAATAACAGTCCTTTCGGAAAGACCATGGAGGATGTTAGAAAACGTATGAACTACAAAATAGTCATTGATGATCAAAAATATCACAAATTGACCTCATCATCTCTTTTCATTGATAGAGACATTATTGATGAGGATCTTGTAGGTGTTAAAACGATAAAATCAGAAGTTGAGTTGTGCAAACCCATCTATATTGGGCAAGCCGTTTTAGATTATTCCAAGCTTGAAATGTATCAACTCTTCTATAAAATATTAAAACCATGTCCTCTCGTAAAAGAGGTTCGCTTGCTGGGTGGCGATACAGACAGTTTCTTTTTAGGAATTACCACTCAAAAAGATTTAAATTTTAGTGAAGTAGGTAAGTCATTAGAAAAATATTTCCACACATCTAACTACAATCCCGCTCATCCACTCTCTTCCATACAGAATAAAGCCAAACTTGGTTGTTTTAAGGATGAAACAGCAGGAAGGTAATAGATGAAATGATTCTCCTCCGTCCTAAAATGTATTCCATGAAATTAAAAGAATGTGCAGATAGTATTAAGCGTGCTAAAGGAATATCAAAGTCAATTGGTCAAAAAATGAAACATCGGTTCTATAAGAAGGCCTATAAAAATAAAAATATAACGTTTGTCAATATGACAATCTTAGAATCTCAAGTTCATACTGTGAAAACGCACACGTTCAAGAAACGAGCGCTTTCAGCATGGGAGGATAAGAGGTGTTGGATAGGACATAACACATCTCTTCCACATGGACATCCTGACACAAACATACCTCCACCCAAAAGAATAAAACTCACGCTACCACATTCAGGAGATGTATTGACATAATCAAGTTTAACTCAGTATTTTGATGTTGCTTTTTGTAGATATACATGGTTGTTTTATGTGTTGCATGAGATTGTATTTCCTTGCAAATAGTTCCCTACAGTCCCCTGTGTAAAGACTTCCCCCACTTGAAATGTAAAAAGCACATTTTTATCATGTATTTTTATTTCAATAAACATATCACAATGACTTCACTTTGGTTTCCGAAACACTAACGTTATGAGGGATTTAGTATCTTTCACATGGATGCACTCTTGTAAACCATTGGTAATTTTGATAGCAATAGAGGGTATAGTTTGTTTGATGACGGGATGATAGAAAATAGATTCAAACATCTTCTCGACTATTCCATATGAAGCGTCTTTATCATGAATGAAATCACGTAAAATGTATTCTTTTTTCTCACCAACAGAAATAGGTAGAATCAAATCACTTTGAATTTAAAGGTGCTGTTCATGTTTATCAAGTGTCATTGGTGTTTCTATACCAATCGTATGCGCAGCAGTAAACATATTTTGTAGCATTGAAAAACCAAAGAGTTTTATCAAATTTTTACTCAATTGACATTGAATGTCATCACCCAGTTTCAGAACAACGCGTTGATTTTCAATTGAAAACGAAATGTGGTTTGTCTTTACATCATATTTACTTTTCATCGCATGCTTCAATTGGTTTATTTTTGGGAAATTTATTCATAGAAGCATTACTGGGCAAGTAGATTAGAAACGAGTCCTTATTTTCACTTTCCATATTATTCACATTGGAAAAATATATTAGCATACTTTTGCATTAACTCTTCATTCGGAAATGGAGTGTGATACTTGTCACAGCGTCTTTATGAAAAGGAATCAACGCACCAGCATCGTCATATATGGCAATATCAATCTGTGGTATATAGTTTGATTTCAGGTCTGTATAATGCACTTTCTTAAAAGTATGCTCCGATAGAATGCTACAGATTTTTGGTTGGTATGGTATCATTGCTAAAAATGCAGCTTCAGCATCTCCCACACGCACATCATCACCAATATTGGAATATAACTGCAAATAGTTAATACGACGCGATAATGATAGATGCGCGCTATCTTTTGTTACAGTACCACTTTTAAACGTATTTTGATCAAAGCCCAAGATGTCCTTTAGGGTGTTGTCCATGATCAGCTCAATATTTTTCCTGCTAACACGAAGAGATGGCTCACCTTCTTTTTCAGAAAACGAAATATGTTCATCTTGAATCACTTTATTCAAATAATCTATTGGCATCTTAACTGAAGTTATCATGCGAGGTGCCAACACTCTTGTTCTATGTGCGATTCCACTCAAAGGCTCTACACACTTTCTGTATAAAGATACCGACCATTCTGTATCAACTTGATTTGACCCATCACATTTCAAATATCGCATGTCAAATTTTCCATGAACGGCTGCAGAGCGATGTCGCAAGAACTGATGAAAATCTTTTGAACAAACTAATACTAGATCATCATCATCTAATTTACTAATGACGATTTGATCCGTTGATTTCGTATAAGTCAATGTTACTACTTGTTTACCATCAACTCGAAGGAGAAAATTAAATTTCTTCACTAATGTTTCAGGAGCCATGTTTGTCTTTCTTGGTTTAATCACAATCTTCTTCACCAATGTCTTTTCATTTTTCGGAATAAGATCCACATAAAAAGCTTTCTCTTTGTAAATCAAATCTTTACAACCACTTGGGTGGTAATTAACGTTATAATTATCATAGCTTGTTAAGGCGCTAGCGAGGTAGCCTAAATCATTTCTTAAACTTGGACTTAAACCAACAATCCAATCTTTATCAACTACATGATGTACATAATTATGATCATCATTGTGCGGAGACAAATGGATGATTTGTCTACCCTCTTTATTCAGGAAATCATATACAAAATTTTTACATGATAAGAGATCTTTCTTTGGCCACTGTGGAATGTAAACTCGACAACCTTCTTCACACTGATAAGCCTCTGTACGCCTCACATTGATCGTCAGCACTTCATGATTAAAAGTATAGACACAGTTGCTATGAGCAAGTTGAGTGACACTCACTTCCCACTTTCCATTTAGCTGTTGTGTATGATCAATGGGTGTAGAAAAGAGTGCGGCTCGATTATTAGTAAATCTCTTTGTAGCCGCATTGCTAAGCAAAATATGATAAAACGACATTTTGATATTGCTGATCTGCGGCTTTGCATAACATCATGAAGACTTGGATTTTGGACTCTCTACAATATATCAGAGTTGATCGTGATGGAAACGTACATTTCAAAAATTCTCATGGTCATACATCAAGAGGTATTACATTAACATGGCGACAATTTGTCAACCTCAATGATATCATGAGGTATTTGGAATATTTTGAAACATTAAGATTCATCTCCTTGGGTGATCAAGTTTGGCTTCAACGTTGCAACAATGAAATTCAAATCTGCCATTCTCATTCCGCAAACTGTTTCTCATTTCGCAAATACAATTGGGAGAAGTATAGAAGATACATACATCGCTCCATCATGACATTTATTCGTCGTGAGTTCATCACCCTACTATGCAAATCTTAATCAGACATGACTATCACGCACCATGAGTTGGAAATTAGATTCCCTACAACGTATTGAAACGGATCATGATCGAAATGTCTATTTCAAAGATTCAACTGGAAATGTGAGAAGAGAGTTTGCTTTATCTTATCGTCATTTTCAATCTCTACATCATATCGTGAAGGATTTGAAATACCTATATATGAAAAGACATTCACGTATTGGAAATCGCATCTGGTTGCGCGTCAGCAAACGGCGAATTCAACTCTATCATTCCCAACTTCATACTAACTTCACATTTCATCAAGGTAGTTGGGAAAAGTATAAAAGGAAGGTACATCGCTCAATTTACTCATTCTTTCATCATGAAGCGCCATCGCTACACCATCGTCAACATTCTCCGTCGCTTCAGACTCTGCACCAAAATCGATCTCACAACATTACACCAACACCTTCCAAACAGCAAGTATTACCCGTGTCGTCCTCAAATGTTAGTGGTGAAGATGAGCAATTCACGGAATCTTCAACTCTTCCCAAATGGGACTGTACATATTCTCGGCGCCCTTTCTCATTCATCAGCGCAGTCAATGCGCTTAGAGCTACAGAGACTACTACGTCGGATATGGAAGAGGGAGAGGTGTGTGATGTCGAATCTGACTGTGGACAATATGGTGATCTCTACTCAATTGAGTGACAGTGTATCATTTTTGAAGATTCGTACCAGCAGTTACAATTTGTGTTATGAACCTGAACTTTTTCCTGCAGCTCTCATTAGTTGTTGGTTACCTGTGCATGTTGCAATCTTTCATAATAGTAAAGTGATCATTACTGGACTAAAATCTCATGTGCAAGCAAATGTGATCTTAGACTATCTCATCGAGTATGTACGTACCCAGCGGATTGTAAAATAAAAAACATTTTTTCCAACATGATGTTTTTATTTCAAATCATGATAGAACTTACAAATCATTTTTTCATTAGAGGATGGATTACATGAAAAGTTTTGAATAACAGATACAAATCGAGATACATGTAAACGTTTTAAGATGAAGTACAGTACAAAAGCATCACACGTTGATGAAAGTAGATGTTGTAGTATGCGTTCATTTCGCTGATATTGACGCGTATGTCTTCTCAACCACTGCTGTGTTGGTATATTTGGAGGTTGAGCAAGAGAGTCAAATAGTTCACCACGTCGGTCTTCTCCAATAAAGGTCGCTTTCCAATGCTCACCGCCTAAATTCTGTGAATGAGTGTTTAGCACAATAAAGATGGGATAGTAATTTACTGCAGGTGGTAAGGTATCGAGTGAATAGACATTATCGAAAGCTTTCAACGTCGCTTCGTCTGCATTACGCTGCACTTTAGTCTTAATATCGTCAGCAGTCAACCAACTCATTAACGATTATACTGAAGAATCACGTCACGATACTTTGTAATTTCAATATTTGAATCGAAGACTGCATAAATTAATACAATCATCGTCTCAGGTAGTGTTCTTTTGAACGTCAAATCCAAACGAATATTATGAGGCACGTTCGCTTGACGATAGGGTGCACTAATATCGCTGTCAGCAGTCAAATCAAATGCATAAATAGTATAGCCATTCTTAAACTCTTTCATTGTAAGCCCGTTGGTGTCGTCTGCGTTGTAAAAGCCAAAGACATTCATGTAGTCAACATAACCGCGCATAAATTGATCTGTAGAAAAATCTGGTTTATAGGGTGGACCAGGATGACTCACACCATTTACACGTAAAGCAATTTCACTTAACTGATTGTGTTTAAAATTGAAAGGATTCTTCTTTATATTACCATTAAATGCATCATTTTTAACCATTGCCACCATGAGGAGCTTCGGTGCTTCCGATGGAAAGAGGCCATCTTTCATGAAACTCTTTTGATCTTTCGGAATTGTAAAGGTGAGAAGCTTTGTATGCTGAACGGGGTAAATGGCATTTTGGCGGTTAAGACCTTCAGCATGTCCTCTAATGACACTTGGATTCGGTACTACTCGACGAATGTAAAGTGCAATATCTTCCACATGAATTCTAAAATTGTCAACTTTAGCAAATGCATTCAGCGCAAATTCAGGCTTATTCAATGTCAGCTTGAGTCGCATGCTGGTATTACAGAGTAAAAACTTTGACTGTCTAAAGAAGTCTAAATTCAGCGGACCATATAGCCGACATACTTTACTATCTTTACTATCTTTAATCATAGCAGATCGCTTTACAAAGCCACTGTTTGTTTCAGCATCAAATTTTCCTGCTTCATCTCTGTACCATCCCATGGCTTCCATATGACTTTTTTGTGCTGCTGGATGAAACTGTGATGCATGATTGAAATATGATTTATAGGGATAATCGCTTTGACCACCCTCCACCTGCTGCTCTCCAATCGTTAGAGAAACATCGCGAAGTAATGTAGTCAATGGTAAATTGTTCAGTCCAACTTTATGTGTATCGTCAATAGCAGTTCCATCTGCTTGCTGAATTCTAAACCTCAAATCAAGCATCGCATAACTCAAATCTATGTAGTCATCACTACCACCAGGAATAACAAATTCAATGGGGCCAGCATTCTCAGCTGTTCGAGGATGATAATCTACAATACTTGAACTAAGAATATCTGTCTGTATGGCTTGTTGATCAAAAAACAAAAACCGGAAGTTTTACACTCCATGATTAGAAGTTATGGCAGCGTCGTCGTTTAGCGCCTGATGAATGATTAGAGCCTCTACGACGTTTGCGTGAATGCCTTTTGACTGAAGATCGCACCTTACCAGCTGCGCGATGTTTCCTTCCTCCTTTATTCATTCGTTTAGGCGATTTCTTTCCTTGAGTAACACCAGCAAAGGTCTGCTTCAATGTTTTTAAACCGCGTTCCTTCCCACGATTCAACAAACTGCTCTTAAAACTTCTACCTCTGGAAAGATCACTAGCAACATCACCAGCAAAGCCAACGGCATTACTTAAAACATTTCGTTTTAAAGATCTTCCGACATTGGATATGAGAGGTGCTACAACAGATTTCAGTGCACCAAGTATGCTACCTCCACGTTGGCGGCGAGAGCCGATGTAAATTTGTCCTCCACCACTTACAAAGGAGGGTCGTGAATAAAATGAGGCAGTTGGATTCATAGCTCAAACCCTAAACATTGTTAGTTAAAACTTTGCATGAATCACTGTCGATCACTTAGATGAAAGATGTCGGCACGACGCATCCAAGAGTTCATACTTGAAGGATAACCACCCCATTTAGCAAGACACCATTCTTCACCTTGCCGTTTTTTACATCGGATGATTTTCTCTACCAAATATGTTTCACTTTCAGTGACTACCTCAATCTCATCGCGGTAAAAGCTACCCTCAATTTCTTCATTATTGTAATCTTTCAACTTGTAGGTGGTGGAAGAGTCTTTTTGATCAATCCTTGATACTGTAAATACCTCCTCTGTCCAATTCGGAAGGTACCCTTTGGCAAAAACACTTTTCACTTTTGAGATACGAACTTCATCACCAATTTTTACATCACTTTTCACATGAGAGCGTTTACGTTGGAATGATTCGCGCACTTTATCTGCATTGTCAGCATTTACATCCACTGGTCTGAGTCCAATAGAACGATGGATAGAGTGATTGTAGGCATGGAGTGTATCTTGTAGAACCTTTGTCCAATTTTGTGTCAAGTCGGCAGTAAAATGTCGCCACAAGCGATTTTTTAATGTGCGATTAAAACGTTCAACGAGTACAGCTTTATAAGCACTCTTTACACTAAACAATTCAATGTCATGCCTCTCAAATAATCTTCTCACATGCTGATTTTCAAACTCTTTTCCTTGATCACTCTGAATTCTTTTTGGGATGCGACCTTCTCGAAAAATTGTTTGGAATGCTTTTGCTACTCCTTTCCCTTCTTTAGTTTTTAAAGGTTGAGCCCACGCATAACGCGAGAAAATATCAATGACGGTTAAAATAAAATTATTTTCTGAGTTATGTTTTGAAATGGAGGCGACATCACACAAATCTGCTTGCCACTGTTCATCAACGTCATGAGCAATATAATGGCGGGTACGATACTTCTTTTTCGCTTGTTTGTGGAGTGTATATGTAGCCTGTCCCTTTAACCATCGTTTAACTTGTGATTGTGGAAGACCACTCGCTTTTGACAATTTCTTGATAGATGCAAATCCTGCTGGATGTTTTACATCATAATAGATTGACTTCAAACGTTCAGTCGATGACGACTGACTCTTTTTCCTCCTTCTCATCTTCTTGCTTTCTTGCCTTTCTACATTTACAACAACTACAGCATTTAGCTTTAGCGGTTTTGCGATCATGTTCACATTGCTTAGGGGTCTCATTGTGAGAGCTGGCGCAGCAAGTGCAAGTGGCAACGACATTCACCTCCGGCGGCTCATTACATAGCAAGCAACACATCTGCTTCATATTAATAGTTTGAGAACATATATTTCTTGGGAGGAGCTGTTTTACGTTTTCCTTTCACTAGTTTTAGTGGTGGCGTAGATCTACGTCGAGTTCTTCCTCTTGTTTGCTTAGTGAGTGTGGGAGGGGATGTAGCAGGTGACGTCTTGAACCAATTTGTTGGCATTTTCATCGTCGGAACCATTGTAGCAGTAGCCACTGTTGAATCAAGTTCTTTCAATGTCTCATTATTCAAAGCAAATTTTGGCACATTATGCTTTTTCAATAGTTTAAGAAAGTATGTCCAACCAGGTGGAACATAGCCCTGACGGCTCTTTCTACGTGTCGCATACTGAATCAAGTCTTCATAACGTGAAGCATCAATCACTTTATTTTCATCTGTAATGATTTCTCCTCTATCATTTGCATTGAGGAGGGGTTCAATACTGTTGAAAAGAGATATGGCATGTGCACGAGATGCTAAAGGTGTAGCAGTCGACACAGAGTCACGCATCTTATTCTTCAAGTTTTTCAATTGTTCAACAGTTTCCGATTGTAATAATACAGCACGATGTGGATCTTTGATGTGAACATTTTGCTGATAATCTAATTCTTTCCTATACATTTGATTTGCAAGAGGTTGCTTTACTTGTTGTATAGCAGTCAATTGTACATATTCATCCTGAGGAATAACAATCATGCGAGAATAAGAACTCATAGTTTGTAGATAATCATGGGAGTTTTCAAAATATCACTTCGAAATCTAAATTCTTCCGGACACTCTTGCGTAAAGTCAATGAATAAGTAACCGTGTGGTTTTTCAGTAGCTGCTTGAAAAATTTCAATTAAGGCTTTTGATCCTCTGGGTGCAACTTGTCGCGCTAAAATTTCAAATTGACTTTTATCTCGCGGATTCTTGAAAATAGCATAATAGTGTGTATTCAGGTTTCGTGTACGAGCTTCTTTTCCATCAGGAAACAAATTTTGCGTGATATAGATGATAAAGCACCTTTTATGATGTGCTGTGCGAGTGAACATATCTGTAACATCTTTGGAATTCTTACTTTCTTTTAATAGATCATCCAATACAACAACATCATTAGACTGAAGTTTATCCACTGGAATAATTCCCTCATGTCGAATAAAGTTGCGACTTTGCAATTCCTGAAACAGCGACGGTTGATAAATACCATAACACCAAATCTCTCGATTGATAGGTTCCTTAAACAACTCCCTTCTTTTATCCAATAAATTCAGCGTGAAAACAGTTTTACCTGCATGAGATGGACCTTATACAGTCAGAACTTTATCACATTGAAGTCTGAAATCCATTTCAATACTTTGAGATTCAATATTTGCATAATTAACGCTTAAAGCCAAAGATACTACCCAATACGTTGCCCACGATAGGAGCTAGCATCGGTAGTAACGCTGGAAGGAAACCGCCCTTTTGTGTTAGGGTTTCCCTCTTTCTTTGAAGGGTGACTTTAGGATTGGAGATGAAACGCAATTTTGTAGCATATCGCTTAAGTAACTTTCGTTGTTTTGGTGCTAATTTCTTCGTCCTCAACTTTCTCACATGAGAAATAATTTCACGAATGAATTTATCGTTAGCATGTCGTATAGCATTGTATCGCTGATTTTCTTTCATTCGTCGGAGAGCTTGAATGGCTGATGAAAACTTTGAACACGTTTGACTTTTACGTTTCGTCATTTTACGTTTCGCCATTTTCCGTGTTAGTCTTTGCTAAAACCTGTCTTTACCACATTTGCATAGGTACTAACTATTGCGGCAAAGTGACACTCGAAATGAGCAATATCACAGTGGTTACATTTGCAAAGTTGAATGCAATTACGTATGAAACAGCGTTGACAAAAAGCATGCTTACATCTCTTGAAGATGCGCTTTTCATTTCCATCCTTTCGCTTACACACATCACAACACATAGTTTCACCGTTACTGATGTCTATAGCAAGTCTTTTTGAAGATATGAATTTGCTAGCCTTTTCTAAATAATAGACGCATGTACAGAAGGAATATACTTCGAGAATGAGCAGACATAGCTCGAAAACCAGTTGTGCTACAATCAAGTACCACTGCATTTTCAATTTTTCTTTATAGAAAGTTGAATGTGAATATCTGAAATCGCTTCAATCACTAGACTGCTGCCATGATGGTTAAATGCGTTAAGACGTTCAGCAATTTTTATCATATGTCTTTTAAAAAATTCTTCGGGGTGATCTACCACTTCCATTGAATAAGAAGCAAAATGGAAAGAGCGACTTTCCACCTCTTCCTTTCCAAAATGACTTAACTTAATTTTCGCAACTAATCGCGCCATGACAATGCTATCAGAGAATGTATTCATTAACTCTAGAAATAGAGTGCTAGCATCATCGACCACTGCTTCGATGTCGGTCTCATCTTTATGAAAATTTATCACATAATCTTGAACAGCTCCTTTTAAACTTTGTCTATGAAGATGTAATGTTCCGCAGTCATTTGAGAAAGACATGATCGCCCTTTAACTAACCCATCCATTGCATGATAACAACAACGCTTCTCATAGTAACATTTATTGAATAATAGCAACAAGCATGTATTATAAATCAATGGTTTGAAACAGATAAAATAGATACAGTTGGTAACTATCATACAGCGAGCAATGATAACCATACAGACTTTGGCAGTGTTGAGGTAAGGAGGAAAGAAGCATTGGTTATGAACGTAGCTACTACAACGAACAGACAAAATAGGAACAGACAAATCCTTAAAACGTTTCGTGACTTCATGGTAGTGTTGATTCACTCTACTATCCCAAGGCGGGAGCAAAATATCATCAATGATTAGATTGGGAAATACTTTCCTCTCCTTACCAGGATTATTACAAAAGATGCGTATAACATTGAAAGCAGCTAACCATCGTTTAAAGTCAATAAGAAGAGCACTCTCACAAGAAAAGCCATAGTCTTGCAAATATTTCAGATTAAGTCCATGAATGTGTTTTCTCGCCCATTGATCAACATTGGGATCGCAGTTGGCATGTTGATGATAGACATTAACAATCTGATATGTCCAATTGTTCATAGCAATAGCACTGAGCTCCTGTACAGGTTCACCCTCACAATCCATAAAAATGATGATAGAAGCCTAAAACGGAAATTTACACATCTAAGGAAACGTTCTATAACATATCACAAAATGAAGAATTACATCGATGCTTTTCACGACAAAATACACAAATGATATGATGGCAACGAAGAAGTAAAATGTATCTAATAAGACCACGTCTACGACACTCAAAGCACATAAGCGAATTGTCATAGGGTAGAGTTAGGAAAGGACTAGTAATTCTCCTTCTTTGATTTGCGTTTTGATGTAGCATTCTTCTCCGACTTGCGCTTCGTACCACTGCTGTTAAGGATTTGATCAATTATGTCGTCCACGTTGGGTGGTTTTGGAATCTATAGGATGGATTCCATATGCATGGAGAGAGAGGCTATTTTATTATCCTTGTGCCGACCATAATATAGCCCATTCACTTTGAAAAGGATATCCCAAGTACCTTCTCCGAGCTCGTCGCATGTGATGGATGTTGAATGATCTCCCTCCTTCTTATAGTAAGTACAACAATGTGATACCGGTAGGCAAATTTGATTACCATCCCAAATCTTTCTATAGGGAGTATCCTTGTCATCTCTCGCCTTCAACTCTTGAGCAACAGGAGTAGGAATGTCCATATTTAACGTCACGTACTCCTCAATAATGTCAAGTTGGTGACGAATGCACGGACTCACGGGGATCAGTATGTAGTCCCCATACTGATTGCGCATTATCTTGACATCCGTGGAAGGGAGCATTCCCCTTTGTAGTACTACGCTATGATCGCCATAACGCAAGACTTGTTTAAATTTAATCTGTAGTGGTGTAGGATTATGTACCTTGGTTGTTTCTTCCACTGGCCTCAGTTGTAGATGATCTGATCGTAGCGAACCTTGTAACGTCTGACCGCCATTTTGTCCTACTAGTGCAGCAGATGGAGTAGATGCCTGAAAATGAAAAAGATTGTATTAAGTTTACGTTCAAGGGAGGAGAGGGAGGGAAGTAGCGACTTACGATTTTAGCTGGATAATAGAATAGGGAACTAGAGAGAGAGAGAAAATGTGCGTCCGTCACTCGTGCGATTCAACGATGGAATGATTCTCACTGTGGAAGGCTCGCTATTTATATAGAAATGCTTGATTCTCATTGGATGATGATCCTCATTGGACAATAACATCAAGCTGATTCCAAATCTGGCCTCCGTTTACCAATCCGAGCCTTCGTTCGCCCGCTGGAGCTGTTTCTTGGGAAATTCTAACTCTGTCGGTTTTTTCACCAATCTCCCAAATCTTGAATGGCGTCTCACATCTAAACGAAGACAGATATGAACAAGCCGTTTCTTTCAGTGAATTTGTCTCACTCTTAGCTTTCAAACGAGCTATTGCACGACTTTCTACGATCTCTAGAACCAAAGTTGGAAGATCGGTGCCGAGGGGGGGGACGTCAGCAAAAATTTTTTCTCTCCGATTGCTTTCAAATTCACCATACAGATGCAGAATTGTACGCTGATTCCAAATCTGAAATCCGTTTTGCTCTCCGATGCTTCGTTTTGAGGCTACAGCCCAAAACGTCCAAAATTCTAACTCTGTCGTTTTTCGCCAATCTCCCAAATCTTAAATGGCGTCTCACATCTAAACGAAGACAGATATGAACAAGCCGTTTCTTTCACTGAATTTGTCTCACTCTTAGCTTTCAAATGAGTATCAATAAGACAAAATCCATCCACTAGAACCAAAATTAGAAGATCGCTGCCGAGGGGGGTGAAAAAATTTTGTTAACCCAACTTTTGACGAGAAACACGATGGAAGTGGTCTCGCACCGAAATTCCACCATTCCAACCTCGCGGCACACCACGCCAACCTGGCCGGCACACCACGCCAACCTGGCCGGCACACCACGCCAGCCTAGCCAGCACACCACGACAGCTTGGAGAGCGCACCACGAACAACCTCTGGCAACGCCAACCTCGTCGTTCCAGAGGGGGGAGTCGGACTCGAAGCAACCAGGTGTCGGACTAGGGCCGACGCCCTAGTCTGACAGGAGGGGGGAGGTCCACGGCGGCCAGCTTGCGCTATCCAGAGGTGTAGAACTCCTTACTACTTACTTGCGCATTGTAAGAACTCATATGGATCTGCATGTATGTGTTCTCACTCGTCATAATTTATGTATATCATTAGTGCCCTCATTGACTTACGAATTTCATTTATAATCATTATATCACCCAAGATGCGCGTTTTCAGCTTGAGAGCAAGCGTTCTAATATTCCGAATACAATGAATCCCGCCAATGAAAGAATACTATCAAAAGTAATTGATAAAAGCTGAATAATGCAGGTTTGTAGATTCTTATCGATGTAGATACATTAATGAAGATCCCGCAATTTAATCCGTGTGAACTGTGATATACATGTACGAGTAATTTTAGTGTCAACAATCTCATAGCCAGTGTTAACTGCGAATTAATCACACGCGTCGCTGCAGAGGTTGCTGTTCGCATCGACTAGACTGAAAATTAACATCATGCACGAAATAAAAACTATACTCACAAAGAAAATAAATAGGAGCAAGTACAGAATCCTTTTTTATTTCATCTCTAAATATGAAACATTGTGAGTGATTGAGTGGGGGTAATAAACGCAACAAACTGTTGTATTGTGCTATCTTTGAGAGAAATGCTCTGTATAGTGATCTCAGCTCATTGACTAAGACAAAATTGAGCGTCATGAGCTATAAACATCGCAATTTCGTTGACATTTAAAATGTTTGAAAAACGGGGTAGAATTGACAAATAATTATCTTTAGATCACAAACTCGCGATGAGGCTCTCATTGGGAGGACATGTAAGAGGAATGCATCCACATGTATTGTAAATCAATACGTATAAGGTAGTCTGAACTTCAATGCACTTTCATTTGGAAATCTTAGCGTTTAGTTATCACACGTGCTTTAACTTCATTGAGGAGTAATACGTACCATAGCATCGAATATGTAAGTTCAAAAATTCATTGAAATTAAGATCAGCGTCTAATTAGTAACTAGAATGATGGTGCATAGATAGGAATCCATTGTGCAGCGAAGGCCTATGGTCTGGAAGCACGCGACGCCACTGATTTTGACATCAAAGTGGCAAACATTTGTAAGCAAAAGAAAGAGGAGATCATATGCGCTTCTAATGACACCTCTCTCGACTTCGTACACTTCCTAGAACTCCCACAAATTGCATTTGAAGAAAACTTTTATTTTTCAAAAAACTTTAGTTTTAAAAATAATTTATGCATGAAAGGGTTAATTCAATTTTCATCGGCATTATTTTATAATTCACTAACTTTATGTTTCATTTCTTGAATTTCTTCAGAAATAAATGTGGACCAAAGACAGTTGATGTGGATCCATTTACATCCCCTAAAGTTAATTATGTGCCCCATACAAGTGCGCGAATACTTCACGCTGACTTCACCATTTGACATTTCCGTCTTTAGTCTGCCACTCCTTTTATCTGACTGACTTATACAAGTCATATTGGTCATTACTTATCATATCGAATAAACCTTTTTATTATTATTATCATTGTCTTCATGACATTTTGCTCTTTCAATGACAGGTTTTGTGACATGATCACGCTTCAGTAAATGCTCAAGGCTGAGCATGAGAGTAATAGTAACCCATCGAATTGCTAATTTAACAAATTATACCTCAATCTCCAAGGTTGACATGACACGGAGGATTTGTAGACTACTCCTTCTGCACTGTAACCATGATCCGTGTAAATTTCTTCGAAAAAAACAATTTGCATGTCTCGCATGTGATAGTGGGTTTCAAATCGAGCTTATTTAATGAAATCGAAATTGCATGTATATGCGTACATTGGGGATCTAATTAATACTGGGTTGCCACTCTACCTTATACACTTACTCTATGAAACTTACCTTCCTATTCACTAATTTGCATGCATCATCACAAAATTGCGCGAAATATCTTGAGCATGTGCGATCTAACATTGAAATCCATGACGTCTCTTTGAAGAAGTCCTTGATGTGACCATGGAAATAGTAAAGGAGTAGAACATACATGGACATTAAAACTAAAGTGCGTTGTTGACATGGAAATTCATGACAATGGTACCAAATCATGATGAGTTGCATTGTTGTATATATTGTACACCCAACATAAAGGAGAAAGAAAATTCTTAAGTAATAGTTCTAATCGCCTTGCTAGTGACGGAGCGTCAAACACAGCAAAATCCCATTTGTTTATGCAGATCCATGTACATCCGAGTTTAGTGCACTTAATAACGCAATGATCACACATTCATTTAATCACTCAAAATGAGATTTATCATTTTTATAATTATGATTGCACTTTTACGGCAGACATCTTCCAGAGTAGGCGGAAATGTGATATCTCTCGTAGCTAGGGTCGCAACACCGGTATGAACGTCACCGGCTGTACCGGTGTACTCAGTGGCAATTTCTCAGCGTAATTAAGGTCAACAGTGCTTACTGTCAAATTATCATGTTAAACCAACTTTTACCGTTTCATTCTTAATGATGGAGCAATTCGTTCCAAAAGTAAATTTTAGAAATTTGATTCTTATCATAGGTAATTATTAATATTTGTACTACTATATTTGAAGCTTATTAGTAACACATCACAAAGTGGTGAAATCTACATGGTGAAAGAAGATTCAATATCAAGAAGATAAACACACATCTGATATGATTATGTATTGGCATGGAAACATAGTATGTTGATAAACGTCATCCAGTAATATCTCGAGTTGTCAGAGACATTGGGGTAAAGACTCCTCTCAACCTTTACCCAGCATTACGAGAATGCTATATCTGTCTTATCTCCTAATAATTTGCTTTGTTCTATCGATAAAGATAAGATGCATCACAGAATTAAATATTTTGTTTATCTGCTTCGGTTTGCTAGAGGTGTGATTAATACGAAACTGACGGCACATAGAGGAACCTATTAAGTGGGCAAAAAGGAATTCCTAATACCTTACAGAGATAGGAAAAAAAGTCGTGCGTCGCTTGCGGATTAATGTGAGTTTCAGCGAAGTGCTTCGATTGCCAAAATTCCTTCAGATTCGAAGAATTCAGATCATTGCCCACAAGTTTTCTCCATAATGTTGACCCTTCCGATCATTATTAAAGAAAGTAGCAGGCGCACGAAAATTAGTTCACTTGATGGTTTCACATCCTCTCCTCGGCATTGCTCACTGCATAGTGCATACATTGAATCGAAGCCAGACATCGATGTGTGTTTTGGTGTGTACGAAGTGATAGCACAGCACGCACGCATCTCTCACTGGCGCTGGTGTCCTTTGCTGACAGCTTATTGTTTGCCATTTCCAATAACAAGCGACACATGAATTATCCATTCGAGAAGGAGCAAGTTGTGTGATGTGATGTGCCATTTCGATATTAAGGTTACATACAATTCTTCCTTTCTAGAAAACCGAAGCGCGCGCAGATGAATCTAATTCTGTGGATGCATGTTTTGCCAAACAAATATTGAATTGCACGTTTTGTACATGTATAAAACCGATGAGTTTGTTGGTCAGGCAGCAAGTGCAGCAGGGTCTTTGAACCTGTTGATACGTGGTTTTTCTGATGCTTTTCCCAAAACTGAAAAGTTACTCAAAACACTCACCACGCTTACCGTGCCTAGTTGTCCTTCAAGGTCCTTCTCTACTCCCAAAAGAATTAAAAGATTTATTAGGACGAGTATGTCCGATGAGAGATAGTGTAGCTTGTCTTTTCTTTCGATTGAAAAAGAACTCATAGCCCGTATGATAAAAAGTGTCCCTGAAAAATGGCATTCAGATGTTATCGATCGAAATTTTTGCAATGTCAGAAAGAAAAATAGAATTGAAGAAAAAATGAATGTTGAATTGGAATGCTTTGTTTTACTTCATTTAGAAGGTACAAGTGTACGAATGCTGTACATATTCGCATGCATTTTAAAACAATTAAGGTGAACATTGCATACTCGTTGGTTTCTTATCGATTCTAACTTCAATCGGTTTTAAAAATCGGTTAAAGCGCATAGTTGAATATTGACAATTATCTGAAGTAATAACAAAGAAATTGAAATGCAATTGAAGAAAATGGAGTAATTAGTAACTGTAATCAGTAGCTGATTTCCTATTGATTCTAACTTTAATCGGTTTAGGTGTTTACCTGGGAATTACAGACAAAAATCGCCGCTTGGTATACTCCATTTTCCCGAAACAAGGCGAAGAGAGCACTTTCCACAATTGGTTTGACGGACGTCTGTCAGACAAAACACATATGGGAAGTCAGAGTATGATGAGACATTTTTCTTTTTTGCCGCCTAACCCGTGAAAAAATGAAGTTAGACAATCGGTCTTTTATACTTAGTAGCTTCTTTTGATCAAGATCAATATACAACAAATGAATATTCTTGAAAATACATCACTCGTTCAAAATTTTGAAATTATTGAACCAAGTGAATTGTTTCATCATGCCCTTATAGTCGGGCATGATGAAACAGGCTTGGGGCATCACTCGTTAAAAACGATGCTGTAAATAAATGATGAAGGCGCAGTGTTAACTAATAGAGCATATAAAGAGGTAAAAGAAATCACAGGAGTCATAATCCTTTCATCAACTTTAAGTTAGCCAGCACAGATTGTCACTCACCTCATTTGTAGCAGAATTCAGGTCAAAATGAAGTTTCCCTTATCTGCGTCGAGTATATTCACGCACCGATGATGAGAAATAGCGAGGTTTCCCCTTTCAGTGATACGATTTGGCCGGACAAGCTTAGTCAAAACGTCAGTGTATCCGATCACAGAGAACTGCGTCTTTTTCATCTTATAGAATGCTTCATCATACCCCGGCTTCCCCTATGTTTAGTGCTTCATTCGCTCTAAAATTCATTAGAAAAAATCTTCGTAATTAGCAATCGTGACTATTTTTGGCATACCGTGGTCATACATCAATTGCATTCGTCACCGTCAACAATGTTTATTCGATGAAAAATGTGTTTTGGATTGCTTTTCGCGTTTTCATTTTATTATTAGTGATACCGGTAATAGGTACAGGTTTTATCATTGCTCAAATACCGAGATAGGTCTACCGGTTTTGTAAACATAGACCGTTATTGCAACCTCTACTCGCAGCCAGTTACTTGTCCGATTTTCTGTTAAAGATTATTAAAATGTCATGACAACTGATGTTTTTGTTGCAGATAAACAAACCGATAGCTGTCTAATTGATCATAAAATGATATTCACAGGATCTATTCCCGGTGATAAATCACATCAGGGCCCTTAACAGGTTTGCATTCAGGGGCCCCAACGGTGGAGTTCCGCAGGCTTTGATCAGGGCCCGTAGCGGTATTTAACCGCGTCCAATTTTAAAAAGCAGGGTTATTTCTGCTACTCATTATTCATTAAATAGTAATATATCAGTAGTATACCCTTATTTAATTTAGATCTTAAAAATCCTACCCGACAACCGTGCGTGATTAGAGTTATGAAAACAGTTTGCATTCAGATTTTCTTTATATTTTTGAAGAAATCACGTTATATAAATCATCACGCAAGAAATCACATATATAAGTCATTCACTGTTGGAATCCAATACACGTGGTCTTTTGACAGGTGGAGTGCCAATACCACTAGATTCCTGTTGCCTCTTTCTCCTTCCACCATACCGATCGCGGGCGCTGTTGAAGAACTTAGACACAGTCAGTTCGACCTCCTTGCAGGTTGTCTCAAATAGATCTGTAGATGACTCTGAAAGGAAAAAATGCCTGTTAAATTCACTGGTAGTTAAAATATATATTTAAGTCATACCTACAGTACAGTAATGCGCAAACAACAGGATTTTATGAAAGTAATTAAATCGATTTTCCGAAAACAATGAAAAATAAATACCAAGACACAATAAAATAACGTTTATTTACAATTCAATATTATTTGCAATTCAACCAGAGATTTCGACAGATATTCCATTGCTCACAATCATGAGAAACAGTGGAGATAGATAGAGAGAGAGAGAGACAGAGAGAGAGAGATGAGGCCAACACCAAAGAAATGAAAATGACACAAATAAAGAAAATGTGCTATCTATTCATATAGTTGACAACATCAGCTACGATGATTGATCTAATGTTTATTTAGTTAGAACTTGTTGGATATAGATATATTTCTTTGAAAAAATGAGATATCAATTGAAAAAGAAATGAGGGTCAATGGAAAGGAAATGACATTAACCCAGACAAATAAAAGTGCGGGTATCTATTTACTTTGTTGATGAAATTAATTACATTTATTCATTTATCAAATACTTAATGATTTAATTGAATATGTACAAATTTTTTGAAAATCAATCAAATATTTAGAGATCTTATAAAACTCAATGAAATGTTTACATATTAACGTTTTGTTATCAGCATGATATGTACGAAATATGACAGTTTTTTTGCAATTTCCTAAGAACATTATAATGACGGATCAGGTGGCCTTAACAAGCACAATTTGAAAACAAGTTTGTAAAAGAATCGTTACTCTTTAAAGAATGGACGATCATTACATTGTTCACTTAATGACATTTACTGATGCAAGCATGTTTATTGCAGTCAGTATTCTTATAGTTACGCATTATATTTTAAATTCGTCATCTTCTTTCGCGCAGATAGTGGAAGAACACATGCAACATAGATCACTCAAAGTAACACAGACAAATAAAATGAATAAACTACGTAACGTATATTGTTATGGATGCCCTACTCTGCCCTGAAATCATATTGCCCTAAGGTTACCCTAATATTGCCCTGATATCGAATTTTGAGAAAACTTGCTCGTTATTGATTTTCCTAGGGTAATTATCAAAAATCTTGTCATTTACAAAGGCAAGGAGCCTATTTTGAAAATTTATTGTTGCCCTAGTTTTGCCCGAGTGCCCTAAAGGGCCCCGTCAGGGACCCTGACATCATTTATCACCGGGAATTGTATGTACAACACGTTCTATTTGATAAAGACGCGAATTTAGTGAATTTAGAAGAATATTGGGAATATATTGTTATATTTTCTTTAATTCGACTTCTTACTTCAATTGCATTCCGACAAGTGTAGACGGCATCCATATCACATACGTGCATGATGTATTTCGGTCGCTCTTGCTGATTTTCTAAGTTTCTCATGTCATTCTCTTCAGATAACACTAATTATGAGCCCCTATGAATTGATTCAATATCTATGCAAAAGTCATATTTTTCAGTAATTATTTCAACTGACAGATGTATGCATGGAAATCAGACTTTTCGCTTTGCATAAGTTAGAGGGACTAGAGAATGGACAGTAGCTGTTTGCTAATGGCAATTTCAACTACTCGGTCAGACACTGTTCTGGTTGAATGTTACTAGATCTCAATTATTAGATCAATTAATAGATCTCAAATTACTGAAACCGTGTTGTACCTAAAATAAATTCTGTGAATATCATTTTATGATCAGAGCAGTCTGTTTGTTTATCTGCATAAAAACATCGGTTGGCATGGCGCTTTCATTATCTAATAGCAGCAAATCGAGCAAGCAATGGGCTACGAGAAATATCACATTTATGCCTTCTCTGGAATAGGCCTGCCTTAAAAGTGCAATCGTAATCATAAAAATGACAAATCTCATTTTGAGTGAACATGAATGTGTGATCATTGCGTAACAAACTCGCAAGCACATGGATATACAGGGGTCGACAAAAAAATGCGCATTCTCAAGCGACGGATTTGTTAAGATTACATTCATAGTTTTCATCATATATTCTGGCAACTATCAAGACAAATAGATTGATGATCCATGTTTAAAAACAGACCCGTTCATAAGTTCTTGCGCCATGCATATTGATGACACATGAAATGTTCGCAAGGACGCAAGGACTCATGAATGGGTCTGTAGGTTCTGAGTCACCTCCATCTATTGAGTGATTACATGACATTTCCATAGATATGAAAGTTAAATTATTGTTAATTATTAAATTGTTGTGTTAAATTATTTGAAGTAGAATGATTTATCATAATTGGTTGTTTTTTTTTGTGATGGCAAGTATTCCATGTCAGTGAGTGTGAAGTTATAGCTTCATTAATGCATCAGATGATTTTTTCGAGATTCATTGTCTGAATATGGAATTCACGCACTAGTAGTTTTGCTTGAATTTTCTCATTAGAATGCCGTCTCAAATGCCCAGGCTACTGCGACAGACTAACCAAAGCATATCTTTTTGTTAACGCTTTGGGACGTGGAATGCACTGTCAAAGTAAGAAAAATTCAAGATGTCGTCAAAGTGTTCGATGAGGGGTGTGAGACGGTGACACAAAAGAATGATTCTTGTAAACCCCGTTCAAGTTGCCGTAGCGACAATATCCAGGAATTAGAGAATTCTTTGATGACACATTGAATTCTTCTTTCTTTGACAGTGCTTTCCCCGCCCAAAACGTCAAGAAAAAGACATGATTTGGTTAGTCTGTCGCATGGCAGCCTGGCCATTTTTAGACGGCATTCTTAACACAAAATTAACACCATTCAGTAATTATGATAAATCATTCTATTTCAAATAATCAACACAACTTTCATATCGATGGAAATGTCATGTAATCACTCAATAGATGGAAGTGACTCAGAAGTTACTTAAATATGGATCAACAATCTATTTGTCTTGATAGTTTACAGAACATTTGATGAAAATGATGACTGTGAATTAAACAAATGAATTGCTTAAGAATGCCTGGAACTTTAGACTGGAACTGCAGAGCTGATCATAAAAAACGGACCACCTAAATTTCGCTGACATTCAATCGATTCTCATGCCCTTCCCACTCATGTCGCACAACAACGTGCCATGCATCATTCGACAGTCTGTATTCTCAGCTGTAAAACTAGCTTTTGATAGACTTGTATCCGTTATTGTATTTGTTGAACAGTGCTCAAAATATGAAGATCGCTCAATTTGCTGACCGCAATTTATCAATAAGGAAACACGTGAGTATGATAATGAATCAGGTTCGGGGAGGAAGAGCATTTTCTGAGCTATCTTGTGATATACTGGTCATCAAAATATTTGAACTATATAAAAATTTAGTGATCTCGTGAAGCTATCACAAAATTATTATTCTTTTGGCTCTCACTTTTTCATCAAAAATGATCATGTTTTCAAACTTCTTCAACATTTTTCTCATTACCGTTAAAGTACACAAACATAGAAAGTAGACAATCTGCAGTCACTGTGAGAGAACTAAGGCATGCATTCGCCAATTGTTTTGTTTTAAACCTTCGTTCACCTTGCATGGCGTTTGTGTGCTCTTGCGGCAATGAGAAAAAGTATTGAAGTTAAGTTTAAAAAAGAACTATTGAACTTGTTTGAATAAACCTTACATTTTCGCAATCCTTGTATCGCAAGGATTCTGAAGATACCAAACAAAAACATCTTTTTGAAAAGGTGAGAATACGACATTTTCAGCCAAAATAGTCATAATTTTATGATAGCTTCACCAGATTACTAATTTTTTCCTTGTTCGCCGATTTTAATGACAAGTATATCTCAAAAAGAGCTCAGAAAATGCTCGATTCTTTGTCAGACTCACATATGTTTCCTTATTGATCAATTGCGATCCGTAAATTGAGCGGTTTTCATGCTTTGAGCACTGCTCAGCAAAAACAATTGCGCGTAATATCCGTATGGATGCAAATCTATCACAGCTCAATTGACAGCTGAGAATACAAGCTCTCGCATGATGTATGGCACGTTGTTGTACGACACCAGGGAAAAGCATGAGTCGATTAAATTTCAACGAAATTTAGGTGGTCAGTAGTAAGAAAACGGCGAACACCAGATAGCGCAAGATGGCCGCCGTCGTGGCTGAGTCCCCCCCCCTCTGGTCCGCCAGTGTCGTGATGTGCCGGCGAGGTTCCGCTGACGTCCCCCCCCCTCTGGACCGACAGTGTCTGAGCCTTGGGTGTCTGTGTCCGACCGCCTGGTGGACTTGGGCGACCGTCTAGGTTGACCTGGGCGACCGTCTAGGTTGTCTTGGTTAAACTGTGGGATGTTTTGGTGTGTAGTGTCCAAACGAAGCCTCGGATGTGAAAACGGAGGCCAGATTCGGATTCAGCGTGAAATTCTGCATCTGTATGGTGAATTTGAAAGCAATCGGAGATAAAAATTTTTCGCTGACGTCCCCCCCCTCTGGACAGCTTGCTTCGATCTTGGCTTCTAGTGGACGGATTTTGTCGAGTGAGGTGTCATTTGAAAGCTAAGAGTGAGACAAATTCACTGAAACAAACGGCTTGTTCCTATCTGTCTTCGTTTACATGTGAGACGCCATTTAAGATTTTAGGTCGGAGCTCACCTGAAAAAATCCTAAGTGTCAGAGTGACTTTGTATGGGAAAAATTAAAAATTTTCCAAAGTGTGGAATTTCGACCTGGGACCTTTACCAAAGTTTGTTTCATCAAATTTCGCTGACCCCCCCCCCTTTGTTCTAACTTTGGTTCTAGTGGACGGATTTTGTTCGTTCGAGTTGCATTGGAAAGAGGATGAAACACTGCTCGACCGCATTTTTCGTTGCGAGTCAATCGGAGCAGCCGTTCAAAAGTTAGAGCGGTTACAAGATTTTAGGTCGGAGCTCACCTGAAAAAATCCTAAGTGTCAGAGTGACTTTGTATGGGAAAAATTAAAAATTTTCCAAAGTGTGGAATTTCGACCTGGGACCTTTACCAAAGTTTGTTTCATCAAATTTCGCTGACCCCCCCCCTTTGTTCTAACTTTGGTTCTAGTGGACGGATTTTGTTCGTTCGAGTTGCATTGGAAAGAGGATGAAACACTGCTCGACCGCATTTTTCGTTGCGAGTCAATCGGAGCAGCCGTTCAAAAGTTAGAGCGGTTACAAGATTTTAGGTCGGAGCTCACCTGAAAAAATCCTAAGTGTCAGAGTGAGCTCCGACCTAAAATCTTGTAACCGCTCTAACTTTTGAACGGCTGCTCCGATTGACTCGCAACGAAAAATGCGGTCGAGCAGTGTTTCATCCTCTTTCCAATGCAACTCGAACGAACAAAATCCGTCCACTAGAACCAAAGTTAGAACAAAGGGGGGGGTCAGCGAAATTTGATGAAACAAACTTTGGTAAAGGTCCCAGGTCGAAATTCCACACTTTGGAAAATTTTTAATTTTTCCCATACAAAGTCACTCTGACACTTAGGATTTTTTCAGGTGAGCTCCGACCTAAAATCTTAAATGGCGTCTCACATGTAAACGAAGACAGATAGGAACAAGCCGTTTGTTTCAGTGAATTTGTCTCACTCTTAGCTTTCAAATGACACCTCACTCGACAAAATCCGTCCACTAGAAGCCAAGATCGAAGCAAGCTGTCCAGAGGGGGGGGGACGTCAGCGAAATTTGATGAAAAATGTTTTGGTAAAGGTCCCAGGTCAAAATTCGGAAGTTTTAAATTTTTCAAAATTTTCACCACACTGGAGCTCCCACACTTAGGAATTTTTTCACTTGTGGCATGTTACATGGTCATGTGCTGACACACCAACTTCCCGTGGTCATATGAGAATGGTTCAGGTGTCATATTGTAAAGAATGATGAGACAAATCGTTTGCAACAAACCGCATGTCGCTACGATGAATACTTTCGGAGATAGAGCCATTTTAAGTTTTCTTCCGAGCATATATAAACCCCCGACAACGCAAGTCTGATCACTTCATCGAAAGACGAGGTAAGCGACGGTCGTCGCTCTGAGCTCCCGATATCGGGTTGCAAAGGACTCTATCTTTTGAAGTAGGCAAGCTATCTTCTTACTTCAAAGTTTGTGTGATAGAGTTTGATAGTGTCTTTACTACTGATAAAATTTTTTAAAAGTAGTATGAGTAGTAAAATGCGGAATTTTTTAAAAATTCTTAATTTTCAGTTTTTTCAAAGTTTTAACATGTAGACTAAGGTTTTCAAGTATGCTGAGTTCAAATCTGCTATCAGATTTGAAATGTAACTAAGTCTAAGGCAGCTTTGAGGGGTTGGATCCCAGCTACTGATCACTACCTTTGACTCGGCGTTCCTGTTACCACTTCGGGGCAGTGACAATGATGTCTTCAGCTGTAAAGAGCGGGTATCGGGGAAGATCTCTCACTTCCCTAGTGATCAGTACAAGGCCTTCGGGCTGTCGACGGGATCTAGTGCCACTCACTACACTCAAATCTATCATTCCTCACTAAGTGTAAAATCATTCTTTTCCGTTTTTATAAACTAGGAATCAATCGTTTGCTATCAAACGTTTACGGAATTATAATCATTGTTTTCCCCTTTTCACTTCAGAAAATGGTTAACTACAACAATGCAAAGACGGCTTTTAAGCTTTGCGTCTGTTCAAAGATTTTTCGTAGCGATGCCTTTAAGAAGCATTCTTGTGCACATAAGCGAATGGTAGGGGGCATTCGATACTTTTGTAGCAGCCATAATGCATCTCGCCTTGTCGAGACGCTACCGGAGTGGCATGCGAAGCACAGCAGCTGCAGTCAACCAGAGCTGACTGAGGAGGCGAAGCAAAGTCTCTTCAGCTCAGAGTTGAAAGCTCTGGAGACTCAGTGTGCTATCGAGGCTATCACGTCAGCAAAGCCTCCCTCATCTTGTGCACCAGCAAAGGCTCTCTCGCCCACCCCGATTCTAGAGACTCAGTCTGCTGTCGAGTCTATCACGTCAGCAGAGGCTCCATCTTCTAGCGTGCCAGCAAAGGCTCTCTCACCCACTCCGATTGAGTCTTCTCCGAAGTCGAGTAAATCCTCCTCCTCCTCCTCTAGCGATGAGTCGGCTACAAGTAGCAGCGACAGTGAGGAAGAGGAGGAGGATAAAGGCTCGACGAAGGTTGACCTAGTCGAGAGTGTCTACCTCGATAGCGAGGTAGAGGCGGTGAGGGACGTTGACCTCGATAGCGAGGTGCAGCCGGCTAAGTTATCAACCAGTGGTGGGATTGCGGCTCAATGTCGCAACTTCATTATGCGCCCACCACTGGTTGATAACTATGACAAGCTGAAGAATGAGTTGGAGGTGTGGAAGAGGGACTGTTTCTTCTATAAAGCGAGTTCCGAGAACCTCTCGCGAGTCACTCAGGAGCTCAAGAAGACTCAAGCTAGTCTTTTTGAGAAAGAAGGAGAGCTCGATCGCGAGAGGTTCTCGCACCTCGCTAGTAAGGCTAAAGAAGAGCAGCTCCTCATCGAGAGAGAGAGTCAGGAGAAGGAGTTAAGAAAGATGAGGGAGGAGGTGGAAGGGCTGCGAAAGCAGTTGGGGAAGGTGGTGGCGACTAATCAGGAGCTGCACCAGCAAGTGATGAGTAGCAGTACTCGACGATCAAGTCGCCTCCACATTCCCCTTGACAAGAAAGGACGTGTGCCCGCAAGACCGCTCCTCTGTGAACGTGGCAGAGACGAGATGTGTTATAGCAGGGCTAAAAAAGGTATCGAATGCCTTCACTTTACATTCGACCACAAGGAGGCGATCACAGGATTCCTGTTCGAGCCACGTCCTGAGAAGATCTGTAAGTTTAAAACAAGTAACTTAGAGTTCAAGATAATAACTAACAACTTCTTTCTTTACAGATATCAAAGAGAAGCGCCCACCTGCTTCCGTCAACGAGCCGGAGGCGAAGCGGCAAGCTTGAGTCCCATAGTCCTTGAATTATCCCGAGAATGAACCATCGGCTCTCTTAAGGGCCACCTAGGGGCAAGACATGATAGAACCTCCACGCGGTTTGCCCTGGGCAGTCTTCGGACTGGCGAATACTATCATTAAGTTGAATCTGCTATCAGTCAACTTGAACGTTGCAAATGAAGTTCGGTGTAATACTTCCTTTCGACGGGCGTTCCTGTAAAGGGCGGCGGTGAAACCCGTAGCTATGTATACCGCAAGGGACATTCGGCAATGGTCAATCTTGTTAAACCTCTCTGCGTCATGTTTGCAAGTGATTGCCTCTGTCTCAACGTAGTATGCATTCGCGCCAGGGCGACATTTAGCCAACTGTCGAAGGTTGCCTAAAACTTTCCATTGCATACGTTATGAGAGCCATGAGTTCTACCTGTCTCTATCAATGAGACGAATTGATGAATGGAATGAAAGGGAGGATACTCACGCGCCACACGCAACATAACACACTTCTCTCTTCCGTAGTCTAACAAGCTCTTTACACATGGATCGCAGTCGATTGCTATCCCTGAAGCATTCTGATTCGCTGTTGAGCAATTCATTGTTGAAAACCCTATATAAGCCAGAAGATTGTAGCGCTTCTCATTCAATTTGAAGTCACGATGGAAGCCACATCTGCCGACAACATTCCCGTCTTCATCGATGAAGACAACGCCATTCCCGAGTTCGTCATCCTCGACGAGTGGGATGAGGATGAGAAGAAGGGGAAGATCAAGAGGATCATTTGGACGGATGAGGTGTGGACTCCGAATACCACTCGCATCCGAAAGGTGCCAGATGCACCAGCACGGCTTAGGCGGTATAGGGTTTATGACAACCTAACCGTCATACCCCTTGACTATTCAAGCCAATAGTCAACCTAATCCCGAGAATGAACCATCGGCTCTCTTAAGGGCTACCATGGGGAAAGACATGATAGAACCTCCACGCGGTTTGCCCTGGGCAGTCTTCGGACTGGCGAATACTATCATTAAGTTGAATCTGCTATCGGTCAACTTGAACGTTGCAAATGAAGTTCGGTGTAATACTTCCTTTCGACGGGCGTTCCTGTAAAGGGCGGCGGTGAAACCCGTAGCTATGTATACCGCAAGGGACATTCGGCAATGGTCAATCTTGTTAAACCTCTCTGCGTCATGTTTGCAAGTGATTGCCTCTGTCTCAACGTAGTATGCATTCGCGCCAGGGCGACATTTAGCCAACTGTCGAAGGTTGCCTAAAACTTTCCATTGCATACGTTATGAGAGCCATGAGTTCTACCTGTCTCTATCAATGAGACGAATTGATGAATGGAATGAAAGGGAGGACACTCACGCGCCACACGCAACATAACACACTTCTCTCTTCCATAGTCTAACAAGCTCTTTACACATGGATCGCAGTCGATTGCTATCCCAGAATCATGTAAGCTATCTTAATTTTATTTAACACTATTTCATCTACCATTATCACCCATATGAAATGTTATAAGATTTGCAAGTTAAACTAAGCGTGCTACTATTTCCAAATGAAAAAGTATACATGGTTAAATTATTCACTAAAGCCCCATTCAAGTAAGTCAGTATGAAAGCAAAGATAATACGAAATAAACATTTATTATGGCATGTATTTTAAAAGGTCTTCATCGTCAATATCGTCCCAGAGTCTGACTTCACATAGATCACAAAAACAGTTGAGCTGCTTTAAACGTTCTTCTGCAGCGTCCCTCACGTTGTCAATGTACGCCCACTCCGCCACGGTTCGCGGTTGGGAGTTAGGGGTGTACCACTCCCATATTTGATGCAAGTGCGACTTGCTGGTCATCTCCATCACCCCTTCGCCATCATATTGTAAATATTTCCACCGTATGCCTGTTAGGTCGGGCAACTCCTCTTCATCGTCCTCCGATAACTTTCGTATATTGTCGAGATTGTATTTCTTCTCCACCTTCGCCTTTCTTGGTGCATTTGGTGTAACGAGCACCTTTGCTGATGTGCATGGAGAGGAGAACTCCAATGCGGTATTTGGTGTTGTTGGAGGACTTGTCATGTTGTCTTTGAAATGCTGACTTTGAATAATGATAACTTTAACATTTTTCTAATTCTTAAGTATCAACAAGCAACCAATCAGAATGAACAGCCAATGAATGATGAGCATGAAAGGATATAAGCAAAGTGACATCCGTGTCATTTCACTCTGTCTTTGAGACGTATAAGTGAAGTATTCTCTAGCGAATTCTGCTATTATTTGAGGTGTACAAGTGAATTCCAAATTTGAGACATATTAATTGAGTGAAGTCTCTATCTTATTGAAGCATCAACCTTAAACTTGATTTCATTGAAATGGTAAGTTGAAGATTTCCTCTCTCATCTCCCTCAAACGTGTGGTTCATAGCATCTTCCTCAATTTCAGGTATCAACTTCATCACCAACGCCCTCCCTTCTCGAGGAAAGTTTAGAGTTATTGAGTCAAGGTAGGTTGCAACAATACACTGAGGCTTGAACAGAGATGATAGAATGATTTCTCTTTCAGGTGATGTGAGTTCCAGCTCAGAACTGTCGCGACATGGTAACGAGTGGGAATGTGCTGACTGTGGGCACATCTTCACGAGGAAATGGGATCTCACCCGACACATCAAGCGAGGTGTTTGTCGACCTAAGCCGGCATCAATCTCCGGAGGTGGGGATGATTCTGTTAACGTCGTCTCCTTTTCTTGCGACTTGTGCGCTCAGTCTTTCGAGACACGTTTTGAACTATCTTCGCACAGACTTCAACATACACACACGAACGATAGCTACACCAACGGTACCTCCTCTATCCGACTCACTGAAGTGTCCATAAATAATTTAGTGAGGAACTACCAGATGGACTCCTCAGAAACCATTGCTAACTTTGAGGAATGGTTTCATCAAAATTCATCATTGATAGAAGCGCTCTTCAACAATTTAGACAATTTTAGGATGAAGGCGCTCATCTATCTTAAAATAAAATATGTAAAAATCGACCACCATACTGGACAAATAATAGAGAGGTTGGAGTTTCACATACCCTCCTCTCCTGCAACCGAGGTTGTAGACTATGTGTCTTGGATAAATTTTCACATCCAAGGATTAAAATTAAATATTGATAAATTTAACGAGCGCGATAGCGGTCTCATTTTTGACGGCATTGAGTCCGCCTTATTTAAAATCAGTTTATTAGGAAATCATAGTGGTCGAGGCTCCTTTAAACTTCCAAAAAATTTAAAAAACAAAACAGCAGTCATCAATGTCGATTGCGAATCGCAATGTTTTAAATATGCTGTCCTCTCCATTCTCCACTATAATGACATCAATGCGAATCGAAATCGTACATATAGCTATAGGCAGTGGGAGAATGAATTAAACTTCGATGACTGTAATAGTGACGATATGAAAATTAAAGATATAGAAAAATTTGAAAAATTGAACAACATTAAAATAGTTCTCCATGTTTGGGAAAAGGGATTGAAGGGTGTGCGCTACAACTCGCGTTCAAGTTGTTATGATCATGTTGTCAACCTTTTATTAGTAAGACAGGATGATAGTGAGGAATGGCACTACTGCGGCATTCCCAAAATCTCTCGCTTATACCACCACTTAAGAAATTCTACCTCATCAGAGATTTATTACTGTGACAGATGCATTCGGAACTTTAGGAGTAAAAACAAATTTGAAACTCATTATGAGTGGTGTAAGCGAGGTAAACTGCAAATGGAACGCATGCCCAAAGATAAGGAGTTTTCATATAGAGAGAATGGCGATGAACTAAGTCCTCTTCGTGTCATCTATGCTGACATCGAATGTTATATCGATGATAACATCCATCGACCAGCAGCCATTTCCTGCTATGAAGTATGGCATGACCATTTCCAAAATAGAAAAAATAAAATGCACGTCTGGCAAGGTGAGGATTGTATTTACCAATTCCTACAATTCCTCGAACAGGCTGTAAAATTTCAACAAAAGTATGATGGTGAACTCTATCGCAGATCATTGCATATGACAGCAGATGATCAAGCAAAATTTGATAGTTGCAACGTTTGCCCCAAATGTAGGAAAACATTTGACGATGATAAGATTAAGAAAGTGCGCGACCATGACCACATCACTGGTAAATTTAGAAACGCACTCTGTTCAAAATGTAATTTTTCGCTGAGGATGAAGCGGCGTACATTACCCGTCATTTTCCATAATTTCAAGGGCTACGACAGCCATATGATAATAAAAGGAGGTTTAGGACAAATGAAAGAGTGGAAGCTTGATGTAATAGCACAAACGAGAGAGAAGTTTATGGCCATGACAGCAAAAGTGCCTGTCGATAAAACTAAAGAAAATAAGACGGTCTATTTTGATATAAAATTTTTAGATTCCTACCAATTTATGACTGCATCACTGGCCTCTCTCGTGCAAAATCTAAAGTCTCTTCCACTAACACAAAATCTTAAGAAACAATATCCAAATCTAACCGATGAAGTCATCACACGGAAAGGAGTCTTTCCATATGCATATTTTGATGCAATTAGTAAACTCGGCGAGACTTCTCTTCCGCCCATAGATAAATTTAAAAATGATTTGACCGGCGCAGAATGTAAGACCGAAGATTATGATCATGCACAAGATGCATGGATAAAATTTGACTGCCATACATTTGGTGAATATATGATTGCCTACCTTAAGTTAGATGTATTTTTGCTGGCTGATGTATTTCAGGAGTTTCGACGAGTGGCATTAGAAGAAGATAAGTTAGATCCCGTCCACTTTGTCAGTCTGCCAGCCATGTCATTTAAGTCTGCTTTTAAAATGACTGGTGAGACCATTCATCTCTTACAAGATCCAGAGATGTATAATTTATTTGAGCGAGGAATTCGCGGTGGTCTCACATTTGTAAATAAACATAGGTTAAAATCAAAAATAGTAGGTAATGACCACACTCATCTGAAGTATTATGACCAAAATAATTTGTATGGTAGTTCATTATCCAAACCGCTACCTCACTCTGAGTTTAGCTGGTTAGATGATAGTGAAATTCAACATTTCTCCAACCCTTCCAACATACTAGCAATTCCAGATGAAGGTGATTGGGGATATTATTTTGAGATAGATCTAATCTATCCAAATAATATTAAACATAAAACCGTAGATTTTCCACTCGCACCCGAATCAGGTGAAGTGAGTAAAGATATGTTTTCCGACTTTATGAAACAATTTCATAAAGATTTAGAATCATGTGGACAACCCAAGTATAAGCCTTGCCGCAAACTTTTACTCACTCAATATGATAAGGAAAACTATCTAGTCCACTTTAGCATCTTAAAATTTTATTTAGAAATGGGCATGATTTTAAAAAGAGTTCACCGCATTATTAAATTTAGACAGAAAGCCTTCCTCAAACCCTACATAGATAGTAACAGTCAGAAACGTGCACTAGCCCAAAATAACTTTGAAAAAGATTTTTATAAATATAAGAACAACAGTCTATTTGGTAAGACGATGGAGGATGTTAGAAAGCGCGTAAACTACAAACTAGTTAATGATGATCAAAAGTATCACAAATTGATCTCATCACCTCTATTCATCGATAGAGACATAATCGATGAGGATCTTGTAGGTATTAAAATGATAAAATCTGAAGTTGAGTTGTGCAAACCCATCTATATTGGTCAAGCTGTTCTAGATTACTCCAAGCTTGAAATGTATCAACTCTTCTATAAAATACTAAAACCGTGTCCTCTCGTAAAAGAGGTTCGTTTGTTGGGTGGTGACACAGATAGTTTCTTTTTAGGTATTACCACTCAAAAAGATTTAAATTTTTTATGAAGTAGGAAAATCTTTAGAAAGATATTTTGATACATCAAATTATCCTGCTAATCATCCACTATACTCCATCAAAAATAAGGCAAAACTTGGCTGCTTTAAGGATGAGACAGCAGGGAAGGAGATAGCTGAAATGATTCTCCTCCGCCCTAAAATGTATTCTATGAAATTAAAGGATAGTGATGATAGCATTAAGCGCGCTAAAGGCATATCAAGATCATTGGTCTCTAACATGAAACATAAGAATTTCAGGAAAGCCTATAGAAATAAAAATATAACGTTTGTCAATATGACAATCTTAAAATCTAAGTCGCATGAGATCAAAACTCATACTTTTAGGAAACGGGCGCTTTCAGCATGGGAGGATAAGAGGTGCTGGCTAGAACACAACATATCTCTTCCACATGGACATCCTGACACAAACATACCACCACCCAAAAGAATTAAACTCACACTACCACATTCAGGAGACGTCTTAGCATAATCATCCTTAACTTAGTATTTTGATGTTGATTTCTGTAGATAAACATTGTTGTTTTATGTATCGCATGAGATTGTTTTTTCCTTGTGAATATGTGTCCACATCTGTACATTCCCCATGTGATGACTTTTCCACTGAAAGACATTTTTCCTATCCCTGTATATTTCCACCCTTCACGAAGTAAAAAGACTTTTTGTATATAACAATGTTTATTGAAGTGCGCTCATGTATATATTTTCAGTGGATGTTGTATAAAGTCTATTCCTTCACATTCATGTACATATTTCAATAAATGTTGTATAAAGACTTCACTTTGTTTTCCGAAACACTAACGTTATGAGGGATTTAGTATCTTTCACATGGATGCACTCTTGTAAACCATTGGTAATTTTGATAGCAATAGAGGGTATAGTTTGTTTGACGACGGGATGATAGAAAATAGATTCAAACATCTTCTCGACTATTCCATATGAAGCGTCTTTATCATGAATGAAATCACGTAAAATGTATTCTTTTTTCTCACCTACAGAAATAGGTAGAATCAAATCACTTTGAATGTAAAGGTGCTGTTCATGTTTATCAAGTGTCATTGGTGTTTCTATACCAATCGTATGCGCAGCAGCAAACACAGTTTGTAGCATTGAAAAACCAAAGAGTTTTTTCAAATTTTTACTCAATTGACATTGAATGTCATCACCCAGTCTCAGAACAACGCGTTGATTTTCAATTGAAAACGAAATGTGGTGTGTCTTTACATCATATTTACTTTTCATCACATGCTTCAACTTCTGTTGTATATAAGGATTTACTACATGAATGAAGCTTTCAACTGTATGATATAGACGCGGCATTATATTGATAGCAACTTTAGATTCTTCATAAGACTGGTAAATTTTCTTGATGCGATCGCCATAGATGTCCACCCACCATTCATCATTAACTGAATCAGCTTTAGTGTGATATTCATGAGAAGCATATACCACACCGCTTCCAATAATAGGTGTATAATGTCTTACAAAATGACGCAAGGTTGGAGAGAAATAAACTGTAAGTTTGTCATTATATTTCTGAATAACCAACTTATTTTTGTCCGCCATAATTTTCTCTCCATACTTCTTACCCACAGTCTCATTCCATCGTTTTACTAACTCAATAAGTGATAAAGGTTGAACACCACGCTTTTTCAAAATGATGCGTTCTTCGCATTCTACAACATCTTCATCAAATATTTTAAATCTATAATGAAATTTGTTGATTCGATTTGAATAAACTTTTCTAACATTTGCAGTAGCAATTGACGTTAGATGTAGTCCATGACCAAAACCGAGATGCGGATAGAATTCACTATCCAACCTCAGCGTAAGACCTTTAGTAAAAGAATGAAAGCGGAGGAACTGTCTCCCACTCCAATGATAGATAGTAAACTCATAAGCTTTCTGATTTTTATTCTTCATGATGGAAGTATTACCACTGTTGAATGCCTTAATAATTTTCTCATTCCCAAATGGCTCATAAGAATCTGATTTTATCTGAATCCATTCATAGTTCCACTTTCCATCTGATGTTAAATTGTATGGGAACTGAAATGCATTATTCATCGTTATTCCATCATGGGTGCGAGGAGTCAATATCATTTCTTCCAAATCATTCACATTCTGAATATTGCTATCATAGCAAATACTAGAAACGCCAACCTCCCATTCACCTTCTAAATGCAGTGGCCGATTTAATTCTACTCGATAGTCTGATGGTTTATTTTTGGGAAATTTATTCATAGAAGCATTACTGGGCAAGTAGATTAGAAACGAGTCCTTATTTTCACTTTCCATATTATTCACATTGGAAAAATATATTAGCATACGTTTGCATTAACTCTTCATTCGGAAATGGAGTGTGATACTTGTCACAGCATCTTTATGAAAAGGAATCAACGCACCAGCATCGTCATAAATGGCAATATCAATTTGTGGGATGTAGTTTGATTTCAGCTTTGTATAATGCACTTTCTTGAAAGTATGCTCAGATAAAATACTGCAGCTCTTTGGCTGGTATGGTATCATTGCTAGCAATGGAGCTTCAACATCTCCCACACGTACATCTTCACCAATATTGGAATATATCTGAAAATAGTTAATACGACGCGATAGCGACATGTCTGCGCTAGCTTTGGTTACAGTACCACTTTTAAAGATATTTTGGTCAAAACCCAAAATGTCCATTAGAGTTTTATCCATAATTAGTTCAATACCTTTTCCACTTATAGTGAGAGACAAAGTACCTTCTTTTTCAGAAAATGAAATATGTTGGTCATTAATCACTTCATTTAAATAATCTACAACCAATTTAACTGAAGTAATGATGCGAGGCATCAGCACTCTTGTTTCATGTAAGATACCACCGAAAGGCTCTACACACTTTCTGTATAAAGATACGCTCCATTCTGTATCAAATTGATTTGACCTTTCACATGGTAAATGTTGCATATTAAATTTTCCATGAACAGCTGCAGAATGATGTCGCAAGAACTGATGAAAATCTTTTGAACAAATTAATACTAGATCATCATCATTTAATTTACTTATTGCAATATGATTAGATGATTTAATATAAGTGAATGTTGCCACTTGTTTACCATCAACTCGAAGGAGATAATTAAATTTCTTCAATAATGTTTCAGGAGTCATGTTTGTCTTTCTTGGCTTAATCACAATCTTCTTCACCAACGTCTTCTCATTTTTTGGAATAAGATCTACATAATAAGCTTCCCCTCGATATATGAACTGTTTATGAGCACTTATGTGGTAATTAACGTTAAAATTATCATAGCTTGTCAAGGCGCTAGCGAGGTAACCTAAATCATTTCTTAAACTTGGACTTAAACCAACAATCCAATCTTTCTCAACTACATGATGTATATAAGTATAATCATCATTGTGTGGAGTAAATTGGACAATATGTTTACACGCTTTATTCAAGAAATCATATATAAACTTTTTACATGATAAGAGATCTTTCTTTGGCCACTGTGGAATGTATACTCGGCAGCCCTTTTCACATTGGTAAGCAGCTGTACGTCTCATATTAATAGTCATCACCTCATGATCAAAAGTATAGACACAGTTGCTATAAACAAGTTGAGTGACACCCACTTCCCAATTCCCATTTAGCTGTTGTGCATGATCAATGGGAGTAGAAAACAGTGCGGCTCGATTACTAGTAAATCTCTTTGTAGCCGCATTGCTAAGCAAAATATGATAAAACGACATTTTTATATTGCTAATCTGCAACTTTGCATAACATCATGAAGACTTGGATTTTGGACTCTCTACAATATATCAGAGTTGATCGTGATGGAAACGTACATTTCAAAAATTCTCATGGTCATACATCAAGAGGAATTACATTAACATGGCGACAATTTGTCAACCTCAATGATATCATGAGGGATTTGGAATATTTTGAAACATTAAGATTCATCTCCCTGGGTGATCAAGTTTGGCTTCAACATTACAGAAATGAAATTCAAATCTACCATTCTCATTCCGCAAACTGTTTCTCATTTCGCAAATACAATTGGGAGAAGTATAGAAGATACATACATCGCTCCATCATGACATTTATTCGTCGTGAGTTCATCGCCCTACTATGCAAATCTTAATCAGACATGACTATCACGCACCATGAGTTGGAAATTAGATTCCCTACAACGTATTGAAACGGATCATGATCGAAACGTCTATTTCAAAGATTCAACTGGAAATGTGAGAAGAGGGTTTGCTTTATCTTATCGCCATTTTCAATCTCTACATCATATCATGAAGGATTTAAAATACTTCTATATGAAAAGACATTCACGTATTGGAAATCGCATCTGGTTGCGCGTCAACAATCGGCGAATTCAACTCTATCATTCCCAACTTCATACTAACTTCACATTTCATCAAGGTAGTTGGGAAAAGTATAAAAGGAAGGTACATCGCTCAATTTACTCATTCTTTCATCATGAAGCGCCATCGCTACACCATCGTCAACATTCTCCGTCGCTTCAGACTCTACACCAAAATCGATCTCACAACATTACACCAACAGCTTCCAAACAGCAAGTATTACCCGGGTCGTCCTCAAATGTTAGTGGTGAAGATGAACAATTCACGGAATCTTCAACTCTTCCCAAATGGGACTGTACAGATTCTCGGCGCCCTTTCTCATTCATCGGCGCAGTCAATGCGCTTAGAGCTACAAAGACTACTACGTCGGATATGGAAGAGGGAGAGGTGTGTGATGTCGAATCTGACTGTGGACAATATGGTGATCTCTACTCAATTGAGTGACAGTCTATCATTTTTGAAGATTCGTACCAGCAGTTACAGTTTGTGTTATGAACCCGAACTTTTTCCTGCAGCTCTCATTAGTTGTTGGTTACCTGTGCATGTGGCAATCTTTCATAATAGTAAAGTGATCATTACTGGACTAAAATCTCATGTACAAGCAAATATGATCCTAGACTATCTCATTGAGTATGTACGTACCCAGCGGATTGTAAAATAAAAAACAATTTTTCCAACATGATGTTTTTATTTCAAATCATGATAGAACTTACAAATCATTTTTTCATTAGAGGATGGATTACATGAAAAGTTTTGAATAACAGATGCAAATCGAGATACATGTAAACGTCTTAAGATGAAGTACAGTACAAAAGCACCACACGTTGATGAAAGTGGATGTTGTAGTATGCGTTCATTTCGCTGATATTGACGCGTATGTTTTCTCAACCACTGCTGTGTTGGTATATTTGGAGGTTGAGCAAGAGAGTCAAATAGTTCACCACGTCGGTCTTCTCCAATAAAGATCGCTTTCCAATGCTCACCGCCTAAATTCTGTGAATGAGTGTTTAGCACAATAAAGATGGGATAGTGATTTACTGCAGGTGGTAAGGTATCGAGTGAATAGACATTATCGAAAGCTTTCAACGTCGCTTCGTCTGCATTACGCTGCACTTTAGTCTTAATATCGTCAGCAGTCAGCCAACTCATTAACGATTATACTGAAGAATCACGTCACGATACTTTGTAATTTCAATATTTGAATCGAAGACTGCATAAATTAATACATTGATCGTCTCAGGTAGTGTTCTTTTGAACGTCAAATCCAAACGAATATTATGAGGCACGTTCGCTTGACGATAGGGTGCACTAATATCGCTGTCAGCAGTCAAATCAAATGCATAAATAGTATATCCACTCTTAAACTCTTTCATAGTCAGTCCGTTGGTGTCATCCGTATTGTAAAAGCCAAAAACATCCATAAAATCAACATAACTGCGCATAAATTGATCCGAAGCAAAATCTGGTTTGTAGGGTGGACCAGGATGACTCACACCATTTACACGTAAAGCAATTTCACTTAACTGATTGTGTTTAAAATTGAAAGGATTCTTCTTTATATTACCATTAAATGCATCATTTTCAACCATTGCCACCATGAGGAGCTTCGGTGCTTCCGATGGAAAGAGGCCATCTTTCATGAAACTCTTTTGATCTTTCGGAATTGTAAAGGTGAGAAGCTTTGTATGCTGAACGGGGTAAATGGCATTTTGGCGGTTAAGGCCTTCAGCATGTCCTCTAATGACACTTGGATTCGGTACTACTCGACGAATGTAAAGTGCAATATCTTCCACATGAATTCTAAAATTGTCAACTTTAGCAAATGCATTTAGCGCAAATTCAGGCTTATTCAATGTCAGCTTGAGTCGCATGCTGGTATTACACAGTAAAAACTTTGACTGTCTAAAGAAGTCTAAATTCAGCGGACCATATAGCTGACATACTCTACTATCTTTAATCATAGCAGATCGCTTTACAAAGCCACTGTTTGTTTCAACATCAAATTTTCCTGCTTCATCTCTGTACCATCCCATGGCTTCCATATGACTTTTTTGTGCTGCTGGATGAAACTGTGATACATGATTGAAATATGATTTATAGGGATAATCGCTTTGACCACCTTCCACCTGCTGCTCTCCAATCGTTAGAGAAACATCACGAAGTAATGTAGTCAATGGTAAATTGTTCAGTCCAACTTTATGTGTATCGTCAATAGCAGTTCCATCTGCTTGCTGAATTCTAAACCTCAAATCAAGCATCGCATAACTCAAATCTATGTAGTCATCACTACCACCAGGAATAACAAATTCAATGGGGCCAGCATTCTCAGCTGTTCGAGGATGATAATCTACAATACTTGAACTAAGAATATCTGTCTGTATGGCTTGTTGATCGAATAAACAAAAACCGGAAGTTTTACACTCCATGATTAGAAGTTATAGCAGCGTCGTCGTTTAGCGCCTGATGAATGATTAGAGCCTCTGCGACGTTTGCGTGAATGCCTTTTGACTGAAGATCGCACCTTACCAGCTCCGCGATGTTTCCTCCTTCCTTTTTTCATTCGTTTAGGTGATTTCTTTCCTTGAGTAACACCAGCAAAGGTCTGCTTCAATGTTTTTAAACCGCGTTCCTTTCCACGATTCAACAAACTGCTCTTAAAACTTCTACCTCTGGAAAGATCACTAGCAACATCACCAGCAAAGCCAACGGCATTACTTAAAACATTTCGTTTTAAAGATCTACCGACATTGGATATGAGAGGTGCTACAACAGATTTCAGTGCACCAAGTATGCTACCTCCACGTTGGCGGCGAGCGCCGATGTAAATTTGTCCTCCACCACTTACATAGGAGGGTCGTGAATAAAATGAGGCAGTTGGATTCATAGCTCAAACCCTAAACATTGTTAGTTACAACTTTGCATGAATCACTGTCGATCACTTAGATGAAAGATGTCGGCACGACGCATCCAAGAGTTCATACTTGAAGGATAACCAGTCCATTTAACAAGACACCATTCTTCACCTTGCCGTTTTTTACATCGAATGATTTTCTCTACCAAATATGTTTCACTTTCAGTGACTACCTCAATCTCATCGCGGTAAAAGCTACCCTCAATTTCTTCATTATCGTAATCTTTCAACTTGTAGGTGGTCGGAGAGTCTTTTTGATTAATCCTTGATACTGTAAATACCTCCTCTGTCCAATTCGGGAGGTACCCTTTAGCAAAAACACTTTTCACTTTTGAGATACGAACTTTATCGCCAATTTTCACATCACTTTTCACATGAGTGCGTTTACGTTGGAATGATTCGCGCACTTTATCTACATTGTCAGCATTTACATCTACTGGTCTGAGTCCAATAGAACGATGGATAGAGTGATTGTAGGCATGGAGTGTATCTTGTAGAACCTTTGTCCAATTTTGTGTCAAGTTGGCAGTAAAATGTCGCCACAAGCGATTTTTTAATGTGCGATTAAAACGTTCAACGAGTGCAGCTTTATAAGCGCTCTTTACACTAAACAACTCAATGTCATGCCTCTCAAATAATCTTGTCACATGCTGATTTTCAAACTCTTTTCCTTGATCACTCTGAATTCTTTTTGGAATGCGACCTTCTCGAAAAATTGTTTGGAATGCTTTTGCTACTCCTTTCCCTTCTTTAGTTTTTAAAGGTTGAGCCCACGCATAACGCGAGAAAATATCAATGACGGTTAAAATAAAATTATTACCCGAGTTATGTTTTGAAATGGAGGCAACATCGCACAAATCTGCTTGCCACTGTTCATCGATGTCATGAACAATATAATGGCGGGTGCGGTACTTCTTTTTCGCTTGTTTGTGGAGTGTATAGGTAGCCTGACCCTTTAACCATCGTTTCACTTGTGATTGTGGAAGACCACTCGCTTTTGATAATTTCTTGATAGATGCAAATCCTGCCGGATGTTTTACATCATAATAGATTGACTTCAAACGTTCAGTCGATGACGACTGACTCTTTTTCCTCCTTCTCATCTTTTTGTTTTCTTCCCTTTCTACATTTACAACAACTGCAGCATTTAGCTTTAGCGGTTTTGCGATCGTGTTCACATTGCTTAGGGGTTTCCTTATGAGAGCTGGCGCAGCAAGTGCAAGTGACAACGACATTCACCTCTGGCGGCTCATTACATGGCAAGCAACACATCTGCTTCATATTAATAGTCTGAGAACATGTATTTCTTGGGAGGAGCTGTTTTACGTTTTCCTTTTACTAGTTTTAGTGGTGTCGTAGATCTACGTCGAGTTCTTCCTCTTGTTTGCTTAGTGAGTGTGGGAGGGGATGTAGAAGGTGACGTCTTAAACCAATTTGTTGGCATTTTCATCGTCTGAAGCATTGGAGTAGTAGCCACTGTTGAATCAAGTTCTTTCAATGTCTCATTATTCAAAGCAAATTTTGGCACATTATGCTTTTTCAATAGTTTAAGAAAGTATGTCCACCCAGGTGGAACATAGCCTTGACGGCGCTTTCTACGTGTCGCATACTGAATCAAGTCTTCATAACGTGAAGCATCAATCACTTTATTTTCATCTGTAATGATTTCTCCTCTATCATTTACATTGAGATGGGGTTCAATACTGTTGAAAAGAGATATGGCATGTGCACGAGATGCTAAAGGTGTAGCAGTCGACACAGAGTCACGCATCTTATTCTTCAAATTTTTCAATTGTTCAACAGTTTCCGATTGTAATAATACAGCACGATGTGGATCTTTGATGTGAACATTTTGCTGATAATCTAATTCTTTCCTATACATTTGATTTGCAAGAGGTTGCTTTACTTGCTGCATGGCAGTCAATTGTACATATTCATCCTGAGGAATAACAATCATGCGAGAATAAGAACTCATAGTTTGTAGATAATCATGGGAGTTTTCAAAATATCACTTCGAAATCTAAATTCTTCCGGACACTCTTGCGTAAAGTCAATGAATAAGTAACCGTATGGTTTTTCAGTAGCTGCTTGAAAAATTTCAATTAAGGCTTTTGATCCTCTTGGTGCAACTTGTCGCGCTAAAATTTCAAATTGACTTTTATCTCGCGGATTCTTGAAAATAGCATAATAGTGTGTATTCAGGTTTCGTGTACGAGCTTCTTTTCCATCAGGAAACAAATTTTGTGTGATATAGATGATAAAGCACCTTTTATGATGTGCTGCGCGAGTGAACATATCTGTAACATCTTTTGAATTCTTACTTTCTTTTAATAAATCATCCAATACAACAACATCATTAGACTGAAGTTTATCCACTGCAATAATTCCTTCATGTCGAATAAAGTTGCGACTTTGCAATTCCTGAAACAGCGACGGTTGATAAATACCATAACACCAAATCACTCGATTGATAGGTTCCCTAAACAACTCCCTTCTTTTATCCAATAAATTCAGCGTGAAAACAGTTTTACCTGCATGAGATGGACCTGATACAGTCAGAACTTTATCGCATTGAAGTCTGAAATCCATTTTATTACTTTGAGACTCAACATTTGCATAATTAACGCTTAGAGCCAAAGATATTTCCCAATAGGTTGCCCACGGCAGGAGCTATCATTGGAAGTATTGCTGAAAGGAAACCGCCCTTTTGTGTTAGAGTTTTCCTCTTTCTTTGAAGGGCGACTTTAGGATTGGAGATGAAACGCAATTTTGTAGCATATCGCTTAAGTAACTTTCGTTGTTTTGGTGCTAATTTCTTCGTCCTCAACTTTCTCACATGAGAAATAATTTCACAAATGAATTTATCGTTAGCATGTCGTATAGCATTGTATCGCTGATTTGCTTTCATTCGTCGGAGAGCTTGAATGGCTGAAGAAAACTTTTGACTTTTACGTTTCGTCATTTTACGTTTCGCCATTTTCCGTGTTAGTCTTTGCTAAAACCTATCTTTACCACATTTGCATAGGTACTAACTATTGCGGCATAAGTGACACTCGAAATGAGCAATATCACAGTGGTTACATTGGCAAAGTTGAATGCAATTACGTATGAAACAGCGTTGACAAAAAGCATGCTTACATCTCTTGAAGATGCGCTTTTCATTTCCATCCTTTCGTTTACATACATCGCAACACATAGTTTCACCGTTACTGATGTCTATAGCAAGTCTTTTTGAAGATATGAATTTGCTAGCCTTTTCTAAATAATAGACGCATGTACAGAAGGAATATACTTCGAGAGTGAGCAGACATAGCTCGAAAACCAGTTGTGCTACAATCAAGTACCACTGCATTTTCAATTTTTCTTTATGGAAAGTTGAATGTGAATATCTGAAATCGCTTCAATCACTAGACTGCTACCATGATGGTTAAATGCGTTAAGACGTTCAGCAATTTTTATCATATGTCTTTTAAAAAATTCTTCGGGGTGATCTACCACTTCCATTGAATAAGAAGTAAAATGGAAAGAGCGAGTTTCCACCTCTTCCTTTCCAAAATGACTAAACTTAATTTTCGCAACTAATCGCGCCATGACAATGCTATCAGAGAATGTATTCATTAACTCTAGAAATAGAGTGCTAGCATCATCGAGCACTGCTTCGATGTCAGTCTCATCTTTATGAAAATTTATCACATAATCTTGAACAGCTCCTTTTAAACTTTGCCTATGAAAACGTAATGTTCCGCAGTCGTTTGAGAAAGACATGATCGCCCTTTATCTAACCCATCCATTGCATCAAAACAACAACTCTTCTCATAGTAACATTTATTGAATAACGGTAACAAGCATGCATTATAAATCAATGGTTTGAAAGAGATAAAATAGATACAGCTGATAACTATCATACAGCGAGCAATGATAACCATACAGGACTTTGGCAGTGTTGAGGTAAGGAGGAAAGAAGCATTGGTTATGAACGTAGCTACTACAACGAACAGACAAAATAGGAACACACAAATCCTTAAAACGTTTCGTGACTTCATGATAATGTTGATTCACTCTACTATCCCAAGGCGGGAGCAAAATATCATCAATGATTAGATTGGGAAATACTTTCCTCTCCTTACCAGGATTATTACAAAAGATGCGTATAACATTGAAAGCAGCTAACCATCGTTTAAAGTCAATAAGAAGAGCACTCTCACAAGAAAAGCCATAGTCTTGCAAATATTTCAGATTAAGTCCATGAATGTGTTTTCTCGCCCATTGATCAACATTGGGATCGCAGTTGGCATGTTGATGATAGACACTAACAATCTGATATGTCCAATTGTTCATAGCAATAGCACTGAGCTCCTGTACAGGTTCACCCTCACAATCCATAAAAATGATGATAGAAGCCTAAAACGGAAATTTACACATCTAAGGAAGCGTTCTATAACATATCACAAAATGAAGAATTACATCGATGCTTTTCACGACAAAATACACAAATGATATGATGGCAACGAAGAAGTAAAATGTATCTAATAAGACCACGTCTACGACACTCAAAGCACATAAGCGAATTGTCATAGGGTAGAGTTAGGAAAGGACTAGTAATTCTCCTTCTTTGATTTGCGTTTTGATGTAGCATTCTTCTCCGACTTGCGCTTCGTACCACTGCTGTTGAGGATTTGATCAATTATGTCATCTACGCTGGCTGGTTTTGGAATATATAGGATGGATTCCATATGCATGGAGAGAGAGGCTATTTTATTATCTTTGTGCTGACCATAATATAGTCCATTCACTTTGAAAAGGATATCCCAAGTACCTTCTCCGAGCTCGTCGCATGTGATGATTGTTGAATGATCTCCCTCCTTCTTATAGTAAGTACACCAATGTGATACCGGTAGGCAAATTTGATTACCATCCCAAATCTTTCTATAGGGAGTATCCTTGTCATCTCTCGCTTTCCACTCTTGAGCAAGAGGAGTAGGAATGTCCATATTTAATGTCACGTACTCCTCAATAATATCGAGTTGGCGGCGAATGTACGTACTCACGGGGATCAGTATGTAGTCCCCATACTGATTGCGCATTATCTTGACATCCGTGGAAGGGAGCATTCCCGTTTGGAGTACTACGCTATGATCGTCATAACGCAAGACTTGTTTAAATTTACGCTGTAGCGGTGTAGGATTATGTACCTTGGTTGTTTCTTCCACTGGCCTCAGTTGTAGATGATCTGATCGGAGCGAACCTTGTAACGTTTGACCGTCATTTTGTCCTACTAGTGCAGCAGATGGAGTAGATGCCTGAAAATGAAAAAAGATTGTATTAAGTTTACGTTCAAGGGAGGAGAGGGAGGGAAGTAGCGACTTACCATTTTAGTTGGATAATAGAATAGAGAGAGAAAATGTGCGTCCGTCACTCGTGTGATTCAACGATGGAATGATTCTCACTGTGGAAGGCTCGCTATTTATAAAGAAATGCTTGATTCTCATTGGATGATGATCCTCATTGGACAATAACATCAAGCTGATTCCAAAGCCGTCAGCGAAATTTGATGAAACAAACTTTGGTAAAGGTCCCAGGTCGAAATTCCACACTTTGGAAAATTTTTAATTTTTCCCATACAAAGTCACTCTGACACTTTGGATTTTTTCAGGTGAGCTCCGACCTAAAATCTTAAATGGCGTCTCACATGTAAACGAAGACAGATAGGAACAAGCCGTTTGTTTCAGTGAATTTGTCTCACTCTTAGCTTTCAAATGACACCTCACTCGACAAAATCCGTCCACTAGAAGCCAAGATCGAAGCAAGCTGTCCAGAGGGGGGGGGGACGTCAGCGAAAAATTTTTATCTCCGATTGCTTTCAAATTCACCATACAGATGCAGAATTTCACGCTGAATCCGAATCTGGCCTCCGTTTTCACATCCGAGGCTTCGTTTGGACACTACACACCAAAACATCCCACAGTTTAACCAAGACAACCTAGACGGTCGCCCAGGTCAACCTAGACGGTCGCCCAAGTCCACCAGGCGGTCGGACACAGACACCCAAGGCTCACACACTGTCGGTCCAGAGGGGGGGGACGTCAGCGGAACCTCGCCGGCACATCACGACACTGGCGGACCAGAGGGGGGGGACTCAGCCACGACGGCGGCCATCTTGCGCTATCTGGTGTTCGCCGTTTTCTTACTACTGTGGTCCAGTTGGGTGGTCAGCTTTTTATGATCAGCATTGCACAACTTAAGAATCGGCGTTTTACTTATGTTGAGTGACTATCTTCAAATTACAAATAATATGAAGCTCATGCGCGAATTTAGGAAGAAAGCGTCTGTAGCTCTCGGACTAGGCAGTGATTCAATTAGTTGAACGACTTCATAAAGTCCACTAAATCGAGACGATGGCGCACGCGCAATTGGACGCGTCTGTCTGTATGCAGCAGTGTGTGTCCAGTGCCCGGTCACTTTGTGAACCCGTGTTTTTGCGCCTTACTAAGAGCAGAAGTGCTCCATCCTGAAGAGAAGTTAATAGAGCTAGCTAACCACTCATACAAAACGATATGCATCCAAAGCGATGCTTAATCAGCATATAAAAAAATCAAGTCAATCCTTGAAATGAATCATTATTGGGATCACATTTCAGCGCCTATCATGTCTTCGCTGTCTGTGGCAATTATTCCTTAACATCGAATGTAGATAAGGGTTTTCATCACGGCTGGTGACAGTTTTTCTCCATCTTCGAAAAAATCATGCCGATTTGCATTCTATGGATGCTGAGGGAGGAATGTAAACAAAATATTTTTTTGCACATGTGCGCAGCCGTCCTATAAACTGCTATATATCAAAATATTAATCTGCCAGAGTGTGATCCTATATTGACTCGTAGGAATACTACGTTTGCGCCACCTGACTCTGCAGCCTCCCATTAATTGTTAAAGGAAACGGTATATCAAGCGACGTATCATAGCAATCGAACATTTGGCAGTCAGTTAGAATCACGAATAGAAAATTAAATTTAATTTAAAAAAATAAAAAAATTAAATCACCCTAGCAGACGTCCAGCGTTATATCAAGCTGTTTCACAGGCTCAATGCGACCACTAGTCGAAAAAGATTTTCATATTGAGTTCACTTTTTGATCATTATTAAATTAGCCATGATCAGAGAAAACATGATGTCTTCAATAATACGCTTTAAAATTGCAACCATAGAGTAAGTATATTAGGTATAGCAACTCAGCAATAATTAATTATATCCCCTTTGGTATGCAGCTTCGATTTTGTTAAATGAACTCGAATGAGACCCAGTATCACATGTGAGATATGCAAATTTTTACACTTTTAGAGACATTTTGGATTTGACTGATCGTGATAGCAAAACAGAAGGAATAATAGCATTTTACAAATCCTCCGTGCCATGTCAACATGTGTCGAGTGGCAATATAGTTTGTTAAATTAGCAATCCGATGGGTTACTATCAATCAATAAGAGCACTTTCTTGAGCTTGATCATATCACAAGCTACAACCTGCAACTGGAAGAGTAAAGTAAAATAACCGCAGACAATTATCACAATTAACTTAAAAGATGTAAATGGGTCCGCATTACTATTCAGACTTGAGTAGATCATAACATTAATTATAGCGATGAAAATGGAAATAAAAACTTGAAATTTCAGCCAAGAAAGCACAGTAAGATGGCGACGTATTTATGAAGACCTGCATTATCATGTAGCTCATGAATTTCCTTTGATAATATAAGCTTCTGCTTAATCAAAATGCTTGTTAGCAAATGTTCATTCCTTTTGATATCCAACTTGTTTCATACTACTTATATAGGGGCTTCATCTCGGTAGGCCTAATGCATAAACACATAAATAATTTGAAAAGATAGCTTTTCAGCTCAAATAATTTTTTGGACAGCATGAACGTCATCTCCGCAAAGAACTGATTTTTTTCATATAAACATTTTTGATGTATACAGATACTTGCTTGAGTCGACACTCCACCTCTATATTTACTTACTCTATGATTGCAGCTTCTATTTGTTGCGAAATATTCACCAGATAGAATCTCCATATCCATTGATATTTTAGAAATTCGAAAGGCATCCATGGATGATCATCATGGATCCATGGTAAACTTGGTCTAACCTGGTTTAGAACACGAATCAGGTAGATTAACTAAGCAAGTCTTCTGTCAATGTATGGTCAATGCCTCCGGACCAAACGCTGCACTGCTTTACCCGAACCTCCTAGTAAAGTAGAACGAGCAATTCTTGCCACCCTGACCATTTCCACAATATTTTAGCATGATATTTTGGCAAAGACATCACCACAATTCTAGTAACGACATCATCAAGCCGAGAATTCAGTAGCTTTGAAAAATGGACCTTTGTTCGTACCGGAAGTATTTTTTAACAAATGAAAGACTGCATGATTTATCTGCTTATCAGAGACAGAAAAAGATTATTTCTTGTGAGAGTTTGAAGAGAGAATTTTATGAGACACTGCAGTGATCCTTCTGGTGGGAAGTGTGGGTTAACCAAGCGGTATTCAACATGAAGTTTGTAGAATGTAGACAGGCTACTGCGTGTGCTATTGCACAAGAAATAGTTTGAAATCAGATTCATGTTTCCTGAAAATATTGGAGGTCTAATACCGGGTACTACTGCTTTCTTTGACATTTTTATAATCGCATATGATGATATTTACATGATGCTTATTAACCAGCACAATCGAGTGCCACATGCCGTGCAAGCTTCGACCCAATGGGTCTTAATATTAAGAAAAAATCATATCACCCCTACTTACCGTGCCGTGTCATTGACAAAGAAAAATTAGGTCCGGACAACTCTGTGTGCATGTGTCTTTCAATTAGGCTCTGGAAGGAGTGATTTTAAGTTTGCACAGAACTGCAGAGCGACGGAATTGACACGATCTTAATAAGTCATAAGCAGCGATAATTAGTCACACTTCTTGACTGAAGATATTCGTGCCTTGTTTTGACGCCACGATTAGCCATACTGACGTGCCATGTGAAATTTACATAAACTTATCTTTTCTGCAGCAAATAAGCTTATGATCAATAGTTTTCAGCAGCAGCAGTTCTAGAAAAATATCGCTTCGTATTTCGGAAGTTGACGGTGCTTCCAGAGAATTTGTTTTCCTGATGATGATTTCCTCTAGGTCCTTTCTTTTGGACTTTCATCAATTTTCATCATCGCACTAGGTGACATGCCGCGCTCAATTCACGCGTGAACCACGCGTAATTACACATGACCCCAAACATCCGTGGCTATGCGGGACATTGCTGCAACATCTGTTATATAGGTTAGTATAGTTGCTGGCAGTCCTGCTATATAGACTTTGCGTCTCATGTGTCTGCATGTATCAGAGGCTAAACAATGTGATAGGACCTCAATTTCATGCTCAGGGAAGACAGAACATGCTTAGTATTCATAAATATTCCCCAAGTTTTAACAGCATCAGATCAAGTGATTTCTGACTCTTAGTGCAGCGCGTATGTACGCGGGTAGAAGAATAGAATGTCCTTAAAAACGGATGCTTGGGGTGTTCCGTAATTACGCGTGGCATGTCACCTAGTGCGTGGTTCCGATATTTAATGAAAAAAGTTGGCTATCCAGTAGATTTAATTCGGCTTCCAATAAATTATAACTAGACTTACAACTTAAATTCATGATTTATCTTTACTAATAAGACCGTAGTGCTACCTTTGAGTACCCTACGCAATTTTGCAATGAAGGATATCGTGGCAAACCTTTAAAAATGCATTCTTTTGAAATTCATCTTTATTATACTTCAAAATCAGTCAATACAATTTCGATCATCACAGTATATCAATCAAAAACATATTACACAAATTAAATGCAATTTCATGATAATCACGAGCGACTTATTTGAGCATTGATTTGTTCATGTCTTGAAAATTGAAGATCTACATTAACATGCAAAACAGGATGCACTTGATGAGAGATAGCCGCAACGGCATACCTCGACGACAGTTGCAATAACCTCAAAGTATAATTTTGATCCTCTACAGAGACTCTGAGACTGCTTGAAAGAAGAGACTCTATTCGCCAAGAAATATGATCACAGTAGCGAGATGGTTGTCTGGCCGAGGTGGACGTAAAGCAATGTCGTGTGTCAATTGCAAACAAAATATTTTACTTCATTTGTATAAGGCATCTTTCTCTCTCTCGCAAATTCCAAATGCAACTTAATAAACGTTTCTGTCAGTCACATAACCATTACTTTCCAATAAAATCAATAAAAATTTCAACTTTGATACTGAACTTCATATTCGATTGAAAAATCCTAATGAAAACTTCAGTCTTAAAAGTGCGGTCTTTTAAAATCACCTCAAAAATCTTCTTTATTTTCAACGGAGAAACATGGAACAAAAAATAATACGAGACATCTTAAACTTGTCAGAACGGTTTTTTATCGTGACTGACGAGATCAGCAAATGACGATTTTCTGCAGTATCGCCTAGTTACGTCTGATCAGCAATACGCGCAACCGCAACATTTGTGTTAAAAATGATTCAATTTACGGAAACATCGAAATAATAAGCTGCCCCATATATTCAAGAGATATTGCCTCTGAAAGTTAAGTGAAATGGATATAAGGACACCGCAACAGCTTACTTCAATATGTATTTATGGAGCTCTATAACCAATTCCCTTTACAAATACTACATTTCGTTTGACAAAATTGAATTTTCAGGTTGAAAGAAGCTATCTTCATTTATCAAAGACGTGATCCTGCAGTGCATAGATTCAAAACATAATTTTCCAAAACAATTCTGAGGGAATGACCCAAAACTATCAGATGCCAAAGATCCATTAACTCATCGAGTCAATATCTTCCAACATTACATTTGATGACTGGAATTTCAGCAACATAAGAATACCCTGATATGAGATGGGTCATTGCTGATTCGTCAACAAACATTCAAAAACTGATTTTTAATACTGATTGCGTTTGTCAAGGTTCAGTGCTAATAAATCCTCTCATCATCGTCATCATCGTCATCCCATAAGTCCTTCAACTCGAAATCTTCAGGATTGTTCTTGACAAATTCACTCCACTGACGAGATTTCAGTCGCGAATATTTCGGAGAATCGTTGCGGCAGGATTTGCCGATTAGGGCTATATTCAAAGTGATGCTGATCAGCGCTACGACAGCGAGCGGAATTACAGCTAACCATGAACTGAAATACAAAATGATTTATCATAAAGATGTCTGGCACTTCGTTATCTTTTACATAAACATTATTTGGATTTAATGAGGCAATTCATATCTGCGAAAAACCAGGTCCTAATTTTGACCTGTATGCACGTGTAATTGTTCTGAGTTCATTGTTGAAACCACTGGCCACATGTACCAAAACTCGGCCCCAAGCTTTTGAAAGAACAGTCGACGAGTGAAATGATTAAAAGTCTAAGGTAGCCAACATGGCTTTAATTTGTGCAGTTATTTTTGTATTCAAATAGACCAGGCTGATTATTCCTTAGTGGGCAGTAAACCACTCATAAGGCAAATATAATTAAATAAAGTGGTTTGCTGTGCACAAAAAAATAAATAAATAACGATGACCAGTTGACCACTTTTTCATGAAAAAGGGTCGAGCCGATGCACATAATAAAAGCTTGTGATTTAATTGGTAGCGTAGATTAATTTACATGCATAATAAGCAATGGCCGAACTTCCCAAAAGTTGTCGTGATGAAGGTGCAAGGGAGCTCTTCTACGCAGATAATATCGTGCTGACGGCAGAAATATCGATGCATAAGAAATGGTTCATAGATGGAAGAACAATATTGACAGTAAACAACCTCTAATCGGAGGGCAACAATGTACATTTCATACCCTACGCTTCAAGAACAATTATTGCTTTTCCTCAATACATCTTCGACTATTTACATGAACAATCTTGGGAGAATTATGCCTATTATGTGGATTCTTCATCGCGTAGAGAACAGCATTTCTGCTGAAACTATCGGGAAGAAATGTCAGGAACATTCCACGGCCTCAGGTAACCACATTTCTGTCCTCAAATTTTCATCAGAAATGCTACATTGTTTATACTCGGAGGCACGTCAGGTTACGTGTCTCTATTCCATGTGGCCAACTATTCCACACTCACTCTTTCATGCTCAATGTTAAGCAGGAATGAGCGCACCTGTGTTGAAGGTCTTACAGAACTCAGGCTAAGTTCAAGAGCGTCGAGCAGTCTGAAGGCCAGAACGGGGTCAATGCCTCCTTGAAGACCTCAGGATGACGGAAATCTAATTTCCGAAGAGCTTGAATTGAACTCCTCCAAGAATAAAGGAGTGTCATCAAATATCCAGCACCAGGAGCTGAGTGAGAATCAAACGATGTAAATCTGCATTAAGAGCTAGAGTTACTATTAGAGCATTGAAAAGTACTTTCTGAGAATGAGTGTGGCATTTCACTGCGACTGTGAAATAAAACTCAGCCAATTTTAAGCGTGCTCCTCCTGAAAACAACCCTACCACCTATTTTGAGGAGTGCCGGCAATGCCAACACTTTTTCTTGGCAAAAAAGGAAAGAAAAGGGTAAAAAAAGGAAGAAAAATGGTTTCAAATGTTCAAATGGCCGGGCTAGCCCTGACATTTTCAAAAACTGTTGTGTCAATCAAACCAACCGCTTAAAATCTACTACTTTGAGCACCAGCAACGTGACCCCATACTTCCACGAAAAATCATCAAGGAAAATATGATTATGACGGTGAAATTCAATGCATTAAATTCGCGAGAAGTAAAAGTGGCAGCTTATGCTGAGTGACGATGTAGTGTTGACTACTTCGTTTTTATTGATCGCTTGATGTCGATTTTCTATGTGGATGACTTGGCCACGAAAGTAATAGTCGGGACATTTGATACCTCTTGATCTCCAATTCGTTAGAAAATAAACCAATCACAACACAACTGTACACGATATATAGGATACTTATGGGCTAATTGCATGTAAAGTTTCAGCAACGATGAAACGGTCGGAACGCTGACGTTTTTGACTGCATTTCTAAAACACAAAATCAAATTTTTGATTCTCTGAGTCAACTTTCCAAGAATTTTTGATCAAATCTCAGGTTGTCCGACTATTCGAAAATAGCAGCGGTTGGGACATTTTATCCACGTGCCAAGTTTATCATTTTTGTGAATAGTTTGCGGTATTTATTCGAACTGATATCCTAATGTAGCTAATCATAATTAGCAATGAAATTCCTTTAGGGATTGCATGAAATTAAATGAATATGATTCTTACAACTATTCATTTGATATATTGTGAAAATATGTACAAGGATGATTTATAATACTATGACTTTTAAGTCTGAAACAGGCACATCAGCAGCACAAGACACAGAAAAGTTGATAATAGTAAACCGCAAAAGAACGAAATACATGCACACAAGTTCGTTATCAATGCAAATCTACATAAAACATTAAGTAGGCCTACATATTGATGATGATGATCAGCCTGTTCTGTTCCACTGTTGGACAAAGGCCTCAGTATGCTTCTTCCATTATTTCGATCTTGAGCTTGTCTCTTCCGTGTTGGCTGTCCACATATTGATAACACTTGGAAAATAAAAGCAAACAATGCTCAAAATTGATATGATGCAAAATCGAAAACCAAATTCAACCAAGGAAGTTCTTATAATCTGATAAATGAGAGTAAATGATGTGAGCACTATAACAAAAGCATGGAAAGTTCTGATAGCGCTACTGTGCAAGGAACTGGTTGAGATAAAACCGGCAGAATAACAGAATATCAAGGACCATACGAATACACGAATATGAAAGTTGTCCTATATCCTCCACGATTGGGAACAGGAGAAGGGACTCTATGAATGAGCTATTTCTTATGCTAGAGTAGATTTTATCAGATTGTAGCGACCAACTAAAATATGTCAAGCTTTCTCCATGTCATTTACCTCACATAAATGTGCATTTTTGATGGTTGCTGCTTCATTTCGGTGCAGTTGACCATTATAAATCAATATGATATTCGGATGTCGTTCTAGACAGAAACCTAGCTCTAGCTGCGCACATCAACGCAGTCTGTCGCTACGCGTATTGTTTCCTATGCCAACTCCGCCCCGTCATTCGCTCCTCTACGACCTCGGCAGCAAAGACTCTAGTTCATGCATTTATTACATCTCGTCTAGACTATTGTAATTCTCTTCTCTATGGTGTCCCAGACTGTCACCTTCGTCCGCTTCAAGCGGTTCAGAACGCTCCTGCTCGCCTCATCACTAAGACTTCAAGACGTGAGCACATTACACCGGTCCTTCGTGACCTTCACGGGCTTCCAGCAAAGTAGCGCATCCAACTCAAGTTGGCTGCCATCGTATATAAGACGCTACATGGTCTATCCCCCCGATACCCTACCGACGACTGCCACCCACCTGATCCGATTGGATATCGTCTTCGCTCATCCTCTGGTCCCTCCATCTGTCAACCTACCAGAACCGGCATCCGCATGGGCGACCGTGTTTTCTCGGCAGCAGGTCCTAGACTCTGGAATAGTCTTCCTATGAAACTCCGAGACTTTGAAATTGGTCTCTTCCAATTTCGCGCAAATTAAAGACGCTCTTGTTTTGTTCCGCGGTTTGAGCTGTACACCGGCGCCTTGATACCTTCGGGTTTTGCGCGCCGTAAACAAATATATGTATAATTACAAAATGACCCAATCACCCTCCTCGATCTGTCTCACTGGCAACCGAATGTACTGTTAGACTAATATGACCATGAAAATCTCAAAACAGGCTTGAACATTACAGCATGATTGGCCTTAATATTTGAATGCTTGATGTTCTATACAGTATAGGAACTGTGCAAAGTGGCCCTAGACCCGTTGATTCCGTGCACTTTTTATCTTGGCGCTATAGTGTACTCTCTCTATGGCGCGTGCTTGTCTGTTGTCCAGTCGAATATGTGTCCCATATCATACGTGGCAAACGTTTGGAGGATTTTCTGCAAAACTGTCACGAATAATATCCATACAACGCAATTATGCTTAGTATCATGACGACCGCTAAGATCGTTAGGCAAAACGCGAATATCATGAATAGGATCCAACTATCTTCTCCCAAGAAATGATTCTAACGATAGATTTAAAGACCAATGCGTTCTATACAGAACAAGTCATGAAAATATCTCTGACATGCACACATAAGTCTCAAGGCATCTCATTAGCGGAATAAGTTATCAATAGATAACATAGCAATTTCCTTTGCGGGCGTGAAAAGCCGGCACAGGTTGGATATTTCGAATTATGAATACGTATATGAATGCATTCATTTAGTGAATTCATCAAAATTGCATTTAGTTGATGCTTATGAGGTGAATGCTGCTATGATTCACGCCCGGTCCTATGCAAACGGTTCCTACTCTGATAGGCGGAAAAAAAATCTTTGCCGTCACACATCAGTTGTCCAATCCAATAAATTCCAACTATTTATCAGACAAACTATACATTAGACTATTTGTTGGAAGAAAAGGGGACGCAAATATTGATAAAAGCGAAGTCTATTGAGTACAAACTGCACTTGAAATGGAGAATGATATTTAATTGATTTTAATTTGCTGCCATAATTTGGATCGAATAACTGTGAATCGAGTGAAAATTCACATTTTGGAAAGTAGCCTATCATTTTGTCAAATGTTCGGTTGTGTCCATTCATGCAGATGTAAAGAACAAATCCTGTAGATGTGGACTCCGAATGTGAAATTTTTCGGAAGCAGATGCAGCTAGGGATCTGAACTTCTAGATTTCGTGTTTCAATTTTTTGGCAGAATTTGAAAATATGTTTTTCTCTATCTTCTGGGAGCTTATTTTCGTTAACGTGTGTTACATGAAAATCAATAGGAATACAAGCCAGCTGACAAGATAAAACAGGAAATGGACAATGGGGACTGAAATGTTATGGCCCTTATTGAAACATTTTTGTGCTGACAAGATAGAACAGGAAATGGACAATGGGGATGAAATGTTATGGCCCTTATTGAAAAATTTTTGTTTCACAATTTTCACGAACGCAGATATAGAAAAGAACTTCAAATGATTATCTTGCTTCAATACATCATATTCGAAACCAATGGTGGGGTACAAATCGACAAATGAATTGTCAAACTTTCCCTTGCTCGAAAAATGCACTTGAATAAAAAATAACTAAGCATTAATGAGTAACTGAGTATTAATTCATTTTGAAGCAATGTTGCTAGGATCGAAACTCAATCATACAGCTTTGTGTGTACTGTATACTCCAGCACCTCTTTGTCAGACTTGAAAAAGATGGAATTCCTAGCAATTAGGCTGTGCTTAGAACTCCTATTTACAGCCAGTTATGTGTCATTATGTGACGGCACATTGTCTGAGGCGACAGTCGCTCCCGCTCGAAAAATGTCCACATTCTTCGTTTCGACCAATGAGAACTCAACAGAGTGATCTTCTCAAACTGATGCTGCCATGTATTAGTGCAGAAAGCAAGTGACTCGAGTTGAATTAAGAGAACTGTGTTTTCTACTCAATCAGTCATCAACATGTCCATAGCTGAGAGCAAGAGCCTGAATTCCACGACGTTTAAGATTCAAATTCAAGTGCTGCATTTTGCAGTACATGCAGTATCATGGAAACGCTAATGGTCTACAAATGGAGAATGAAAGTATTTAACTTCCGAATTACTAAAGACATTTCATCAATAGTCGCACAGTTTGTCATTATTCATCAAGACCTGATATTTTCATCATGATCATAAATGCAGCCCAACAGGTATTTCTAGACGCTGTGTAGCTATGTTTCTAGCAAAAATATAGTTGATTCCAATATAACCCTAAAATAAAATAATAGTGGTAACTTACTATCCTGATATTTTCATCACATTCATAAATGTAGCCCCAACTCTCATTCCGACGATGAATCGCTTTACTGCTATAGATTTGTCATCAGTAGTCCAAAAGAAATGCGTCTGCTATCAAGGAGGTCTGCTATATGCATGCAAATTATAAAGGTAAATTGATGTCGGAATAGTGATAGAAATCATGGAAATCTTATCCACAATGTGATTTCCATTATCTCTGGAATCCATGGATATTGTGCCCAATATCGCACCTTCATGTCGTCATCAAGCACACAAAAATTAGCCACACACTGCGTTCACTAAGGATCATTAGAGTCCATTAATTTCATATACTGAATTATGCGTTGTAGTGAGAATGCAGAGATGAAGAAATGAATTCTGAAATTACCTTGTCTATTTACAACATCGGAATATTCTGATGAATGAGGACTACTGTTAGGCTATACCTTCAGATTTCGTCAAACAGATTTTCCAAAGTGTTCGATTGAGTTTATCATACCACAGCGCACTTGATTTGAATATTGAGTGTGGGTGTGTAAATGGGCTTGACGCTTTTACATCAGTGCAGCATATGAAATACTAAAGCAACGACTCACTGAAGAGGCCGAGGTCAATAGCAGCAATACCTCGAGGAAGTAAGTTTGATCCCATTGCAACTACACTCGCGCTAAAAATCTAACAGCAGACGCTAAGTGCATCGACACCTGTAACATCTACGAAACTTTTGAAGTTATTGCTTTCAGAGTGAGCGAATTAAGTAAACGAGTGAGCAGTAGACTATGGTAATAAATTTTCTTCAGCTAAGACAAGGGAAATGAGAAGCTCTAAAAGGCCTTCAGCTAAGACAAGGGAAATGAGAAGCTCTAAAAGGCAACTTAGCTCAACCGATGGAAAAATAATCAAGACAACCCAACAAATAAAAGCTCTTGGCTTCATCATCAATGACGAATTGACTTTCTAAAAGCAGTCCTTCACATTATGTCAATTTTCATTTAGTTGTAGTATTTAGAAGGCGGAATGTCATAGAAAATTTGCATTGCCCTGATCTCACTGTCTCTTTCAGGGTTGAACGGCAGCACTGACAGACAATCGCATCTCAAATCACATCATCAGATGAATTCAAGGCCTCGGATCTTGAATAAATTCAGAAATTCTTGAGTAAATGTGAAATTCAGATATTGATATACAGCGACTAAAAAGAACAGCAACAACATGATAATCGCTGGAAACAGAGTGAGAAGAAAACGAAAACGAACAAAAATACTGAGATGAATAGCAGTTAATTAAAGACATCCTTACCATAGATAAATGCAAGTTGGTTTCAGCAGTTTGATGCAGACCGTTTTCCAATTTGCATCAGCTAGGCTATATGCAGGCTATTTTTCCAACTGTTTAACAACAAATCTTCGTGGCAACCTTTTCACGCGACTGTCGACTCGAAGACTAATTCGCGGTAGCTTAGCTACGCGAGTTCATGGTCGTACATCCTTTGCAATGTCCATGGCAACAAATTTTCGCGTGCAACATATTTTTCGCGAGACACCCGCCCTCGCGAAAATTCGCTATTTTACAGTGTTCCCAGCATGATGTGGCAGTTCTTTGCATTTTTATTGGTGCATTTAGAAAGTGGTTCTTGCATTGTCAATCTTTGTATTGAATGCATCATTCCAGTTCCTCGCACTAGTGCAGGAACTCGACATCATGCAGGAAATATAATACCGCATAGCTCATCGACCTTCCACCTGTAAATGAACGAACTTTCTTATGTTATTTGAATCACGAAACGTGAAGTGAAACACGAAATATTTTGCAGTATTTCCAGTAGTTTTATGAAGGTAGGTTTCCGAAATTGAAACAAAAGAAAGAGTAACAGCAACGAAAAGATTCGCTAATGAACTCTTCGATCTCGTCAATTGAATTAAGCATTCTTTTAAGCTTTAAGTTGAAAGATTGCGATCTATAGGGGAGGTGCATTTGTAGAAAACCTGCACAAGCCTTTTAGAGTTTAAGTACGGATTGGATGGAGTAGAATGCTGTTAATGTGAGAATCAGCGAGGACGGAAGAAACGTTTACGAGATCCATTTCTTTAAAGGACAACTATCACTAAGCTGTCAGCATGATGAACCTCGTATTCAACTTTCACGAAAGCAGAAGAAAAAAGGATTCGACAAGATAAGAATGGGTGCTCAGAGTGAAAGACAAAATTTTAAGGCAGATATGACTCAAGAGATCTTTATGTCGTAAAATTTATTGGAACTCCAGAAATTACTTAATTTTGTGCAGAGAGATTCTGGGCAAGTTGATAAACCACATATATTTCAAAGTCTGTGACATCTCGGTCTTCTCAAAACGGGAGATGAGAAAAATTGGTTATGCAAGGAATCTCTGCAGCCACAACCGAAACACAAAGTCTATCGCTGAAGCCAAGTGGAAAGACCGCGCAGTGTGATTTCATCCAAAACCTTCTCCCTCCTTTGATTAGAAGCTCCGTATCTCTAAGGTTAGAATCATCAGAAAAGGTGGAATCAACATAGTCAATAATTTGTAATCTTACATAACAAAAATTATGACCATTTTGTCGGAAGTGCTCATAAAGTAAAGTAGTTGGTTTTGAGGATGTATGGTGACGGTGACCATTTCATCTGGCATTTAAACATTAGTTGGTTTTCCCAATATATTAAATCCCACACTCGTCGCATGCAATAAATGACAAAACTTGACCTACAATTGAACGAATCAACTAAATCAATGATGAATGCTTCTCTATGATTCGTTAATGATTACAACAGGAAGAACAACAGCATTCAAAACATCCTACTGCATATGTTTCAAAAGATGGAAGAAAGATCCATGAAATGACAAAATTCACCGCTTTCTTCGAGATTGTGTCAAGGAGGAGATTGCATGTAGTGAAACAGGATTTGCGAAAGATATCGTTTTCGTGGCAACAACCTTGACATTCTTTGATAAGTGCTGTCGAAATGTAATATCCTTTGACATTGCTTGCATGAAATCAGTCGCAACAAGTACATCTTACTATGCGCGAGCAGAAATAATGCTTACAAGCTCGTCTATAGAATATCGCGTTACATTTCTAGGACACAAAGTCATGTGATCAAAATAGGATTTTTCACAATCGATGATAAAGTCAAATGGAAGAAAATTGCATCAGTGTAATACTCGATGCAGCTTCTCGTGGAGAAAAGTCGCGACAGCCCTCTCACGTGTGCAAATGTGCCTTAATCTGCATGCTTTGATAGTAAAGGAGTACTTTCGAAAGACAATAGCATCGCTCTATGTAAGAGTGTAGGGCAGTTCCTAAGAACTTTCCAAGAGAGTTTCGAGTTGAAAAATGTCTCTTTGAGATAAGACATAGGACATATGTGATACTATCACCAACAATAGAGTTAATTTACACGACAAAATTCATGTTCTAATCAAATTTAAGTATACCTTCGCGAACTGCAAGAAGCAGCTGATTTTCCGGCTAAAATTTTTATATGTGTTTTAGACGTTGCTGAGAGCGCTCCTGCTACGCATTTAAAATTCATCTTGGTTACCTGTGACAGCTTCATCTAGACTTCATCTGTATGAGGCCGATTTCACTTGACACCGAATGAAAGACTGTCCAGACTTATATGGTGTTCATGCTAGTCGTTAATAAACGCGTCACGGTGGCGTGTTTGGTGAAACTGTAAATAAAACTATACATTTAGATCAATTTAATGAATATTAAACTAATACCCAGTCGAATGAGCTTGATGATTTCCGTCTCTTCAATGTTAGATTCTAGTTATAGTGCATAAATAAAAGCTGATTTGCGAATTTATTGGATACTTTACTTGAAAATAAAGTAGTAAAAACGAAACATTAGGTAATGCAGTCAACCTCTATTATAGCAAATTTACGGCAAAATGACAAGGTTGAGTATCTACAATCAATTCACTAGTCTGTTTAGTCTGCTTACAAGTCCCTTGAACGCCGTCAATAATCTGAAAAACAAAGTTATATCAACTTTCAAATATAATTGTATATGAAATTGAAAGCCTTTAAGAACAGCATGCCTTCAGAAAGAGATATCTCGTTCGTTGTAAAACATAACTCTTCTCAATCTTCTTAGAAATAAGTTACAGAAACCCTGTGGGACAAGATAATTCTATCATATTTGTAGGAAATCGAGCACCTAACTGAACCATCTGTGCAACTTGCAACATGACGCGTGTTAGGATTGTAACCTTGCTCAGCGAATGGATTCGACTTGTCATTTTCCGCACGTTGAATAACTTCATTCAAATCTTAGAATTCATTCTATCTTGAATGCACGTTTTCTCTCTCATTTTCCACCATTTCTGCCTTACTTCTGCTTTGTCTATTTCATCCAGACATTTTAATGCCCCTGGTTGGTGAATAATTGTGCATATGGAGCGAGCAGCGATCAATCTATTAAAAAGTGATTTCTAATTCGCAGACAGACCTGAATAGCTGTTTGAGACATAGTTCTGGTGAATTTCTTCGCCGCTTCCACATCTGCACTCTCGCAGTTCCATGGAAGACAAGTTTAAACATCCCAGTGACAATCGCTGTGATCAAGGGAAGCATTCAAGATTATGGTAAATTGGATCAAAATTGTTCAGTTTGAAAAAAATCTAATGTCCAAATTTGTCAAATAGCAATTAAACATGAGCATTTACATGCATTTCAGCTTCAAGCGAGTTTCCTGCAATAAAGGATAGTCTAGCTAACAAGTTTTCCGTTGTTCGTGATCATAACTATGTTGGAATCTCATACACTGAAGGTCACCACTGATCTCAGAAATTGCCAAAACAATTCAATTTTCTCTTTGGATCAAAGATCAAACAAAGCAAGCTCTTCGCATCAGCTCAAAATCATACAATGTTGTTTCTGAAGAATTATTGAGCATTCAAATTCAAGGCTATCTACGCCTGATGTTGGTTCATATTTGCATACATGCACTCACTAGTATACTATTCAAACGAGCAATCACAAATCTTCCACACAATTGCGTGCTGCACAATCAATACACCCTATCAGGTCGGGCTCGGGATTGACCAAAAGATCAGGATATTTTGAGTGTGTTACATAGCTAAATTATGAATTAGACGGAATAAAGTCAAGGATACTTCTGGGTCATATGGACCCACATACTTGCTAACACAGCCTTCAACTAGAATAGCGATTTACATAGAATTTCGTCTCCATGACGGTTGCTGAGGAGTCAGAACGCATGAATATTAACGGCATCGATTTCCTGAACTTGCGATACACCGCAACATTCAGCGACATTGCAAAAGTGAACACTTTATCGAATTTCTCCACATCGATTGCGAGGCATCGACCAGAAAACGTGGCCTGCCGAGAGATACTAATATACCAGAAGAGCACTGAGCTTTTAATCAGAAATTTACATTTTCAACTACCTGATCGTGAGATTGCCCAAGATTTCAAAACTGACCTCTGATTCCTGGCTTCAGCGATTTCTGCACTCCAAAAAGACTCCGAGGCTTACTTGGTTGGTATTTTCAGAACACGAACTTGTGTGCTATCCGCGAGTGACCAATTGGCACGAATTTGTGCAGAGTGGGTGTGAAGTCATAATACTGTTGTGAAAACACGACTGGCAGAGAGCTTGATATGAAAAGTACATAAATGATGCTAGTTATGGAAGACAAAGAATCAATAGTATGAACTTCTTGTCAGGCTTGCGAATATCTGTAGTCCCTAAATCTACATTGAAAATGATCAAAATGAAGCAGTTAACAGCAGCAGGTCTGCATATAATTTGAATGTTTAGGCTAGCCCTATAACAGGCATAATAAAAATTGAGAGAATACTGGCATACGATGCTTGTACCGTGAAGCCATACCATAAAATTGTTAAAAACATCGTTAAGAAGCACTGTGATGGGAGCACTGTCGATATAAAAAGAAGAGCTTATATTTTGATTTAAGCAATTGCACCAACAACCAACTGGGGGTGGCAGCGAAATTCCCGTAGAGCCGCAATAATTACACCCATGTTACACTGAAAAAAATGAAGCCTTTGCGGCACTACTCCCCATACTTGGGGCTTGGACGGTGCTGACATAGTCAGACTTATGGAACGTTGTAGAACTTTAAGTCCGGATGCCCTTCCTGCCGACTTCCAATGACACCTTCGAGGCTCGACCTCTGGATCAAAAGATCGCTAGGCCAAGCACTTAACCACTGTGCCACGGAGACCCATGTTACACTGAATTCTATGAAAATTATTAATGTAAAGGAAACTCGTAGAACTAGAAGAATTTGATCACGAACAGATAGTGATGAGAATTGACAAACGTGCAAGTGCCGATGAAAATGCTCTACATATGTGGCACAGGTTGCATGCATGTTACAAATATTATGCTTGTAAAATTATCATAATCATTTACATAACTGCAACAAATACATTACTGAACGTATTTGAAAGCGGGCGACGTCCCGAAAGTTCGCGAATTACACAGTGAATGAAGGCAACTATAATTCCATCAAAGAATGAAAAATGATTCTCAGGGAAGAAGGGTCGACTTATGAAATACATTAAGGATCTCATTTGCCATCAGATAAATTTCATTTGAATGAGCGCTGAGCATGAAACTAAATGGCATTGTCTTCATGATCTCCCAAATCAATAATATTCTTATTTTTCATGTAGGAAATTGATGTGTGTTGTTGGGAAAACCATTGACGCAGATTCCATCTTCGTCATCATTCCATCTATGCGCGGCTCTTGGACATTGAGGAGCTATTTCAACCTTTCCAAAATAATTGACAAAGGATACAAAGGAGCTTTCATATGTAGAAGGAGGATTTGAAGACTATTTGTTTATGATATTAGCAACAATAATTCGCAGACAACCTGTCTGCATCATCAAACCTTGTGCGAGAAAAGAAACGGACTTTTGCTGTACTCAATTGCTTCACACACAACAAAATTAATCGATAATCTAACTGTAGGTAAAATGAGTGCAGAGGGGGCAAATACAAAAGCTGAATGAAAATATTCGTGTTTTTTTTCTTCGACCGTTTAATCAAGATAAAGATAAAACAAATTACAAAATCCAAATTTTCGGCGTAGCCGTCACCAGGTAAGTCAAGCAATATCTTTCAACGCACAAAATCAGCATCTATTTGTGGGCCTTGAAAAGAATAATGCTCATTTTGCGCATTTAAAGATATTGCTTGACACCCCTCCTGAAGGCTACGCCCAAAAATTTGGGTTTTGTAGTTTTCATTCATCTTACTATCCCGACCATGGCTTTAAAGGAGGTTGATACAAAAGCTATCAATCAGATTAACAAACACCTAAACAATTCAATGTACAATCTAAGTGACAGGAAAAATATATAGCGAGGAATTAATTCCTCCAGTCAGACTTGGAGGAAGTCCATAAGGAGAAGCAGTCTGAACCAATGACATTGGAACAAGCGGACTCAAAACGCCGAAGTAAGAAAAAAAGCAAGTAATTAAATGCGTTCAAAATTTGTTTTTGATCATTATAGCGTCGGTCTGCGTTATCTTATAACATCACTTGCACCCGAGTGATATCAGATTGCAAATTGTTTTAGATATAATAAAAATCATCCCCGATCAAAGCAATAAACGCTATTTGAGGTATCGAAGATCTCTTGCTCCCTTCCATGCTTGAAGTTGTAAATGCACACTTCACAACAGAATCTTTATAGCTCATTTCTGACCCAGTATTTCCAAATTGCGACAGTGTCAAGGATAGGGATCATACGTGCGATCATCTAAATTAGTAAATTTGATGAATAGCTCAGAAATGTGCTCCATTGAGCGAGGCAGCTTGGAGAGCACCTTTATCCCTCTTATCCAGAAATGCTACTAAAAACGTATCAAATTTTTGCAAGAATTTTAGCTTCAAGCACTCCGTTTCTTTACATGCGGATTCAAATGACAACACTTTGATGGATGTGTGCGGCATGTTTAAGAATTTGTTTCAACCTTACCCAATCCCATCCAAGGCGATAAACTATGCTAACAAGTTAAGGGTGGACCAGCCTTCATACATCAGCGAATCTCGCCAGGTTATGATTGCTAACTTTTGATAGGAGCAGTGATACCCCAAGCGTTCGGACTCGAACCTGAGCATAAGTTAGAACCATCATTTAACACTGTGCAGAGATTACATGCATTCGGTTACTAAAGAATCAACCACTAAAAATCTAAAATCTGTATACATGTTTCTTAATCATGATCTTCTCCTACTTGATCATGAACATATCAATTAGATTGGTAATTTGGCGCCATATATCCATGCAAACTCTACAGCAACTGACAAAAACAAAGCACACTTCAGCTACTTGGTGTTCATGTACGAAGCAATGCAGGAAATCAGTCAACAAGTGATTGAACACAAAGAGAAAGATGAATATGATAAAACAAAGTAAGAAAAGTCAGGACGATCAAAACACAATGGATTGATTTCTAATTTAAGAATTAGTCAAGATTTTTGGGCTCCAGTAACCTATATGGAAGATCAACACATTCAAATTATTATATTTTAAAAGTGAAATGAAAGACATCAAAGGATGCAGATGAAAATAAGTAAAAAGCGCTTTCCTGTGTTGGAGATGCTTCATTATTTCACGCGTGTTTATGTGGTATGCCCACTTATTTAGCTTACACTATATTAGCTCTGCAATTGAGATAAACCACTCGAAATAATGCTTAAAATAGCTAAAACCCATAACATACAAGCTAGAACATACAACTTTAATATTCACTTGTTTCAAAGCGAAAAGCGAATTGACTTCATAAGACTTTGTTATTCAAGCTTGAAATCAGAACGCAGTCTGTTTAATGTGATAAATGGTCTTCAGTTTGAGAAATCATTACATAGAAAGTATGTAAATGATTAACATAATATGATTTCCTCATCGAATCCTATTGATAGACGAATATGAAATCTAGGATTTTTATTCAATCTCGTGACAGTCTGAGACACTGAATTCGTTGATGATTTGATAGTCTGCATGATATTTATACAAAAATTGAGAATCAATCACGAATGACTAAAATCAAATGAACGAGTACATTTAGTGAGAATACAATCAAAAGATTATTTTCCAAAGTTAGCTAATGAAAACTATCGAAGCAAACTTTTGCAAGAATTTGCATTTAAGTCATTTAGACGTTGAAAAATGTATTAGGGGTGAACAGGTCTCAAGTAAGACAACAGCGAATCATACACAGATGAAAACCACTGTTCAATTTATCAAATCACCGAAATTCACGTGTTAATGATTAAACTTACCTCATATGAAGAGGCAGCTGACAGGAAGGATCGCAGATACCGGAAACTGGATCACATCGATTACAAGTGTCGTCACAATTGCAGCTGCGACGGCATTGATCACCCCAATAGCCGGCTGGACATTCACTTTCACAGTATTGTCCACGAAAACCAGACAGGCATCGGCACCGACCTGTGCTGAAGTTACAAGTGCCGTTATGGAGACATTGTCCATCACAAGACGATGACTTAACACACACGATGGTGGTCACCCGGCGCTCTTTTCCGATTCGCGAATCGTAGCTGAAGATATATAATTTAAAGTTCATTCACAGTTCGACGTAGAGAACAGACTTCATGATGCTGTCAACAATATAATCAATCATTGCGTACAAAAAATATATACAGGAAGGTTTTATAAGCCCCTCGTAGTGCATTATCGCTTATTGCGTAACATCCGAAAAACTTACTGCGTCGACATTTGGTGTACTCATTTGTTGATGTATCAAATACTTGATGATGTGACTCAAATCGAAGAAATCGACAAAAATCTGCCATTTTTACCTATACTCGTTTATTCAGGCATTAGAATCCAAGGTTTAGAATTTATATGTTGAACTACAAAACACGTAGAATTGTCGACATAGGGAAATGTCCTATAGTTTATCTATGCAGCCAATGTATTTTCCAAGCGCTACATTCATCATGTCATTCACTTCAATATGAAGATTTCTAAGTTTTGAAGATATCGAAAACATATGACATTACTTTTTGTACCTCACTTTTCGTACATTACTTTTTGTATCACATCAGCATGTATTTAATAAGGAATATTTACAATTTAGCTATTACTGATTTTCATCGTTTACCAAACTAAATAGAACTAATGAAGACCCTTCCCTGAGACTATATCAAAGCAATATTCATGCAGTAGCTCTACAATATCATTATATTCAAATGATGAAATACAACATTATATAACGCTGAAAGGGAAGCGAAAAGAAATTATAAGTCCAGTTCAATTTGTCACCATGATGTAGTTATCTTCATCTTCTTAGTTCCTGGCTCCCTGTCTCTTCGTAAATCGGTATCGTCACTTTGTATATCGTCCAGTAAGTTGCCTTGCAAACTTGTGCTGAACGAAACCGATTTGGAGATATCCTTTATTCGAAAACATTTCTCGGCAATCTGCATTCCCATCTCCACTTTTCTTTTGCTCTCAACACAATCATATGCAGTTAATGATTGCGGCGATTTGTGTTTTGTCACACTCATCACCTCGCGATCAGAAAATCCTTTTTCTTTAAGTGTGCAGACGGTGGTGGCCCTGCCACAATGGTTGGTGTATAATTTCGACAATTCAAGCTCTTTGCTAATGTTTTTCATCATATTTTCCAGGGTGCATTTCTCCAACGGTACACCATCATACCCAATGGGCATTCCACTAATGACATTTTTCTTCGGTCTTTGCCAAAATGCTTCACATCAGTGACTTCTTTTTGATATGTACGCTTTCAGAGAATCAAAAGGGCACATAGATGAGTTTAGGACCATCGGAATGACTCCGCCATCAAAATCAGATTGGTTAGCGTCTTCTCGATGGTTCTTGTCAAATTTTGGTATTAACCGAAACCATCTCGCACCAGTGGCATCGCTTTCCTCTTTAAAAGAGTTGGCGGTCATTTCTCGAAGCTCTTCACGTCCTCGTACTCCAAAATACACAATTATGTCTATGAAAACCTTTCTCTGCAATCCCTTTGCTTCTGTTACATCTAACTTTTCATAGCATTTGACAAGATCCTCTGACTGAATTTTGGGTTTGTGAACGGTATTCCCGAGTCCCTTCTGTTTGATGTCTTTAAGTTTCGCGCGATACATATCCCAGCCTTGTTTGTAGATGGTCTTGTTCGAAATGTCTACGTCATACGTTTCTTTCAAATAGCGCCGAATCCCATTCTTAAGTGATAGAAAGGAATTCTTTTTGTAATCCTCTCCATTCTCTTTTATAACTGCAGAAAAAAACTAGACAATGTGTCATCTAATAATTTGTGGTCGTTAACTATTTTGTCAATATCCAACTTTTTGTGTTCTAAATAGTCACTGAAAATTTTCATTGTTGATTTGGTATTTCTGTCAGTATTGGGATATCTTAAATTATTCAACAGTCTCGCAGATTCAAGGTTCTCATCTCTAAAGCGACTGCAATTTGCCATCATCAACCAGTATGCTAAATCAGAATTCAAATTGTGATCAACTCATTGATATTCCTGATTCAATCTAAATTTTGAATTCATGTGTAATCATTTTTCCATGGCAGGGATGCCTAGAAATCATTTCAACACACAGACGATAGGAGTCTCAACGAAGCTGCTTTTCTTGTTGATCCATGGACATCTAGATTTCCATGGTTGATTGCATATTTGTCCAAGCTATAGGACATACCAAATGTGCCATAGCGCTTCAGCGACCTGACTTAAATATCAGCCTCGGCCTCTGGCCTCATCTGCTATTTGTCATGTCGCTTCAGCGCTATGGGACATTTGGTAAAAGTCACTATCAATGTATCAATGTCAATATATCATTAGGAATGAGAAGAATTGGAAATACAACAATTCAGTTAGTTCTTCAGGTAATGAACGGCAGATTCTTAGTTCATTTCAGTAGTAGTTGTTGAAATACCTTGTTCGCTGTGTTTGCTCGTTGAACAGCGACCGGCTGAAAACTTCTTTCGCTCACTCACTCAAACAAAAGTACGAACGTGCTGCCTCTGTCAGTCTCGACCACAGTCTCGACCGGCCGTCAGCCACCCTAGCAGAACTAGGGGTTCGTTACAGCAAAAACATCATTAATATTTGTCAGAACAAAATGAGGCGCTGCATTCCTTCAATTGTTCACGTCCGCGGAATAACGTAGACAAGTATTTTACCGAAGCGCAAATACCGATCATGTCAACGTACTCCTAAACGAGGGAATTATCTCTTGTTGTTGTAGAGAGAGGCACTTCATGTGCCTACTCCTTTACACATCTGCAACATTGAGCCCTAGAAAAAGGCAATTTGACAAAGCGCATATTAGCACTACACGTGCGGTGACCACCTACACTTCATACTCCACAAGCTTACGGTGCTTGTACACCAGTGAACTCGAAAACCTGGGCAGCGTGCGAAAAGGGATTGGTCATGGGTGCAGCCCAATCACAGACCAAAAATTGGCAACCATGTCTAGTGAAGCACGCACATACATTTCCTACTTTATTTCACAATTTAGTCTTAAGTTGAATCAATTGTCACAAATGTGTTGATTTGCAATATTACATTCAAAGCAACAATCTTGTAGTGCAAGGACTAACACTGCAAAAGTAATACAATTTAAATTACAGGTGTATGTTGTGTGCAGAGTACTATACACGCACTGATCTTTCTTAATCCTTTATTACTAAGACATTAATAATCCTAATGAAGAGTGTCATAGCATGCATGTAGACCTTCGAACCGTGCATTTATATCACGGATGAATCTGAATAAAATTAGGTCTTTTATTTAGCTTTATGGATTAATTCCATTTCACATGTTCTAGATTCAATATTCTACATGCAGATAGCTCCATTAAGGTGGCAGTTTGACATCATAATAGTGTCGTATTCAGTAATGATGCATGGTTTGTACTAGCATATCAAACTAATGACCAGAGTTTTACGGGTACTTTCTCATATTGATAGTGTATTAATGAGCTTGCTGAAATGGGCATCAATTTATGACATACATATGCAGTTCATGTACAGGTGCGTATGATGATATTTGATGGATATGTATGTAGGCCAAAATAGCATTTACATATTATGTACATGTATGTCCGACAGATTTTAGGAAGGGTTTAGTCTGTCCACAAATATATTTCATTTCAATGGAATAGATGTTTGCGAACGTACAGTACTTAAGTGAGCAGCAGCCAGCAACTACTTAGTGACAATTTCCAACAATCGCTGTAAACTCGGCTTTCAAATGATAGCTCTAACAATAGCTTTTAGGGCTCATGGAATCTGGATACAAGCATGATGTGTTATGAATGATTAATTTTTCAATCTTTGGTCTATAACCTTGGGGTGTATCCCAGCTCATAAGATCTTGCGCAGACCTAGATGGCTAAAAACCCTAGATCCAGCCTTCTGTGCGCCACCCAGCGGTTTCACTTATATCCTTTCGTCGATCACGACATCATGGAGTTCCAAACCCGTGGGCCGACACCTCCCTGAAAGGATTGTAAGTTACTCGACCGACTGCACACAGGAGTGCGACAATGTCTTTTCGCTACACAGGCATCAAGAAAGCTATAAAAGAAAAACGTAAAATCATAAATCAGATTTTCAATTAGACTGAATGGTTGTACATATTATTTATTATTCCTTCGGAACAACACATTAAGTAAAACCCGGAAGGTTGAGACATTATCCTGTAAGATAAAGTAAATAATTTACTTCATCGGTTTATTTACGACTGTCACTGCGATTTCGTTTACATACTCATAATATGCGAGAAATAATGCGTGAATATGATATGTATGCATGTTTTACATAGTTTATGAATCACACAACAAAAAACTGAAAGCCTTTATACTTTTATCAAAACCAGTGGTTCCTGGAAGATTTATCACGTGACGCTAATTGCATAACTATCAAAACATCGCATAAACAGCATGTGCAGTTACTGAGATGCCAAATAAAATCACAAATCTCGTCATCAATTTCATTGAATTTTCGTTACCTATTACTTAAAATCTGTTTTCTCTATCAAACACATGTAGAAAATCCTGAGATGGTGCTTATCAATAATAATCAGCGATTTTTTAAGGAACTTTCTATAAAACTCCGCATAAATGATCCCGTTATAATGCACTATCAATGGACCAAAGCAAATGACCGATATATCAAGGGTTATTTAGTACATTCTTGTTGTTGTTGATTTGGCCCGTTCAGTGTGAAGACACATTGACGTCAGTCGCTAGAGACGACCGATTGCCCTCAAATAGTTCAGCAACTGGGTGGCGGAAATTTGGTTGGGGCCCGGTTGGATGGTATGGAAACTGGTATAAAGCTGCACATCCCATCTTGAGCACTTGATGAGTTTGTGCTCCAGGCTTTCTTCCTCTTCGCCACATTCATCGCAGATTGCCTCCTCTGCTAAGCCGATACGATGGCGATACTTCTTGAGAAGAAGAGAATGCCCTTTCCTGCAACTTGCAAGTTCAGTGCGTTCTGATCTACTCAAGCTGACTTCTTCTTGATGGTTGTATTTCCAATGGCTGTTATTCTTCTACCATTCGTTGGCAAGGCTTCCTCGTATTTTTGTTTTCACTGTGTCGATATCGATAGGAATGTCTTTCTGGTCTAGATTAGTGGCATATTTTGCAGCCGTGTCCGCGATCTCATTCCAAGGTACACCAACATGACTGGGGACCCATTGAATGAGAATATTCTTATTTGCTGTTTTCTGCAGGCTGTTCCAAGCTTGGTCTTCGTTTGATGTTCTGACGTTCAGGTGGCCACTTCGCATCTTTTCAATCACACCTTTATTATCAAGACAGATAGCAACGTTTCTGCAGTTGTCCCATTGCTGGTCTTCCATGGCTTCATCAAGGCCCATCCTCAATGCAACCAAGTCAGCATTGCAGCTGTTACACCATCCACCGGCAGGTGCAAGGACTGTCGAGTAGTCAGTCCCCTTCATTCCATACGATTACTGCACCGCTGCCTCCTCGTTCCTGATTTTCCATCACTGATCCGTCAGTCCAGATCTGAACGCCCATGTCTTTCAGTCTTGCATCAATTGTTTCTTCAGTTTTCTTTCTCAGGGTATTTGTATCTTCTTTCTTGCTGCAGTCCGTTAAAAGTGATGCATGGGTAGTGATATGCATTATACTCTTTCACGGCGGAATAGTGGGATGTTTAACTAGTTGATCGTGCTTGGTGATTCCATTTTGTACGTAAGTGCATGTAATGGGGAATCCCGACTGCATGCATTGCAAGCCATATAAAGTGCTTAGTATCTGACGGCATTATACTATATTTTAAGCAATTACTGCATTATAAGCAATTCTCTTGGCAATTTTTAAAAACACGGTGAAAAGATTGTGAACAATGTACGCACTATTCATGTAGAATTATTAAAACATGCAATGGATTGGCATTTGATCTACTTACGAGACAGTGTCTGACGGGTAATTAACGACTGTTTGGTTAATAACCATCGTTGAAGAGCCTCCTCCATCCAAATTTATTGCGTTAATGATGTTGAACGATTTCAACAGTTCAGCAAATTCGTAAAGATTCACGCTGAAAATCATAAAGAAAAATATTTGAAATATCTGAGACATATTGTCAACATGATCGCAAGACTTTCACTTATCGGTATCACAGAATTAGATTGTTTAACCGCATCACTTTGCTAGAAGTGCAAACTGATTCAAAACAATGGCATATGCAGGAACTTACTAAGTGGGCAAAAAGATATTTTTAATTCCTTGCAGAGATAGGAAAATAGTCTTGCGTCGCTTGCGGATTGCTCTGAATTCCTTCAAAATGTTCCGATCGCCACGATTCCTTCAGATTCGAAGAATTCAGATCATTGCGCAAAAGTTTTCTCGTTGATGTTGGGCCCTCTGATCATTATTAAAAAAGTAAGCAGGCGCACAAAAAACGTTCACAAACTTCTCTGTAGCACTTGACATCGACTGTGTCTCTTTCTTGTGTGATCCGGTTGATGACAGTCACTGAAACTTCGCAAAATTTGACGTGTTTAATGTTGAACTGGCTGTTCATTGTTCGATTGCTATGGTATTATGTCAGCAGATTGTGCCGTACTTCATTAACGTTACATGTTCGAATTTTTCTTTCCTTTCTAGTCAAACAGAAGAAGAGATAACCTGTCTAATTCTGTGATCGGTATCTTTTGAAGACCTTCGACGTTACCGAACTTGTGCTGTTGCAACTCCTACTGTCTCAGGGGTCGCAACTCCAGGATTGGATGCAGTGTAGGGTGCTTAGACTCTCACGATTTGACAGCGACACTTCGAGCGATTGGGATTGTAGCCGCTTCTGTAGAGTGGGGGGACCATTCTCCTCTCCCTCTTACCACTGAAAGGAATTGAACCAAACCTAAATCCGCTGATATCCTGTACATTTCTCTATTCGGTCAGCTTCCTTCCAGAAACAGGTCGTCAATGAATCTCTTTGCTGTCGACCACCTTTGCCTCCAGACTTCTAAATATATTTCCATTCGATCTATTCTAATGCGGTGGACCCTCTCCCTGTGTGCAAAAGTTCCTAAGATTCCACCTCCCAAGTCCAAGACTCCGCATGCATTGAAACCATTTGTTAGCTTGCTTCGAAAGCCGTGATTCCACTTTTTGCATCAAGAATTACTAGATTATTTAGAATTTGAGACATGTAGAGTCAGTATCATACAGCGGATATGTAGTATGCAAGTTTGGATTGGATTCTACCTATTTCTATTTGCCTAAGTCTCTATTCAAGTTATATTTCTCATTCCTAAAATAAAACTTCAACTAATTAAATGCTTCTGGTTTTCACTAAGTCGAATAGATTTTGCATGATCAAATACGTTTATTGTCATACATGTTTCAATACGTGAAACGTACCATCGTCAGTGAACAGCAACAGTGATACATGCGCAAAGACTTAAATACATCCAAGAGTTCATTCAAAATGAGCGCTAACAGGCATAACAAATAACAAAGAAAAACAATTTCAAAACAATAACAACTGAAATGACTCGGTTTGGGTATTCATGAGTTTCTTTTGTTGTTTTTTGTATGATTTAAGCAATAAAGCTTCTCCAGTACGAGTGTAATTAGTATGTAATAAAATAGAGAACGACTTTTCATTTGGGAAGTGCTCATGAAGAGAAATTTCAGAGGCTGGTCTGCCATTAATGTGTTCTTTGATCCTGGTATAGAGATGGCGACGAGTTTCCCCGATGTAGCACTCTTGACAATGCTCACAACTGTATCTATAAATTAAGGAGGAATGCTCGTTAAAAGGGATAGGATCTTTATAGCGGCATAAATGTTGTGATTTGTACGTATTGTAAGCTATCTTTAAACGACTATTTTTTAAAAAGGAATTTATTCTATGAATCTTCATCGATATTTCTTTATGACTTTCTGGGAGATACGGTAGCTTCCAATAGATAGAAACTTTGGTATCATCAGGTTTAGGGTTATAAGTATCACACTTATTGAAAACGTATTCAATGAAAGAAGAACTGTATCCATTCTTAAGAAAAATAGCTTTAATAATTTTCTTGTTTTGAAGACAAATATCAGGATCGGTCGTTAATTTTTGCGATCTAGTGTATAATGCTTTAATAGCATTTATCTTATATTTATCAGGAGAATAGGCGAGCTGGTGAGTATAGACAAATGTGTTAGTCTCTTTAAGAAGCTATTTACTTTTCAAAACACCATCTTCGATATAAACAGTCATGTCAAGAAAATTAAGAGTATTGTTATTGGGGTATTCCATAGTGAACTTAATATCACCATGCCTAGAATTGAGAGAGACGAGAAAAGTTTTAGCTGACTGTTCATTTTCGAAAATGGCAAAGATATCATCAACGTAACGGATATACATTATTGGTAATTCTAAATCTTTTTCATTCATGTGTAAGCAAAATTCAGCCATAGTTGGGGCTAGGGATGATCCCATGCTTAAACCTTTAACTTGAACGCAGTTTTTATCATTGAAGATAAAGGGCACTTGAGTGCAAGCGATTTCAAGTAATTCTTTCAAAGTATCTTCAGACACTGGAAAATTTTCGAAAGGAATAATAGTAGTTATGTAGTCAGTAGTTAACAGTAGTTAATAGTAGTTAACAGGGATATTAGAAAATAGCTGAATGGGGGTAAATAAAAAAAATAAAAAATAAAAAAATCATAGGCAGACCAGCCTCTGAAATTTCTCTTCATGAGCACTTCTCAAATGAAAAGTCGTTCTCTATTTTATTACATACTAATTACACTCGTATTGGAGAAGCTTTATTGCTTAAATCATACAAAAAACAACAAAAGAAACTCATGAATAGCCAAACCGAGTCATTTCAGTTGTTATTATTTTGAAATTGTTTTTCTTTGTTATTTGTTATGCCTGTTAGCGCTCATTTTGAATGAACTCTTGGATGTATTTAAGTCTTTGCGCATGTATCACTGTTGCTGTTCACTGACGATGGTACGTTTCACGTATTGAAACATGTATGACAATAAACGTATTTGATCATGCAATCTCTACGGCATCTTTTATTATTTTCGAATAGATTTCTCAGGTCGTCTTGATGCTGGAGCTGTCATGAAAATGGCTTTTCTGAAAATATCTATTTTGAATCCATTTATGTCTCTGGTGCTTCAAATAACAGGAAAACGTGATATTCAAATGCTTTCAGCGTCAGAAATCCAGGATATCAGCAGTCTTTCTAGCTGGAGTCAGGATGCTGCCATTAGTACAACGAATTACAAATGCGAGGGGCAATCTATCATCCATTCGCGTAAGTCATTCTCACCTTCCTCTGTCTCTATCAGGTCGGGTTATGCGTTATCTTAGCAACTTGTGACTCTACAGAATAGAAGCTAAGCAGAAACCAGATTGGCGGATTTCTAAGTAATTCGGTTGTATGAAGAGTGACATTCGGACTTCAAATTCTTCTATAAGCAAATTCTGTCTCTCAAGTAACCTAATTGCTGCAATTATTGGGAATTCAAGAGAAAAGTCAATTGAGAAATCAAGTACTAACCCATTACCGTTTCGTTCCTTTCTAGTATATTTCGATCCGAAGTGTTTGGGTCAACCCCAGGACGGTAGTGACCAAAAGAAAGAGATCAATGCGATTATAAAGGTATCCCATCCCAACCTCGTACGATTCCTCGCAAATTGTGTTTGACAAAATTTTTTATGCCGCAAAAATTGTTTGGGCATCAATAGGTCAATATGATAATGAGCGAATGGCTTCCGCTACACTGGTCGACCAAGTGATGCCTCACCACAATCACGTTTTTTAGTAGTAGCCCATTAGGGGAATGTTACTACGATTAAGAATACAGTAAGAAAGGAGAATTTGTTGATCTCAATCTGCAAATCTCTTACAATTGCTGCACGCTAGATTGTCGCCAATTCCAGGCATCTCACATCAATCATGGGTTTTATATATTGATTATATTAGTAGACTGCGACATTATCTTTTATCCGTGTCACCTATATGCAATTATTGATGATATCACTGCACGGACGTCATTGTACGCACTCTGATTGTGCAATGATAGTCGTAAATACACCTCTAGATTATCTGTTTTATTCTTATGTTTGACCAGTTTGTCAGGAAATACTAATATGCTGAGAAATGTCAGTTCTATGACAATTGTGGCTTAACTATTGTTTTTAAATATTTTTTATTATATTTCAACAATACTAAATAAATTGACAGAAAAAGACAAAATCGAGATTACTTTCTGCCATATTAGCCAACGAAGCAACGACAAGCCTCCAAATCATTTAACCATTGACTTTTCACTGCATATACTCAAGACTTGAAATTTGAATCCATATCCAAACTAATGTATGTGTCAACATCTGTTTGTGCATTGAAAAGACAACAAAGCGAAGAATTAGATCCTACCTGATGAATTCACGATCACTAGAGAAAAATAATTTCTTAAATTGAATTGTGACTGAGGATGACAACGAAATGCAAAAACAGTAACTCGCAGTAGCACCATTCTAAACTAAATTGTCTACATCATTCGTTAAACAAAAATCAAATGGTAAAATACTCTCCAAAACTTGAATAATAGTAAACGAGCAAGCAATGAGGAAAGAGAATATACACATCCTTGGTCAAAGCATCAAACACTATACAAATCCAAAAAAATAGAGTGCAAATTTATAATGGTGCACTAAAAATTATCAAGCCACCGTATACACATAGAAACTTCCAGGACAAACTAAAAAATGGCAATTTCTAATAAATCATAACCAAAAAGCACAACAACTTATCTAAATTATATGCCAGTTTAAATTCAGAGCTTTTGCTACAGCATGTTTCGGTCAGCTTTCCTTTAGGTTCCAACTTGGTATGCTAAGTAACTACATTGCAATAAATGATAACCATAATAAGGGCAAGCTCTGACTTGGAGCAAACGCTATTGTGCTTGCAAGCTTATTTGAATAGTATCCGGCATTTAATTAGTTTTCAATAGTTTTTGTATTCATATTTTGACTTAATAATAAAAAGTATTTGAATTCGGTAATCCACATTCAACCACATTCTCGCATACATTGCCGATCAGATGCGTGATAGGTATACCATAGCATTCTTCAAATTCCCAAAGGAGAAATAGCAATCTGCCCGAGCGTAGCGAGGGCAGATTCTATTTTTCCTGAGAGAATTTGAGCAAGAATGCTATGGTATACCTGTTATATGCTGCAATATGCGTTCTACTGATAAAACAGCCGCAGCGGTGAAAGGACATTTCAATTTTAGCTTTCATGAGCTGTTGCGATTGTCTGAGAAAGTTTCAGCGACCGCTGCAAAAGAAGTACCGAGGAACTTCTTTGTAGCTGTCGAGGAGCCAATGATATACACAACTCTGTTGGCCGTCTGAAAATAGCAGTAACCAATGATCGTGCAATGATGAGGTCACTCGTCGCTAATTTCCATCCTTAAAGCCTACTTTACACTGGCAGTCGCTGCAGTTGCAGGAGACGAGTGACACGCCCGTCCGCGATTGAAACGAATCATGACATAGCTATGAAACATAACTGCATAAAGCAGGCCTAAGTCATTGAGGGAGGAAATATTCCGGCAACTGATAAGGTTGACATAGCGCAAATGGAAGGACTTATTCAAAATGCAACCTAATGAATGACACAAGGCAGTCAATTAAGAATTAATTAAGAATAGTATAATTCGTTTTACTGAATCCTTTTCGGTTTTTGAGCACAAAAGGTATCCACGTTACGTAGAGTAAATTGTAGATAAATGCACCCTCAAGTGTATGTATTAGGCCTGCAATAAGTTGCGCATAGATAATAGATCAACAATAATCGGGGCTTCATAATATCGTATTTCCTCTAATAATCGCCGCAGCGTTTATTTACAATAGTCTAGTTTTAAATGCGGCGTTTATTAAAACGCACGATTTTCCACGTGACATTTCTCCAAATTGAACAACAGTAATGATTACAGCATATAACCTTTACGGAAAATCAATTAGAACTGAAAACTCATCTCGGAGGCTTTTTTGCTGCATTACCGATCTATTCTTTGTCAACAAGGCGTGGTGGTACCGACCGTGATTGAACACAGCATGAGACTAATTTCTTGGAATAGCCGGTACCTGTATTTGCGGTTTCTTTCTCGGTCACTTGAAGGCAGGGGCTCACACTCACACGAAACTTGATCGCAATGAAGTATGAAATGACTCGGTGTTCGACCGAACGGCATGGCAGCAGCCAGAGACAGGAGTCCCTCTATTAACTCTGATAGTCACCATTGGGTTGCAACTTGTAGATTAGACTATTTTTTTTAGAAAAGGTTGAGTGTGATGCTTTTATTATGCGACTTATGCTATCATGATATAGGCTGCACCACCAGGCAATATCATTGTGCATCCCAGTGTCTTTGTTTTCTAGCTCAATAGATTATAAATGCATTATCATGCCGTGGAACGGAGCCACGGACACTATTTTTATCTTCAGGCAGCTCTAAGAGAAGCATTTGGCAAAGAAATCCGATTTGTTTTTCTCTTTTGTGGATCTTGAGAAGGCATTCGACAGTGTGCCAAGAAAGGTTGTGATGTAGTCTCTCCGAAGATCTCGAGTTGATGAATGGCTGGTAAAGGCTGTTATGGCTCTTTACACATATCCGAGAACAGTTGTAACATTCGGATGTGGACAAAATGACAGTTTTGAAGTCACCGTAGGGGTACACCAAGGTTCTGTGCTTAGTCCTGTCCTATTCGCTATTGTGATAAACACGATCTCATCTGAGGCTAGAGAAGGCTTACCATGGGAAGCTCTCTTTGCCAACGATTTGGTGGTTATGGCATTCAGCGAGGAGAAACTCAAGGGAAAAGTTATGATGCGGAGGACATGTTTGGAGGCGAAAAGCTAGAAGGTGAACAGCGATAAGACGAAGATGATGGTATCGAAAGATGGAGCAGGTAGCTCAGATAGTTCTGGAATAAATCCATGTGGTGTGTGTGGCAAAGGAGTCGGCATAAATTCTATAAGATGCATGGGCTGTGGCAGATAGATACACAAGAGATGTAATGGTGTGAGAGGAAACATAACATCAGCATCTACTCATGGGTTTGTATGCAAGCGATTTAAGAGTGACATAACATCATTAACGAAGATTGGTGACGGAAAAGAAATGTAGGTAACAGGTCAGCACTACGAAGTGGTGAACATATTTTGTTACCTTGGTGACATGTTGGATGGTGGTGGTGGAGCGGATGCAGCTGTGTCTACACGGATACGTAGTGGTTGGAAGCGATTCGACGAGGTGTTGCCTTCCCTTACATCACGGGCGGTACCTCTTAGGATGAAGGGGAAAGTGGACGACGTGTGTGTAAAAAACAGAATGCTGTATGGTAGTGAAACGTGGGCCATGAAGACAGAAAGGAAAATGAAGATGATAAGAGCCGAATGGTCAGGCGGCTCTGTGGTGTGTCGCTTCGAGAAAGAATCCCCAGCGACAACCTCCTTCGAAGACTGGGCCTAGTTGGAATGGAAGAAGCGATGAGAAGGCGTTTGAGGTGGTACGCTCATGTATTGAGGAAAGCAGATGATGATTGGGTGAAGAAGGTATGGAAGTCAGAGGTGTCAAGGCGGACGCCCAGAGGACGACCTCGAATAACATGGGAGGAAACAGTTCCAGCAGACTGTAAGAAAATGGGCCTCTGCGAAGAAGATGCAAAGGATCACGCCAGATGGAGAGCTGTCATCAGACGCAATCATCCAACCCAGCCACCGACAGAATAACGGACGTAAAATGATGATGATGAATAGATTATACATGTACTACATCCATTTAATTTATAAAACGAAGACAAGGTCAATAATGAAATCTATTGAATAGCGTTCGACTACGTCTTTGTCAACTCCATAAAACAGCAACTACCTCTAACAGAGCCATTACATGTATTTTCTAGTTTTCTTGGTATTAGAGGTGCGGTGCTTGTTAGAGGGCGTCGTCTATCAGAGGAAATACAGCACATCAACTCCTGAATTATGGCTATGATGTTGTGTGCACATGAACGACTTTAAATTTTACCGGTACCAGTACATACTACCGTAATTGGTACACCGGTTCCACTTCAGGTTAGTCGGTAGGTATTGGTTCTATCGCTAAGACCACCTCATTTTGAACTGAAAGTTGTTTTTCGACAAGTGTTAATGTTTGACATAAAAATGTGATAAATGCAGATCAACTTAAACCACCAATTCACAACATTTAAAGACACATACCAGTTTCAAGAGATCATTGAGATACATGAAGTTCTGAAATGAAAAATGTTTAAATACCAAGTGACTGTTGTACACCACAAATACAAGCAAGACAATAAGATAACATACAACGTCCGTCACGAATATTCAGAAACAACTCAATTTCATTTGAATATGGGTTTCCTGGTATTATTTTGACGAACAAATCTCAAGCGTGAAATAGAGCGATCAAACGTTGATATGGAAGGTAATTGTGTGATGAAAGAACTCCGTTATGTTAGCGATAGGTTCTTTGAATATGACATTCTGTAAGCAGCTATTGACTTATTCATTTTGTTTATGAATTTAGACTTCAAGAGTGATTATAGTGAAGGAATTTTTTGTATGCATCTTTGCAGCGCAATCTACGAGAACCTCTACCCCATGCTCATGTTGTCATTTGATATAAGCCCAAGTATAAGATCAAAACCAATGCATTACCACTCTTACGTCAATAATGACGTCGCTTCCTTTCCTTTGAACAACTGATGGTACTTTTCCTATCTGTGATCATACTAAGAAAAAGCACATGAGAGACATCTCATCACCATCGAATTTGAAGTTTAGATGAAAAAATTGGGACATTTCCGTTAGAAAAATAAAGAGAAGCACGACAGAATGATAAATGAACAATAACTAAGTTGATCCATACAACCAAGACTACACAATTGAAAAATATCTTCTTTGTGTTTCGATTACATTTTGACATCTGATAGCATATTCTAATACTGTATCAATATAGATCGACAACTGAATGTCCAAGCTTGACCGCTTTATGCCATGCCTTTTTGAAACGCAGTGTCCACTGTTTGAAAGATATTTGTCGCGTTTGATTGCCTTCTTCCGCACTTGAAATTCATTCATTGGGATAACAATAACATGATTATTGTCAAAAATTAATTACAAATTTCATGAGCTTGATGAAAATCTCCTTCAACACTTTTATTGGCCACATGTAAAAAAAGATAGGCTTACTATGTACAGCCTTGCACGCTTCGAGCCTTCTCTCTTTCTCAGTGGGAGGGGGTGAGATGAAACCAACATGGTACAATGAGGTCAATTAAGATTTTCAAGGAGCGGAGAATTGTTCTTCAAGCTCATCACTAAGAGTCACCTTATGGTGGCCATCTTCAGTAAATTATAAACTTACCCGGTTATGTCAGTCTTCCCATCAATATGGGCAAACACGACACGTCCTGCAGCATCGTGACCAACAGCCGTCCTTGCAGATGATACTTCTATGAAACGCTTCATGGAACCAGTGCCTTCAGTATCAGCACATTCCGCTTTGGCGCTTTCGTCTACATACAACTCTCCTCGGCGCAGTAGCCACACCACGCCTCCGACTAGAGTAGTAAAGGTTGAATTCAACACTTCTTGCTCACTGAGGTATCCAGTGAAAATCTTCCCATCCTTCGTTAATCCAAAATGAGCATTTTGTATACCACCAGAATCTCGAACAACTTTGTTTGAAATTACTATGTTACCTGAAAAAGTAGCAATTCGTAAGATCATTAATTTCCCAAAATGATCGATGGATCCAATCCAAATATCATAACAGATGATAGTCAAATTTTTATTGAAAGCGTGTTACGCATTTCTGAGCGCTGAGAAAGTCTAATGTCAAGCTTCATGTCAAGAAAATTAAAGCTAACAGTGACAGAGAAAACTGGCACCCCATCTTTTCGAAATTGCGGCGCTACCATCGACCTCAAAAGACGCAAGACGCTGAAGGTCGGTCGCATTTTGTAAGTGAACTTTTGCAATTCGAGTCCAAAAACTGTTTGTTTTTCCAGGGGGCTTATATTGCAAAACATTAAAAGGACAAGTGAAAAACATGAATATTGGTCCTACATATATTAGGATGAAACTCTTCTGAAGTCCTCTGAGTTTCCTCTGAGTCCGTCCAGAATTTTCGTTCAGAACCTTAATAAACCTATGAGGATGTTCACACCGGACGTGGCGCGATCCGCTTTAACAAATCTGTGTTAAGCAGGGATGAGAATGGGGTAGCGGGGGCGCCGGCGGAAATTCACATGTCAAGGGGCCGGCCCAAAACAGAAATAATGAATACATAATGTGGCTCTCGCGAAAAATTCTCATCCCTGATAAAAGATTGTTGCTCACCTTACTATCGATGAGTAGTTAGCTACAGCAGAAGGTAATTAAACTAACATGGCGAACGGCCATTCGTAATAGCGTCGTTACTCACCAATAATAGAATGTCAAAGTTCTATGATTGATGACATGCATTCATGCTTTTGACAAAAAGGCATTACTGCCATCATTGCCTTCCATTCAGCAACTTACTATATACAGAAAAATGTTTATTAGTCAAGTAAACTGCCGATTTTCTCTTCAGATAATATTCCTCAACAAAGCAAATCCACAATTTTTTAAAAAATCGTGACAATATTACCATTTGTCATCACATTTTGCATATCCCTCTGCACAATCGTGCGACCCAATCATTTCCTTACTGCAAACGCTACGTGTCAAAATAAAGCCAATTATCTTTGATAACTGCAATGTAGATATGCCTAACATTTTCTAATCTACAGCGATTACTATAATTGATTTGCTGTATTTTGATGACAAATTGCAAAACCTGAAGACAGTCTATAAGATATGGCTTAAATTTCATCCTTGACAAATCTTTTGTGCCGAAAATAGCCTACTTGGTATTCCCGGTTAGCCCACATTTAGATATATGTGAAATCAATACATATTTTCAACCTGACTCACCGTAGCATTGACCAGTTTTCATATTAAATAAACCACCATTGATCGCAGCTTCACAATGACTCACTCTCGACGTATTTTTCACAGTAGATCTAATTTTCATACTGCATCCGCCAGGTCCACCAGGCTCCGCAACAGTGAACCATCGACTTGGATTGTTAACAAAAATTAAGTGACCAGTCACTCTCTTCTTGAACGTTCCAACAGTTGCTGTGATATACTCAACTTTTTGGATTCCAGAAGTGGACGAATCATTGCTTGACAAGTGTAGTTCGTGTGTCAGATTTCCGAATCGAATATGTTGACAATGTTTTACGTATAGATTAGAATGCCGAGGTCCGTGAAAGCCATCATAAGGTGAAATTGCAACAACTTCACTCCTTGAAGAGATAAATATATATATCAATAAAAACGGATTTCGACTAAGCATTCTCATGTTAATTGAACAGAGCTTAGCTAATGTTAATACAGCTAAGATCAGTGTTATTTAAACTAAGTAACGAAATACCTTGAAAAAAAAACATCATAAACATCATAAATGAAAAAAACGTATCATTAAATAATTTTTTTGACAAATGAAACCAAAACTGTGATACTAAAATCGTTTTCATCGATCCAGCCAGATCACTCAACAAACAAATTTTGTGCATGTAAAAGTTGTGCATGTACTTAGCTTGTGTACAAAGTTTGCGAGTAAGTATATTCCGACTGGGCGAGCGACAGTGACATAAATTCAAGATTTTAGCTTTGTGATCAAGTTTGGATTGTTTTGTGATTTTTTTCATGTTTAATCATCATTGCCACATAACTTACTTCTCAGCCTTACAGTATTACATAGCTTGCGTATAAATTGCTACAGGAACATATCCTCTCTTAGCTTTAATATATATTGCACTGGACTTGAGGAATCCGGAGCAATATTTTTCTATCTCATTTATTGGTTGATGAAATATCAACTGCTTAAACCAATGTAAAATCTTAAGTAATCACAAAGATTCTGTATGTGACATATTGAACTTCTTCAGATTTCAGTGGGTGCGGAAATTCTCTTCAAAACGTTTTACTGCTAGATCAAGAGCGAGAATAACTTCTTCGGATACCAATTGTATTGGTTGCACACAACGTTTCGCTTAGGCAAGCTTGTTCACGTGTGAATATTGGACACAGAGATTCGCAAAGTTACAGCAATGAGATATGTTTACAACAAAGGTCAAAACTAGGGAAAATAATACATCACGTACAATAGGCCTAAGCTACATAATACTCACAAAGTTTGAAAAGTAAGATAGTCATAAGATAAAATACAAGAAAAGAAGTAAATATTTACAAATAAAATCAAGATCTGTACATTTGATTACGTCCCACACAATGGTTCATCAGAAGAGAAGGATCGACCTTGGAAATGTACTTAGATTCCAAATAACACCTCCTAGTGACACTTCTGAGATTATCATGAAGAATCCTCCATATAACTGAACTCGTAGAAATGTCAGTGTTGTGTGCATCACGAAAATGTAATTTCACTGCTGAAAAATTATCCTTAAAAATGTGTTCACGGAGTCTGGTCTGTACTGACCGACCTGTTTCACCAATATACACTTGATTACAAACTTTACAAGTGATTTCATAAATCAAAAACTTTTTGTGACATCTATTTGGATGAAGCGCACAGGCACAAGTATCACAGTCACTATTGCATTGCTTCCTTTCCTTTGGAGGATGCAGTAAAGTCTTTAAATTATTGCCACCATTAAAAGAAAATTTAATTTTGTCTTGCAGACCAGTCCTTCTTAAAAGGGAATTCATCTTACGTTTATTAACCTCATCTACATAAGGGACTTTCAAGAAGAATGGTCTATGCGAGTTGGACGGAGCATTCGAATTTGCTCCATATTGCCTTTCTTTAGAGTTAAATTTCACCAGAGAATTCTGAATGAAGTCGTTCGGATAGCCGTTGGCGATAAGCCTGTTGGTCACCTTATCCACAGAATAATTAAAATTTTCTCGGTTAGTAGATCTCGTTTTGGCCCGGTGAAATTCTCCAAAAACTATGGCTCTCTTTTGCGAAATGGGTCCATTTGAAGTCCACGGATATATTGAACCACTATGAAAACTCTTCATAAAAAGGCGTGTTTGAAATTTGCCACCAAACTTTTTGATTTCACAATCAAGAAAGGGTAGCCAGCCAACACTATTCGGTGACTCACAGGTAAATTTGATAGACTTGCTTACCCCGTTACATTTAAGTAATATCTGATCCAATGAAATTGCATCAGGCCAAATAATAAAAATGTCATCTATGTAGCGTTTACATAGAATGGTATCAGGGATGCTCCTCAAAACGCATTTTTCGATGTAATTCATGTAAATAATAGCCACTATAGGGGCCAAGGGGTTTCCCATAGATAGACCATTAATCTGCTTGAATGTCATCTGCTCAAATATAATATAGTCATTTTCCAAAGATAGTTTTATGAGGTCCAATAGATCCGGAACGTGAATTTGTATCAACAAATCATTCATAAATGAAAAGGAAGAAAGGAATTCCTCTAGAATAGTGTAAATACCATATTCTTCCTCGGAATCCATCCTGGGAATGCTGCCATAAAGATTTGCTACGTCAAGGGACGCAAAGCTACGGATACGTGGACTACACATGACTCCAAAATTTGATTTCCGTGTGGCACAGAAACTAGTGAAGATTTCCAGCAATATTCAATTCATGAGGCAGTGCAGGAAAAATGGTGTTATCCCAAATGGTTTAATGGCGAAAAATCCTCTGAAGAACACCCTAAATTGTGATCGCGCTCATAAGCTGGTGATGAGGCAAAGCAAACAATGGCTGCAACTAGCATTGGATCAAGAATATTACAGAAGAACTAAAAATTTCAAGTGTGTTTTTCCTCTGGTTGAGAATGACTCTAAGGAAATTTCTAAATTGACTTCGTCATTACGAGAAACGAAATTTGGTAAATTCACCAGATTACTGAGGTCTAAGAAATCATCCTCACCTACAGTTGAAGTGGATGGATTTGTTAATTTTACTGATACCGATATTTCGGAGGACTTACAAAATTTGTTGAGGCAAGGACCCTCTCTGGTTTTGCCAGAAATCAAATCCCACACTATGGAAGCAAGAGTAATGGAGGTACAGGCTGATCTGGAAGTATGCATCAGTGCATTATCTAGAGAAGGTGTTTCGAGAGAAATAATCAACGAATTTTCGGGAGGCATGATTAACATTACGAACAGCATGTCTAATTTCAAATCTCAAGACAGGAGTTTTACCAAACGCATGATGGATGAAGTAAAAAGTTTGAAAGACAATGGCACAATTATAATTCCGAGTGACAAAACATCCAAACTTATTGCAATTACAGAAGAAAAGTACAAGCAGATGCATCGGGAAGCTACTATTGACACCAATAATTTTGAGAGAGTCAGGGAGATATTGCCTTCGACGAGACAAGGTAAATTCAACAAGGCCTTGACATGTATTGCTAATAAATATAAAGATAATCAGCAAATGGTTTATGGTTGGCTGATGAGATGCAAATGTTCGGAGCCTTCTCTGTCGTCCACATATATTCTTCCTAAAGATCACAAAAATGGACCATTAAAGGGCAGACCAATAGTGGCGGCTGCAGACGGACCTGGGACTTTCTTGGCTCGAGAAGTGGCTGGCAAACTGTCTAACTGACTTAAGGCGGTTGAAGCTCATGTCCCTGATACAATTACCTTCGTCAACTGGATCAGGGAGGTCGATGCTTCTGAAAGTACTAGCTTTGCGTCCCTTGACGTAGCAAATCTTTATGGCAGCATTCCCAGGATGGATTCCGAGGAAGAATATGGTATTTACACTATTCTAGAGGAATTCCTTTCTTCCTTTTCATTTATGAATGATTTGTTGATACAAATTCACGTTCCGGATCTATTGGACCTCATAAAACTATCTTTGGAAAATGACTATATTATATTTGAGCAGATGACATTCAAGCAGATTAATGGTCTATCTATGGGAAACCCCTTGGCCCCTATAGTGGCTATTATTTACATGAATTACATCGAAAAATGCGTTTTGAGGAGCATCCCTGATACCATTCTATGGAAACGCTACATAGATGACATTTTTATTATTTGGCCTGATGCAATTTCATTGGATCAGATATTACTTAAATGTAACGGGGTAAGCAAGTCTATCAAATTTACCTGTGAGTCACCGAATAGTGTTGGCTGGCTACCCTTTCTTGATTGTGAAATCAAAAAGTTTGGTGGCAAATTTCAAACACGCCTTTTTATGAAGAGTTTTCATAGTGGCAGGGTGTCAACTCGAAATAATCCAGAAAATATAGGAATATAGGATCGGAGAAACAAAAAAATATAGGATAAATATAGGATCAAATTTCAGTACACAATATTATAAAATAGCCAATTTTTCTTGTTTTTGATTTCGCATAATGTAAAATATCCTACGTATTTCACCTCAAATTCGATTTAATAAGTCAATGATCATAAATTGTAGAGTATTTCATCAAGTTGTCAAGACTAAATCGGTTACCATCTCAAGAAAATAACACACATCATTGTACACAAATGTTTTATTTATTTATTTTGATGGCCTCCACCATACCCCTCACAGCCATCCCGTTCCTCCATAAACATATTTCTCATACAATTAGTTAACAAATAAATGTAAAAACAATTTCAACAATGGAACGATAAAAAAATCTTTACAAAATGTCACAACTAACAAATCTTGAATAAAAATTTCGAATGGTGTGACCACATAACTACGAGTATATAACAAATATGGTGACCACAGGATACTCTCCTCAGCTAAAAATTATTATAAAAACGATTACATGCAAAATTGAGGTTTTCAAAATGTAGGACATCCCCAGGTAGTTAAACCAATAACAAAATTGAGAAAAATAGTCATAGAAAGTCAAGAAAGTCACTTAAAATACACTCTATCAAAAGAAAATGTTATTTCACTAATCTGTGTTTCAAACAATCAAATCCATTATTCAGCATTACCGGGTTTGAAGTTTTTGACCGATTCCAGCAGACTGAGATTCTTATCGAAGAGTTTGCGCTTTTTGTTAGTTAAGCTTCTCTGCTTATGTCTCACTTCCTCGAGAGTAGTAGTCAATTCTCTTGTTTTTTGAGTTCCAGTGTCTATCATCAAGTGTGCAGTTGCCGCATACTGTAGATTTCCATTCTTCAATGCATCTCTCAATTTATTGTTTCCATCACTCAAAAGTTCATGTGCCGCTGCAAGCGCATCATTCGTTTTCTTTTCTTTTAAAAGAAGTTTTTCTTCTTTTCCTGGAGGCTTGATTGTTTTTCTTTCAATTGTTGCCGCTCTTTCTCAATTACCTCTATCTCAGCTTTCTGTTTTTGTTTTCTTTGCTTCTCTTCTTCTTCTCTCTTGCGATCAGCTTCCAGCCTCATGACGTATTCCGATTGAGCTCCTCTTGCGGCGGTGATTATTTTCTTTGTCAAGGGCAATTTTTCTGGTCGATTCAATTCAGGGTCACAAAACTGTACCACGTCTTTCGTTGCTCTGACACCGTTTATGACTGTCTCACTGAGCAGAGATCGCCCTGCGGTTACAAATGAATTATTTACAGATAATCCCCTTTCCACATCTGCATTTCCATGTGGAATAACCAAGGCAGTTTTGACTACATCAGTCAGACAAGGATATTTGGACTGACCATCGGACCGCTTTAACATAAAAATTTCTCGAAATGGTCCACGCGATTAATGGATAAGAATAATTTCATGTCATCACCCAAGCATAATACTTTCCATTCATCCTTGACTGTCACGATGTTTGAGTCAGACAAGTGAAATTTTCGAGCCACGTGAGCGATATCTTCAACATTGGCGATATTTGTCTTCTGTGGATTGAAGAATCCGAGACATTTTAAAATTCTGTTGTCGAGGGGAAGCCTGGTTTTCGGATATGATGCTATTGCACAAAAACAATCCCGCATACCGAGCAATGACTTGGCTTGCTGGTCCATTGTTAGCTTTGCTAGAGCTTTTCTGGCGGGTTCTCCGATTGAAATATCATCATCAGAAAGTTGGTGAGACCTAGAAAGATCGACAGAAGCTAAATCAACTCCATCTTTTCCATTCAGCTTTTTAGGTTTGATGAATCGAAGTAACAAAGTTTTCAGAAGTGCGCACATATCATCATATAATCGATGAACCATTGGCTCTTTTGACTGAAAAGATCTCAAAAATTCTTCGAAGATCTTCACAGTACAATCCACAAAGTGCAACTGAACACGTGTTGCCTGCTTCAGTGGTCCAAGGGCCGTGGCTGTTCTTCTAAAGGCAATACTCTTCGGAGTGCTTTTCGAATCTTTCTGCAATGAATCAATGAATTGACATATTCCAGTCCATTGATCGAGGATCCGTCGAATACTTGGACCGATTGACAATCAGCGTGTGTTAGTATGTTGATGGAACATCTGAATTTCGAGTTCCAAATCGAGTTGGATTTCTTTGAAATCTTCTCTTCTTGCTGCAGAGTATTTGAACAAGCTGAACAAGTCCACGGCTAGCTGCTCAACATCGCCGCCATACTCGGATAGTCCCTTAGCAAAGGCATATTTACAGCTTACGATGTTATGACATCTTCAATATTTGCATACAAACATCGATTAGAATAATTTTTATAATATCATTCATCCTACAAGTACGAGTATGTGAGCAATTATACATCAAAGCTCAATTCATTCATTAATACTTACATCGAAAAATCGTTTGAGAAAAATCCTGATGCCATTCTATGTAAACGCTACATTATGATTGGTATTATTTCAATTTAGAAATATAGGATAATATAACGGGGTAAGCTTTCAACGAAATTTACCTGTGAGTCACCGAATAGTGTTGGCTACCTTTATAGGATGTGAAATGAAAAAATATAGGGCAAATTTCAAACACGCCTTTTTATGAAGAGTTGACACCCTGTAGTGGTTCAATATATCCGTGGACTTCAAATGGACCCATTTCGCAAAAGAGAGCCATAGTTTTTGGAGAATTTCACCGGGCCAAAACGAGATCTACTAACCGAGAAAATTTTAATTATTCTGTGGATAAGGTGACCAACAGGCTTATCGCCAACGGCTATCCGAACGACTTCATTCAGAATTCTCTGGTGAAATTTAACTCTAAAGAAAGGCAATATGGAGCAAATTCGAATGCTCCGTCCAACTCGCATAGACCATTCTTCTTGAAAGTCCCTTATGTAGATGAGGTTAATAAACGTAAGATGAATTCCCTTTTAAGAAGGACTGGTTTGCAAGACAAAATTAAATTTTCTTTTAATGGTGGCAATAATTTAAAGACTTTACTGCATCCTCCAAAGGAAAGGAAGCAATGCAATAGTGACTGTGATACTTGTGCCTGTGCGCTTCATCCAAATAGATGTCACAAAAAGTTTTTGATTTATGAAATCACTTGTAAAGTTTGTAATCAAGTGTATATTGGTGAAACAGGTCGGTCAGTACAGACCAGACTCCGTGAACACATTTTTAAGGATAATTTTTCAGCAGTGAAATTACATTTTCGTGATGCACACAACACTGACATTTCTACGAGTTCAGTTATATGGAGGATTCTTCATGATAATCTCAGAAGTGTCACTAGGAGGTGTTATTTGGAATCTAAGTACATTTCCAAGGTCGATCCTTCTCTTCTGATGAACCATTGTGTGGGACGTAATCAAATGTACAGATCTTGATTTTATTTGTAAATATTTACTTCTTTTCTTGTATTTTATCTTATGACTATCTTACTTTTCAAACTTTGTGAGTATTATGTAGCTTAGGCCTATTGTACGTGATGTATTATTTTCCCTAGTTTTGACCTTTGTTGTAAACATATCTCATTGCTGTAACTTTGCGAATCTCTGTGTCCAATATTCACACGTGAACAAGCTTGCCTAAGCGAAACGTTGTGTGCAACCAATACAATTTGTATCCGAAGAAGTTATTCTCGCTCTTGATCTAACATTCCCGGATACGTGGACTACACATGATTCCAAAGTTTTACTGCTATGTGATAAATAATTTCACTCATGCTTACGTGGATGTGTTATGTGTGAAATCCATAATTTGATCATGCTCGTGTGCTAGAAGACCGTAAATGACAGCATATTGCTTTCGCGAGTGATCGCATGTGAGTGTGATTGACTGGCCTAAATGAACAACGAATCATAAATCAATGCTCAAGATAAAATTTATCATTATATTATTAGTTCTATTTCAAAGACAAACTAGTGTAGAAGCTTTCACTGCAGCGTTGACGAAATCACTGTCTCCACAGCTGTTTTGAGAAAGACTGCAATAGCTGTAGCACCAGTAGGTCTATTTTAGAGAATAGAAAATTAAAATTTTGAACACGCGATGATTCTACAACAACCAATTAATCAATTTCAACAGATTGACAGCGCCAGCTGACAACGTGAAACCGCCATCTAACAAAACCAATGCTTTGCTCAATATCTTTGACTTTTTAAGAACATTGTATTTTAAGTGTATGTGTCCGTAGCACATCTGCACAAGCGAAACTTGATTGCTCATCAGCGAGGATTTAGTTCGCTTCATCCGAAATGACAATGCTATGATGAGGTGGATCTCTTCGAATCGACTTGCCGACCGTGTTCCCATGGACGATCAGCGCATGAGGCTCTGCATTGGAAGATCGAATACTTAATACGCACAAGAAGGCTTCGCTGGTACGGTTACATGCAGCGAATGAATGAAGACTCGTGGGCAAAAAGGATCTTGTCCCTTGAAGTTCTTGGACAGAACCCACGAGGTCGACCCAGAAGAAATGCCTTGATAACATCAGGAGGATATGCGACCGCTTTATCTTCAAAACATCAGCCCACAAGACTGAACAGCTTAGAAAAAATGCCATCAAAGAATGACCAGCATGCGACGGCGTCAAACCATCGCAACACGGTGAAAAGAGGACATTAAACGTGGAGTGTGAGAGTGAGTGTATTGTCATGTGTGTTTAAAAAGAAGGCTAATGCTCAAACATCCATATTTTGCTGAAATATAACCTTCCTAATGTTTTGAACAACGATTTATGCAAGGAAGCTAAGAATTCATGAAGAAAGTTGTTCACTGGACCCTTGAGGTCTCTGAGGGATAAGATACGATGTCATTCGAAAGCATGATGAAAGATAATTGGTGAGATTCCTTTGATTGAAATAAGTGGCTTCTACAAAATCTTATGTTGAACGGAACCTCAATTTTCAGTTTGTGCATACTGACCACAGCAAACTTGAACCGTACATCTAAAGAAACTTTGGGTCACAGGCATTCTTGCCATACAAAGTTTGTCGAAATCAAACAAAAACTTCAATGAAAATCTGACGATTGAAATTGTGTCAATTTCCTTAACTGCAACTTCCTTGTGCAGTTATTTATTAAACGATCTATGAGAAATCGAAAGAAGTCCTTTCAATAGATGCTTATATTTTGAAGAAACCTATCGGAGGCTTTTCGGTCTACCATCGTCAAAAGAATGATCATAGCGTGCGTTGCGTATCGTGCAACGGAATGAACATATATCAAGCGATCACATTGCAGCATTCTGTAATCTGTACATAAGAAATAGCAAAGGCAGATAATAATGAAGGTAACAGTATCTAAGTGGACAGATACTAACAGTTAAAGAGCAAGATAGCATTAAAAAGACTGAAACAAAAAGAAACTATCGCAACAACAGCCAAGAAAATGATTCACACGAGCATGGGTGGCTTTTGTTGTTTGAAGCCAGCAGTTATGTTGTTGTTGATTTGATGCTGTGTAGTGGTTGTGTAGTGTTCCTTGTGTTTTGAAACCATATTTAAAAGACAGCGAAGGGACTCATTTTGTGATGATTGCGAGAATGATCTTTCCACTACTTTCCCAATATTATGGAGACGAGAAGGTCTGTAAAGGATGTGAAGATAGACGTCCTTGCTGTGTTTTGGGTTTGGTGTGATGCTGGAAGTTTTCCAGATAGTGGGTATCTGGCTGATGTAGAGTGAGTGTGCACAGATGTTTGTTAGGTATTGGATGGCAATGGAACCGAGGTGCTTCAGGTATTTCAAGATAATTTTGTCTGGCCCAAGAGAGTTGCTCTTTGAAGTCTGTGTTGGCATGCTCTGCTTGGGCAGGCATGACTTTTTATGTTGGTGGTAGTGAGTCGGATCGTGTGTCTGGCGATTTTTTTTGGTTTCTTTTCGTGCGAAGTTTGGTGTAGCTGTGGTCAAGTGTTTGCTGACGGTGTTCGATATGTCATGGTTGTGGTGAAAGGGTTTGTTGGAGAGATTGATTTTGTTTAGTTTCGCTGACTTCCGCCCTTGTCTCTAAGTCCATGTGTGATTCACCAAAGTTTATTTGTATGGGACCACACAGGAGAAACTTTGGTAATATATATTGTGAGGTGAGGATTAGTGTAGGGGGTTGCTGAGTGCATGGAGTAAGTATATAATAGGTATTATCAGTTGTAGGGGCCTCGGTAAACCAGATGATTGGTTTTAATGGGAAAAAATATCGTCTCATCCAATGCATTTCACATGCCACCGACATCGATGATCACATTATCATGAGGTTAACGTGAGTAAGGGTGAGCGTGTTCATCCGCAAGCGTATCGCCAGAGCATAGCCGCTTAGCTTTGCAGTACTTGATGAAGAACGATCCATTCCTCAGAATGCCGATGTGGGATGATTAGAAGAATTGAAGATATAGGGACTTGTGAGTGGACTTCCGACACAAGAGTTCGTTGAAGCATCATTCCGTTGGATCAGGAAATCAAGAAAAGGTTTAGAGCTGTTCACTATGAATACAACTTCAAACCTGATTGAATCGCGGACTTTGTTGATGAACCGAATTAAATCAGTTAGCTGGCCATCCGAGCTTTTCTAACGAATTTTCACATCGTCATTGAGATCAGCAAAGTTTTACGACAAAATCATGATGCAATTACTAGAGAAACATTATTCAACATACTGACGACATCATCTTGCACAAAAATACCGGTCGGCAGTGGTTTTTTCCGAAGCTAAATACCCAATTACCTATATAGGTTAGGCCTATATATAGAGTTGGACTTGGGTGTCATATGTTGACTGAATTACCACCGATCATTGTCTGAAAAGCAATGTGACCATTAAATCAGCAGAAGTTGAAATTTTCTCTTGGTGATTTCGCTCTCTCAACCGCCCGACGTCCGAATTGGGCTGTGTTTTTGATGCTTGAACGCAATAAGAATCTTAGTAAAGAATTAATAACAAACAAATAATTAAATAATTAACAATAAACAAAGCCTTTCAACAAACTTTACAACTGCACAATGTACTTCATTTCATGTAGGCCTGCAGTGACATCATTCAAACATTTCCTAAAATAAGTGAATATTTTGTTTTGTATACATTACCTTATTACTCAGTAGCATTCGAGTCAGTAGACTTGGACGAGACAGGATAATTCAAAATTGCTACATAAATAAACACGTTGCATGCATGCGCACTGTACATGGTCCATATCAGATGTCGTATAGCAAGGATTTTTCCCTTTCATTGTTCGACTACTGGTGATGGGATAAAAATGTGATCTGTTAATGTCAGTCAAATTTCACTTCAGCATATTCTCAATCAAAGATAAATGCATCAAAAATTTTGATAATAGCCGGCATTCGTAGTAGAAAATTTGTATCATTAATATACAATGAATGCGGTACCGGTACCAGGGATTAGGACAGGTGACTGAAAAACATTTGGAAATATCTTCGAGGGAACGCCCTGCAAACGAACAGCAAACCTTGAAATAGTCTGGAAAATTTACTTCGATGAAAGCATAGTTGGTATCTCATCTCCTTGATTTTATTTCAAGAACAGTCTATCACTTAATTGAATCTAATTGTTTAATTGTGATCACTTATGATCGAAATCTAGCTCGATAATTTGCTGACAAGTTCACTGGTGTACTCAGGTAGGCTTTGGGAACTTTTCTTACTGCTAATTCCTTCTTGACACATTCCTTTTGAGATTTCTTGTATCATGGTCCCGCACATGATCCGATGAAGGTTGTGGATATTGTTACCACTGCACTGGTAGCAATAAGAGCTATTGTTACCACTTAAAAAATTTCACAGTATACGCTGTCACACAGATTCTGATTGCTGAGTTGTTGATTTCATGCGCACAATTCATGCAATACATATCCAAATATCCAACTTCATAAAATTCGCATTCTTCTCAAAAATAGCTAGATTTTTGAATGATCTAACAAGAACTGATAATGACGATATCTGAATGATCTCACGCATTATAATTAAGCAAATGAGAAGTGATTGCATGTTTATCAGAAGTAAATTTCTTTTGATCGAAAGCATAAGGTAATTAACAGATCTACGAAGGTATTTTGTTCGGACGTGATTATTCAGAAAATTGATTATTTCTGATAGGAAAATCTGCTTTAAAAGAGAACTTTATGTAGTTATTTAATTGCATATCTAAAGCATGAATCAAGCATTGAGAGTCAACAGCTTAAGAATCTGAATCGTCACCGAAATTTTTTAAGTGGTAACAATGGCCTGTGGGTGTCTTATTGTAACCACTCACTGGCAACAATAGCCACTGGTTTCGATAAATCATCTGACTATGGAATCGAATCGATGTCACACGTTGTCTGCATTTCATTTTTTCGTCCACTACTTGAATAAATTCGTTCTTGCAAGATCTATAGGTTGGACTTCCATATATGGAAGTCAATCTTTATCATGCTCGGTTCACGCGCATATTCACGATTCATGTAAAGAAACAAGACAACAGAGGATTCACAAAACGATCAATAGGATGCTTAGATACCCAAAAAATCACTTACTTTAAATCTAGAATGTGAAATGCAAAAAGAGTGCATTCAATAAGAAGTGCTATTTTATAGATCATGCTCGCGACTACAGATAAATATCATATGTAAATTTTTAAATGATGTAACAAATTCAAACAACAAAATTTGGAAGTTTAATAGATGCCATGGATGTCAATCCTTTCAGTAGATTTCGTATTGGAATTCTGACTTTTCGCTTTGCTTAGATTAGTGAGACAAGAATGAACAACAGCTATTGGTTGATGGAGATTTCTGCCGCTCGATGAGGCATCTCTTTGATAAATGCGGCACTTGACGACGCATAAATTTGAATCGCAGCTTGAATGGATGACGAATTATTTAAATGCGCGTTGATTTTGTGCAACTACCTGCAAGCCACAAATTTTGAAGATCAACTTTGAAATGTCAGATTTTAAAGTTCAAATGACAAAGCGAGGTTTGTGGTCTGTATTCGTCATTTTTTATGAAGTTATTCAACCAAAGGAGAAGCAAAGTGATCTTTAAAGCAGTCCCAAACAATTAAGCAATAGCTAAATACTGGTGATTGGGTGGCGATTCAACGACTAGAATTGACATTTCAAATAGAAGAATCATATCACAATTGAATTGCAGTAATGAAATGTCTCCCTTCCTCGATCACATGGCGGCGATGAAAGACGATTTTCAACAAAAAGTGGCACACTTTTGCGAAAAATTAGCCTGTCAGACGGATAAACAAAACTCTTTGATAGTAAAATGAAGACTATTCAACAAATAAATGATGTTGAAACAGATCCGTCGTCAGAACCAGATTTCATAGAAAAATAGAAGCCACATCGCATGGAAAACCATGTCATCGCTAATTGAAGTGGTTTCATAGCTTAAAAGCTATATGTATAAGCACGTTTCTTGCTTTTATCTTTTCAGATGCTAGAAACTAATGGGCATCATTCGCATGTATTTTTGAAGCACTCAAGCAAAATTATCTGCTTTTCAGAAGCATTGATTTCATAGGCACTATCGATAGTTTGCTTATTATGTTATTTGGTTTGGCACAATGTCATAAAATAATGGATATTATAGCACTTGTTGATTTTCTGGAGATTGTGGAGATTTTCAATTTATTGCTCATCGGTCTAGTGTCTGCGTGAATACTTGCTCCGGGTGCTTCAAATCAGAATCAATTTAGAGAAATAGAAGTTTTTTAGACAATCTCTATTAGTCCTATAGGCCGCCGGTAGAACTGTCTATGTTGGAGTCATCTGTACCATGACTTGCTGCGCAAAACTTCAAAGGATTGAAATATTTCTTCATGGTGAACAATTGTTAGACTGAAAGACCCAAAAGACAATTACATTTTGCAGCAGCTGTAAACTATAAAACAGGCTAACTTGTGGTTATAACAAGATAAGTCATTAAAAAACAATGTTCTGTTCAACCATTATATTTTGATTTTTAATACATATGATGCCAGGCAGGAAAGTTCATTTTTGTGATCATTCTTGCATCCACTGAAATTTAAAAAAAATACCATTAGACAAAGTCAACTTCATCAAAATCAAAAGTTTTAAGTTTATTGAATTTGGCAATTCGGACTTGCAGCTAATGCAAAGGTTGCGGTAAATTAGAATCACTTTCAGCATCTATCTGAACATAAATGACAGTAATATAAAATATGAATTCGCAGATGCAAAAGGAAAACTCTTCGTAGATTGGCCACATTATATATACATAACAAATGTCCGCTTTGTGAATCCCATTTTGCATGCATGATAAAGTAAATTTGTCAGGAATGTCATAGCTTTCCCCAACATTGAAACTAGCTAAGAAATCGCGGCGTCAACATATTGGGAGTTCTGCTTTCTTTGAATTTTGAAATGTCAGAAATCAAATTGAAAAATAATTGCATCCCACACGAGCAAATTTTAGATCAGCTCCACACATAAAATATACGTCGTCTTCGATGCATAGTTTGTTGATTGCAGACAGGGTCACTCGAATTCGAGTTGTTAAATTATTTGAAGTAATGATTCATGTCATTATGCTTCGACAATTATAACATTTCAAAATTCTATTTCAACTCATTATGACATGATTATGTTTGCCCCTATTTGAGATAAATGCATGTTTATTGCACATGCTTCAGTAAAATGTGGTAGAAATTGGCTTTAATTCTATCACTTTTTGCTTTGTTGATTGTAGATCAATTTTATGCTTAAGACATCTGCCAAAGCCTCGTGATACAAATTTTAAGACAATATATCACGTTCTTCAATCGTGAGATAAGCGACGTCTCAAGTGTCTCAATTTGTCTCCACGGTTGCCTAAAAAACCCTCGAGATAGTCAGTAAAGACTAAAATCGTCAGATGAATTTGCATTTTACAATAAACACAAAGGTTGTAAAATTTGGAGAGAACATTTGCGTTTTGACTTTATCGTGAACATATTTTATTTAAGAGAAAGCGACTGAAGGTCAAATCTAAAAAACAAAGCTGCATTAAACTGCTTCATCTCAAGAAAGTGATTCTTTTGAGTTTTACATTTTCTGATCAAAATTGTTAAATGGCACTAAATGGCATGCATTACTATGCAGCAGATCAACAAACTTGATTTTATGATTTGATTTGTTATACCAGAAGAGTCTGATTTCCTATGATGAAGGATCTATCTTTAGATTTCGCTTTGTATTTGTTATCAATTTATCCTGTTATTTAATGATCATTTATGCAACTATTTGATTTTTGCATACTTACTTACAAGCAGTCTTACGTCGTCTGTTTGTTGGGTTCAATGATGAAAAGATTGCGACAAGGACATACAATTTATTATCGAAAATGGTTATGGTCAGGGAGCTCAAGCAGAATTGGTACTTGAATGAGTAGTAAAAGTATGGCACTTTAAAATTATATGTCCGTATGTGCAGCTAACGAAGATGTGTAGCTGCAAAGGTACTGCTGGAGCAGTAGGGACGGCGGGGAGGGCCTATAATAGCACCCAAAATATTTTGACGGATGACAGGCCAAAGCCGACACCAAATGTGGTCATGGCTGTGCTGGTTAAATTTTTATATATGACGACAACCATTGAGTGGGGTCGAAGCCCGACAGCAGCATCTATCGGCTCTGAAAATTTGGCACATAATACTCGAACGGATGACAAGCCAAAGCCACCGACTGAGCACCAATGAATTTCCCTAATTAAAGAATTTGAATAATCTGATGATCAAGCCGCCTTAAAAATGATAATTGAATCGGAACCTTTTTTGGATTCAAATTTGACTTCCAGTTGACGAATCGGAAATGAGACTTCTAATTTCCTCAATCGCACCCACCTCTGTGAATTAACATCATCAAATGCTAAACAAGAAAATTACCGTATCGGGATTCTTCAGTCCTAACTTCTTTTCCATATTCATCAGCATCATTTGAGACTTGTAGGGATTATTTTTCGTTTTATCCAGCACTGTTTGGAAGGCAGAAATTGACTGAGTACCCATAACCACGTGACCCTGAAACAAGAAAACAATTAAGTAAGAACAGTACATATTGCTAAAGTTAAGGTTATGAATTGACGGAATTTTTTGTTAGTTTTAGAAACTTGGTATTGAACCACTGTGGCTGTGACAATTAGGCTTGGTGTTTTTCAGAACCGGATAAGTTCGAAATATTGGGTAACCAGCTTCGCACAACTTCAATAACTGTGTGATTTCTATACCTGAAATCTTGACACCATGACTTAACTGTTTTAAGAGAATCTGTCGGTCAAATTGCTGTAACATGCAAATCATTTGTAGTTCTAGCTGGAAGACCAGGCCAACCCATAGCTGTATTTGTTTCTAAAGTAATCTGTTTGCTGCATTGCACAAAATCATTGTTGTTTCAAGGTATTTTATCCTAGTCGCTGTTGCTATTCGTGTGCATTGTGATCCTCAGGCATCACCCGTTTAAAATTACTTAAGGGATGATGTTGGAAAATGTTGGATACATTATGTCGCAGATTTTTTTTCGAAATTGTCATAGCTTCATTAGCTTGAAAGTGAAAAGTCTTGAGTGAGAAAATCTTCTAAAATGATTATTTTTTACACCAAATTTTCACCAATATGATGGCTTGTTCATGGAAGAAAGGAACACACAGAATTCATGAGTCAAAGATGGAAAGATATAAGAATCAAAAAATACAGAATTCATTTGGATAGCATCAAGTTATCAATGTCTGAAGCTCATGATCTTAATCTGTAGTATTCATTGTGAATGATAATAATAACAGCTGAAACTTGTGTGCTTAAGTCAATTGCATTTTGCTTAAAACTCGTATGATGAATGAAGAACACCGTATTCAAAATGTAGAATTCAAACGTCTCGATGAGATGGTCACATAATGTCGTATTTTGTACATGCCGCTTCGTTGATATCAGTTCCAACGAAATAAGGAGGCCTCATTAATTATCTTATGAAATATCGTACTATTCATAAACGGTCTCTATAACTGTCGTATAATTTCATCAGAAAGAATAGGGGATAGTAGAACGAAGTAAAACAAGTTAAAATTAAATTTCAAGTTTTAGCACCTATAAACATTGACAGAAGCAGTTTTGAGCTTTAAAAAGGACGGAATAATTGTCTCGTCCAAGGCTAAATGCTACTATATACCTTGAACAGCGCCTCGTTCTAATAGAGCTACTGAGGTTGTGATGTCTATAGAATAGAAGATTTTTCAATGTGGGCTCTATTGCAATTTGCGATGTGCTCCCGCTTCTTGCAGTTTTTCGGTGCCAAAAAATGCTAGCTGAAGACAGAAGTGTTTAGGCCCATGACTGAAAAAATGTTTTATGGAGCTGTTCACCATGCACGGTTTTCACCCTTTCTGTTTTCAGAGTTGCAAATACTTATCCTAGTCGCTGTTGCTTTTCGTGTGCATTGTGGTCCTTAAGCATCACCCGTTTAAAATAACTGAGGGGATTACCTCATGGCATGGAAAATATTGGATATATCATGTCGCAACCCCAAATTATGAAATATTTCTCCCTCAGTACAAGAATTTCCTCGTAACTCCAATATTTATAAATTCCCGCCGATGTGGGAACTCTCGCAATAAGAACACTAATCACCACCCTTAGTGTAACTAGGAATAATCACCATCACTCAATGCATCGATAATCGTTTTTGCAGAAGCTGAAGTCGGTGAGTTTTCAAACAAATAAACAATTTCTGCGCATGTAGAAAATAGGCTATATGAAAAATGGTTGACTTAGAATATCTTACCAGCTGTGAGTCAATTTTAGCATCCAAGCGGGCATTGCGGATTAAATTAACAATCCACCTCTCCGCATCGGTTGGGGTCATGTTCAGTTTATCTGCTAAGCGGCTGAAAAAGAGATTTTTTATTCATTCAAGAGCAACACACTATAATCAAAGCGAACAAACTGATAGCAAAAGCTTACTACCATACTGGTACGGGGAAACTATTATTCATAATTGTGGACAAATTTACAAACAGATCAACACTAGTACTTTCAATCAGCCTTTATTCAGCCGCTTTAATTTGACGAAGAAAAGAAAATGTGAAAATACAGAGAAGTTGTATTGTAATAAAAAGCTATTCAAAAAACACACCAAAAAAGAGCTCGAAGTTTGGCGAAAAGAAAATCGAGAAGATCAATAAGAATGGACAATGAGGACTACAAAGTGAACTTTGGAAGGTCCTCGCCATTCATGTCTTCAACGATGTATATCGCTTTCAAGTAAATGTGTACCTGCTACTTGCATCACTAAGTTGATTCCTTTCGTTGATCTTCGTTGATCAATATCTTACTTTCGGTTTCGAAATAAATGGACTATTAAGTAAATGCATATTTTCAATTTTGCCCGTATATTTCGTCGGTTTTTAGTGCATATAAATCCGCAGCAGGGTTATTATGCAAATAAATATTCACATGTGCTGAGTTCATTAAGTTCATAGAGTTCATAACTTGATTAGCATATGTTATTCTTACATGAATGACAGTGAAATATATTCAATTCAGAGCACTGGAAGGAGTCAATGCTGAATGCTCCATCAGTACTAATCCTCGTATGCTAAAGAAAAGATTAATTTGAAAAAATTCATTCAGTGAATTCCTAACATTCATTCCGATGGAAAAAAGCTTAAGCCGTCACCGAAAATGTGTCGTAAACAAACCGCGTGTAAAGTTGTTACTATTCTGACATGAGCCATAAACACTATGCACTGCAAAACACTATTTAGAAGGCAAACTTCATACTACGTGACAATCAGACTCGCATTTTGTGATTCAATTGTCATCATGCAATCACAATGCTTCATATTAAATAATAATGTGTAAACTGCCAAAAAAAGTGGATCATGTACGAAATCGGTCATCAGTAAGTTGTATTGCTTACAGTCATTTCGGAAATTCCACATCAATCCCTACCTCTGAATGCATTCTGATTGATGTAGAAATAAGGGTCAAGTAAGAACATTTGGAAGTAATGATCAAAATTCAAGTTAAGTTGTAAAATCTGACTTACTCAATACTGATACACTGATGAATACGACAAAACGTTTCAAAAATAAGTAAACGAGCACTTTCAATAAAGTCTTCATTGCAAGCAACCAAAAAGAAATCATTATCCACCAGCTGTTCACAATCCTTCAACTTTTGTTGGGCACCGTCAAAATCGTAGTTTATGAACAAGCATTCCAAGAACTCAGTAATGGGGTCGCGATATGTGTAAGATTCCTGCTCTATCACACGTATCATATCCCGCAACACTTGCTTCCGTCTCCTGGAGTTGATAATCACACATGCGGTTAAATATCGCAGAAGATGAGGAGCCAGCGTTTGAATAGCGTTAAGATATCTGAAAACAGAAGCATTGTGATCAGGAATGAAACCGACACACAATATGACAGTAGCTGCAAGTTCACGATAAAATATGCTTGGAAAATGCACGCAAACTTATATACTATATAATATTCGATTGTAAAATTACGTAGTATTTCAGTCATCTTCAGGAGTTTATAATTGCATGTATAAATGTACAACTCTTTCTAGAAAATCAATGAGACTACTTAAATGATTGAATGTGTACAGGTCTACTGCACAATTGATTTGATACATTACATCGTAGCGAGAAATGCAGTCCAGTTATGCTCATCTACATAACGTGCTGACACGACCGACGTTCCGCAAACCTGAGGCATGACGTCCCATTAATAACTTAGTCATCCTCGAACATCCCAGCTAAAAATTTACTACGCGTACGATTGTTCTTTAAAAGTTTTGGCAATATTGGATGCAATAACACAGAGTAAAACTTTATTAATATTTATTTAATTCTAACCACAAAATCTGTGAAATAATCACGATCAAAGTGGAAAGATTTCAAAACATCAGAAGAAAATTAACCAATAATCAAGGTCATTAATTAAGCAGCCTGGAACAATAAATGATTTTTTCAAATATTTTTTGAAAATATGAGAACCGAATTCACAACAACAGTATTCTAAGATGTAATTATAAAGCTTTGAACCTAAAGCTTCAAATGTATGCATTCGTTGGGAATTAAGCTATCAATAGATTGCAAGAACGAGTTTTAGTTTTTTTCCCATTTGTCCTTTCGACTAATAATCTGCTCGTCCCATTGGCTTTGTTCATTAACTAAAAATTCAAACGGCTGAAAAGTACCGGTAGAATATTAGTTAATGAATGTGGCCATTGTTATTATCAAGCATGAAACCATTCACTGCCAAATTAAATGAATGCAATATTTCACAAAAGTCACCGAAATAAACAAGAATCATAACATAGTTTCAGTCACAATGTACGCTTGAAAATATAGACAATGGATATACAAACATATTGGTTCTAAAATTATACAACGTTCTACACTAAAAATTAATAAAGCTTAATTGTAGTAATCAGAATGAAATACAGGAAGTGTCGCTACATATTTGAAAGGCGTGAGGCATACTAATGCCTGTGAATCTCATGGCAGAGATAAACATTAAAATCGTGCCGGTAGATGTTATCCAAATCCGTTCAAGTTAATTTGTATTCATTACTAAGCAGGAAAATCGATGTGCCCTAATGCATCATTTCACAGGCTTACTTGTACTGCTGTCTTCAATGAAACAGCTGTAGTGACATAATTGTGCCCTTAAGAATGTTTAGAATAACAACATAATACCCACACGTTATATAAGGGTGCGGCAGAAGGATCTCCCCGATTGGCCATAGCAATGAAACGAAAACGAAGACAGATGCATGAATTCTTTCGTATTTCAAAAGAAGTTCATATTATGCCATTATGATAATTCATGTGCAGAGCGCGTTTTCTATAATTTAAAAAATTTCCCTGGATTAAAGCAAAAGAAAAAGAAGACAATTTTTTATTCCAGAATCTTTTTTGCTTCCTTTGCTCTACATAGGTAAATCCGGATCGTTTTCTATAGCCCAAACACGACCACCGCGTCTGCTTTAACTGCGCATTATCAGGTTCGATCCCGGATGACATTAGAATCTAGGCTCAGCAGTGTTGCCAGTGGCCAACTGGAAAGATTTCCGCCGCGACGGTCTAGGTGTGCCGATTCCTAGACCTATGTATGAATCGCTTTGATAAAGATAGATAAAGCAATTTTGGCGATCGATTTACAGTCACACGCACGTACATCACACAATTTAGCCTATGTAAATAATGATGCATACTAAATTGAGTAACCTGATTTTTCTTTTGTTTCCCATGCCCTCCCATCATAGGTACCTTATCATCATTAATTCAGTTATGGATTCCAAAGCAGTGAGTTTAATGCGCATCACATATGCTTCAATTGCAACTCTACCCATTCACTGATCAAGTAATTCAATTTGAAAAATAGCACAAAACAGATGCTGAGTTACGTAGGCCTACTGATGGGACTATTCCATTAATAAGGGAGGCTAGACAACATCTTGAACAGTGGTTTTATCATTTTAATGACATACAATTTTCGGTTCTCCTTGGTAGCACCCTACATGCACGGTACATGTCAATAAGAAATATAATGTCTATCTGAACAAAAGGATCAAATATTGCAATCGCAACATGCTGCTTAATAACGAATATAAAGCTTAAAACAAAAAAGAGAGAATTACGTTAATGCTCAGACTGAGTGATGATGATGGTCGAAAGGTTGTAGTGGCAACATTAAATTTTGAAAAGATAACGGAAGATACGTAAGTCAATAAAACAACAAGAAAAATCACTGGTAACAGGAATCCAAACACAAACTGACCGATGAAGTCACCAATAAACGTGATGCCATTGCTTTGATTTTTTCGAGGATCTCTCAGGCTTTGATTCGTTAACACATATGACACAGTCTAGACAACATTAAGAAGTTTTGATTTTAGAAGTAATTTCAGAGAGATTGAAAATCAAATGGTTAAATCGCTAAATCATGACGAGGTGTGAAGCGAGTATTAGTCCGGGAGCTAGCGTGAAGTTGTGCAGGGAACGAGGTAGTACATAAAACTTTCACATAGCATAGTACACCTCTAACCTACTGCAAAACTTCGCGTCTGCCGGATCAGATCATTTGCTTTTAAGAAATAGAGAGGATAACACAATCCTATGTACATGTATTTCCAGTGGTAAAATTGTGACATTTAAGGTGTTGACTCCATTTTTTCGAATTTTTGCTCATAAAAGTTACACAAATTGGTATTTTGTTGAACTGGTTATTATAGAAATCATCTACAGATTATGATCTTTCAAATGAGTTATCATTCAGTGACAGAGGATGAAGTAAAGTGTACAAACAGACACTTTTCGTTGGTGTAACTGCAAATTTTAACATAGAAATTTCAGGAAAATTGTTGATATACTTTAACGAAAAGTGTCTGTTTGTACACTTTACTTCATCCTCTGTCACTGAATGATCACTCATTTGAAAGATCATGATCTGTAGATGATTTCTATAATAACCAGTTCAACAAAATACCAATTTGTGTAACTTTTATGAGCAAAAATTCGAAAAAATGGAGTCAACACCTTAAATGTCACAATTTTACCACTGGAAATACATGTACATAGGATTGTGTTATCCTCTCTATTTCTTAAAAGCAAATGATCTGATCCGGCAGACGCGAAGTTTTGCAGTAGGTTAGAGGTGTACTATGCTATGTGAAAGTTTTATGTACTAACTCGTTCCTTGCACAAGTTCGCGCTAGCTCCCGGACTATATCTGAGATTGAAACGTTCCAATACTGTAGGAACATCATGCAAGTTGACACGGACAAGAAGCTGAAAATACGCATCTGCGTTTGCCACCTGTAGGATAATTAAGCTTGCGCCGGATGATCAAAAAATAGGACCGGCGGAATTCTCAAATTCCAAGAATTCCGCCACCCCCTCAAGATTTCCGCCGATTCCGCCGCGGCGGAAAATTCCGCCGCTGTGGCAACACTGAGGCTCAGGTAACGATATCCAACGTTCAATTATTTATTATGTTTTTATATTGACCACTGTCACGGAAACTACTGGTTTTCAAATCGATTTCCTTACAACCCTTCAATTAATCAATTGAATTAACAACATCATCAGCAGCCCACCTGAGGAAATGATAGAAGTCCCCGCTTGTAGAAAATACTCTATTCACTTATCAATAACCTGGTTGTGAACAGCGAGCTCTGCATAATTACTACGGTTGAAGCATGCACTTCTTGTCGGCTTGCAGTTGTAGGTTCATTGCTTCCGAATATTTCGCATGATATTTCTTACAATCGTGAAAAATTCATGAGGAAAAGTCACGCTGAATTATATCACTCAAAATATGGAAGGCAGCGACCGACAAATTTCATGACTGAAGATGACGACGGCTCGCAAGGAGTAGAGATCGTAACTTCTTTCAACAAGTCATTCGCTAGAAAAAGATATACAATAAATATCTATATGTGAATCGCTGAATTGTATGTGTAATGGCCATCTTTCGGAACTTGTCTATATCTACAGCAATTTCTTGTGACACTAACTAAATTAACACAGAAATTGAAAAAAACGCAGATACTCTGATATATGACGCAGGCTGTCGCTTGCAGCACTGGCTCATTATCATACGACAGCTTCGAAAATTATAAAACATTCTTCTCGATAGGCGCTGACAGCAACTGATGAGTGATGACTGAGATGGAGAAGCATGTGGCTACATTACACGCTAATTTTGAACTCTATTGCATCCTTTAATAATCGCATCATTCACTATACATTCCACTTGACTACATACTAATACTTGTCGAAGTCCCAGATGATTGACGAAAATGGCTTTTTGACTTTTTGCTGAGTGAGATATATCCCCGCTTGTTTCATTTTGTTAAACGCATATACTAATTAGATGATGATTAACCCTTAGCATCAATATCGACACTGAGCCCATTCATCAATAAATACAAAAATCTGCTACTCACTGTTGAGAAACAAGAAACCATTCTATAAGGTGATCCTTCCCCTTTTGGTGATTGAAGAAAATGAAAAGAGACCAATGTAGAAGACTTGTTCTCTGTTGTAGCATCTCCAGTGGTGATAGGCCAGTTTGAGATTCAACGTGTTCCTTTAACCGCTGAAGGTCGTCCATCGCCACATCCCAATTCTGCATCAAGATCTCTGACGCTAATTTACCCCACATCGCACCAGTTACTTTTTTATCACCTACAGGAGCGAGTGCACGAACTATGTAGAGGGTTTCGGCGGATCGAGCATAATTACCACAATCGTACAAAACTCTAGCGTAGGCATACAAATCATCCAACATGCCCAATTCAAACTGAAAAATAGAAAGCAATTAATGTCAATGTTTCTATCACCTACTTATGAATGAAAAGCTCCAGTACATGACACACGCACTCAGCTACATGTAAAATGATCATTTCTAGAACAAGACGAAGTGTGCGACCTATGGATAGACAGCGTTGCATGTGACCAATGAATTAAACTAATAGGAATGCTTGTAGTCATCACTGTTTCCTAAAACGGGCTAAGTGAACAATACACAATAATAAATGAAGTTGTAGGTGCTCCATCGAAGCTTAACTTAGAATGCAACGTCGCTCAAGAATCTACAATTTATAATTGCAATGTATGTCACACCTGATGACTTTCTGATGTCATCTATATTTTCTGATTCTACAGTAAAACCTAAAAATAATTTAAATGAGTGTACCCGACTTTCATCAGAATGTCTTGACCATAAATTGATGTAATGATTTGAATGGATGGTTTGTGAATAGTCAATGTTTTAGGTTGTAAATCAATTTATTTTGTCTTTTATTTTTAATTTGCTTTGCAATCAATTTCGGTCATCGGCAGAGGACCACCGTCAGGCATAGAAGACTTGAGTGAACATTTCAGTCTAATTCAAAGTTCACGCTCAGATATCAGAGGATGGAAATGTGAGCACACGACAGATAGTAGTGGGCTACATTTTACATTTAATAAAGCTTCAGATATCATACATGCCTTGTAAATAGAAAATTTCTTTCATGTATCAAAATACTCCTAGGGAGACGTGGGATAATTGCAATGTTGCATATAGACGCAACATGTGATCACTTTCGACTAGGTCCATACAGATATTTGAATGTTATGATGTCGTTGACATCCAGCACCGTTATGCATACATATACATGCATGTCATAAGTGAACATAATTACTATCTCTGAGGAAATTCAGATGATTCTAAGATACGGCACCTGGGACCTTGCCCTCCTTCAGTTGTCAGCTGACTGTGCCTTATCTTTCTTGGTGTTTCCATTGTTTTTTTTATTCATTTCTGATAGTTGAAAAAATTGATTCATTGCTGTTATTCATTGTCATTGCTTGTCTGAGTTTGTAGGCGACAAGCTTAAGACTTGCGACTTACTAGAACAACAAATATTGAGGCGAATCTGACTAAAAAAGGAGAAAGAATGAAATAACAAGAGAAAATTCTAGAAATAGAAATACACAGTAATGTGAAAGAGGAAAATGTTATTGCAAAATTTCACTCATCTAATGAATAAATATACATTTAACTCTCGAAATTTATTCGCTGTTAATTCTTGCGTTCATTTTGATTTCAGTCACATCAATCTCAATATCTATTATTTTTTCTACTGATAAGAAAATGCAGCTATGATCACATTTCAATCCTCTGCAAAATATTGACTCTTGAAGAAGATCTTTTGACTCTCGATCCACTGGTTGAAATTATCTACCATTCATTTCTGTATACAAGGTGTGTCTCAAGAGTAACGAGAATTTTGCTATAACTTTTGAATGAATGATGCAAATGAATTGAAATTTTTCAAGCTAATACAACAATTTACAATCAAACTGACTTGTGAGAACAATTTCAATGCAATCGGTGCACATGCACCTAATTTATGGCCTTTTAACAAATACTTCGTCCAATTTCAAAATATAGTAGCAAGAGACAAGATGTTTTGTGAATCATTTAATCATACGTGGTGCGCCCAAAAAGTTTCCGGCCAATGACAGAAATTCCTTTCAATTTCTAAAGTAAACATCTGAAATCAATACATTGGTTCTTTGAGAGCTAGAAAAGATCAGGATCATAGATATCTGATCTGACATCTGTTCATAGACATCTGATTTCAACCAGCGAACGCACTTAGTCAAAAATCATTTTCACTCGTGAAAGCGCACTGAAAGGATGACTTCATTGCGACTTGATCACTTGGATAGAGTGGAGTATCGAAGCTCGATTCGTTTTTGTCTTCTGCTTGGTCAGTCAAGTGCAGACATTAAAGCGAACTTGCTTCTTGCTCACGCAGACAAGTGTCCGTCAGAATCGACGATCAAGTTTTGGATTGCCGAGTTCAAGAGAGGACGTCAACTTGTGGCTGACGAAGAAAGAGAAGGCCGCCCAAAGACTTCTGACAACGAAGAAAACCGCGCCAAATTGGAGAGACTGGTCCTTGAAGACAGGAAGGTGACAACAAGACAGCTTGCTGAGTCTCTGAAACTGTCGAAAGGATCTGTTGGCGAGATGCTGCACGAAATGCGCTTCAACAAGGTTTCGTCTCGCTTTTTTCCGCGCTTCTTGACCACCGAGATGTGCACCCGCCGCCGTGAAGCCTGCCTAGTGAATCTTGAAATTTATCGCCGCCATGGCGATAATTTCTTGAGGAACATCATCACTGTTGATGAAACGCCACTGAGCCTGTACGCACCTGAATCCAGGCGAGAATCTCTGGAATGGCGCAGGCCTGATGAAGGCAAAGTCTGGAAGCAACGATCTGGAGCGATCCGAAGAGAAATGATGCTGACTGCCTTCTGGAATGCAGGAGGAATCATCTTCCTGGATTTCCTACGAAGACAGGAGACAGTGACCGTGAATATTACGGCGAGCTGATTCAGCAGGTCCGCAGCAAGGTTCGCAAGCCAAGAGGTCTGCCTCATTGGTTCCTTCAGGACAACGCTCCAGTGCACACTTGTCGAGCTGCCTTGGAGAAGATCGGCAGCGCGGGCTTCGAACTTGTGAAGCATCCACCTTATAGCCCGGATTTGGCTCCATCAGACTATTGCCTTTTCAACGAGTTGAAACGCCATCTCCGCGGGACTCATTTTGAAAGTGCCGCAGCTTTGGAAGAGACTGTAAGAAACTGTTTTGGCCTATTACCTCCCGCTTTTTTCCTTGATGCTTTCAAGGCACTCCCAGTTCGCTGGGAAAAGTGTTTGGCCGCGAACGGCAATTGGTTTCAGAAATAGCTATAATGTACTAAATAAAAACGTCATTGGATTAAATCTTTTCGCTTTATAAAATGCTAAGGCCGGAAACTTTTTGGGCGCACCACGTATGACTCGTTCGACAAAATGTCGACCTCCCTTTTTGGCGCTCTCCACGCATTCACCTTTCAACTCGATGCAGTTCTCGTAACGCTGCAATATTTTGTCCACCCCTTCCTCCCAAAACTTTGCCGGAAAATTGCGGAGCGAATCGTTGGCGACTGCAATGACCTCGTCACGCTGCTGAAGACACGACTTCGCATTGACTTATTCATTGGCCCGAAACAGGTGGAAGTCGGCAATGGCGAGGTCCGGCGAATGGTTGAGCGGTGAGCCGGCGAAACTTTTTTATGCAAATTTTTCACAAAGGCAGCAGAGGGCCCACGATAACAAAGTTTTGGAAGGAAGGGGTGGACAAAATGCTGCAGCGTTACGACAACTGCATCGAGTTGAAAGGCGAATGCGTGGAGAGCGCCAAAAAGGAGGTCGACATTTTGTCGAACGATTCATCTGATTAAATGATTCACAAAACATCTTGTGTCACTTGCTACTATCAAAAAATAACCTAAAAAATAAAAATAAAATCGTATTTTAAAATTGGATTTGAGCATTATTAATAGGCCATAGCCTGCGTGCAATGCACGTCGTGCATGTCCACCGATTGCACTGAAATTGTTCCCACGCGTCAGTTTGATTGTAAATTGTTGTCTTAGCTGCAAAAATTTTAATTCACTTGCATCATTCGTTCATAAGTTATAGCAAAATTCTCGTTACTCTTGAGACACCCCTCGTACATGTAGATACTGAGTAGCCTAAATTAACATATTTATGTGCTTTTGCAGTGCGCAATATTACTTAAAGACAATTCAGATAAACTCACCCGGTGTTCTTTTTCCAACTGGTCAAGAAGTTGCTTTGCGTCACGACAATTGGCGACCTCTTCCATTACTTCACGACTAAATATTTGCAATACAGGTTCAATTTTTGCTTGTATTGCTTTCAAATTCGATAACACTGACGATCGCTTTGTGATATACTCTATAAAGATAGATTTACATAATTAGTTACTCATAACATGTACTCGTAGATGTAATGATATGATATTAGCTCACCTTCTGGAACGTCATCCGTTTCATTCATGTTTTTGTAAATGTCAATCGCGAAATCGACCATACTGGTGCCTCCAAGCACAGTCAATTTTGATTTAATGATATCATCTTCATTGTATATCTATGGCAAATAAGCAAAAGATAAAAAATCGAATCAAGAATCGAGAGAAAATGTCAAGCAAGATTATGTGTAGATAGCATTAATGTCCTTATATTTCAACAAACAATCAGTGAATTCAATTCCGGTGAAATTAAATTTGTTTGAATGTTTATGAAACATGCACCACTATTATTTCTGATACCGCAACTGATGCCTATTTGTCAGCATTTGTGAGCAGGGCTGTGAACTTGGTATGAAATCGGAGTATCATACCAAAAATGTCATACTATGTGCAACAGTTCAACATGCCCTATCAAATTCAAAAAATATGAATAGCCCATATTTGAGCCTACTAATATTCCATTACTGTGTACATGTAGATAGCGCTGCCAATGCATGTCATAAAAAGCCTATTGGTTTAAGATAACAAATACACACGTTACAACACAATGCGCAAGATAAATACAACGCAGGCCTATTTATCAGTTCGGCGCTAAAAAAATGGCGGCTGGTTTCATTTGATTTCTATATACGCAAATATGAACATGAGGCACAACTGTCTGTAGATGCAATTTTCATCTCCAAATGCATATCGTCAAAAATGCACATCTGGGAATACATGCTATAGGGCCAAGGCATTAAATATCAGAACCTGGGTCTACAAGCTCAATAAACAGATGTCGAGAACTCGTGTGTAGAAAATTGTATGACTGCATGTGAATTGGGAAGTGTAGTGACAAACTACAAATTGAAGGACACGAGCTATCAGCATATTACCTGATAGTGTTCCCAATGAATTTGAAGTACATCCTTCACATTTGCAAGCACCCACAGAAAGACTCAACACACAACAGAAGATCTAGTTCATCTGAAACAGGTTCAGCACAAGAGACACTGGACCTATAGCTGCAATTGAGTAATTGAGTCACAGCATAATGGAATACAAGCTAGCAAGAAGAAATTGAATTCATTGAAGAAAGAGAACAAAATAAAGAAGATAATTGGGACACTTCAAGATGGCAATAAATGAAAATAGAGAAGAACGAATTTAAGAAACTACAAGATGCTGGAGAAAAAAATGAAATAATCAAATAATTTCGGATTGGAAGAAAGGGGAAGAGATGCAATGGATGTTAAGGCCATATTTGAGGAGACAATTGAAGATGAGAGATATAAACAAATACGTTTGAAACACATGGAGTCGTAAGTAGTAAGGGGAATCGCCCAGCAAAGATGAAGGTGGAAATGAAAAATTCGAGCAATTTTCAAACGAGCGGACGTTGTTAGTGAAGATTATCGTTGTGTATTTCTATATAGGGATAAAATGAGGAAAGAAAGTGAAATTATGATGGAAATGGGAGAAGTTTAGTTACATATTGATGGGAAAATTATATGCAGAACTTTTTTCGGAAGGCAAGGAAAGTAGGCCTACGAGTGGCAATTATTCTGTGAATAGCTAAATATGATAAATATGGGGCGAACGTATGGGTAAATGAATAGAATTAAAGTGCATAAAAGTGCTGCTTAAGACAAGTAAATTAAGTAGAGGAAGCATTATAAACACAAGTGACAGTGATGACAGGCAGGGAACGGATATCATCATTGAGTACAGTAACATTAATGGCTGGAGGATAAAGTGTAGTATGATAAATATGGTGGAAACACGCCACATAGGATTTTTTGGTTCTTATTCATTCACTTGAATATATATTTGCACCTGAGTATATTTTTTAACTTTCTTGCTTGCTCGCTCTCTTATGCATGTCATTATCTTTAGATTTGTTGTCGTTTAAACATGTTATGGTGTGCCTGTCTTCGGAATGATATTGTGTTGAACATTCTCCTTCGTTTTCTCGCTGATGTTGCGTGTTGCCATTGTTCATAGTGACCAACTTTTGTACTGCTTTCTTTGTTACCGCGTTATTCATTCATAATCATCATCCGCATTATCAATTGTTTTTTAGATTATTTGACGTCATGCATGTCTGTGTCATTCGTGTTATGTTTACTTCTGTGAATCAGTCGCTTGAGAATGGTCTGCGTCATAGGCCGAAAGACCTCACGCAGATAAAACAAATTGTGTTTTTCAATCAATCGATCAAAAATTGCAGGGAGTCTATAATTTGCAAAGCATCACATGAGAGCCAAGTATGTTTTTTTACAAAAATGAGGATGAATAGAAAAACAAAGATTAACGGATAACAGAGATTGAGGTATTGTTACAGTGTAGGGCTTATAAGAGATACTTTTGGTGAGTACAGGAGATCGGATGATGTGCTGGCGACTGAAGTCAAATGCGGGGCCACGAAGCTTGGTGTTATGATTGCTTACTGGGATGTGGCCGACAAAAACACAAGAAAATTCTGAGAGAAATGAATATTGCTATCCGCAACTATGAAAAGGATGCAATCATTATAGATTTAAATGCTGATTTTGTAGAATTGGATGGACTAAGCAATAAAGGCACAGATTTACTAGAGGAGTTCATGGATCCTGTCATGCTGAATAGCACTGAAACTATTGAAGGTAAAAAGCTTGGGGAGGTGGTTGTCAACTACGCGCTGTGCGGAAGATGTGATTCACAGATTTTTTTAATCAATTTTGATCTAGTGATCCCAACAAAATTTCCTTTCATGTTAGTGATGAAAACATATAAAAAGAAAATTACAATAGTTAAAATACAATACCAAATTAAAGTAGACAGCATTGGGATATGCATAACATAGAAAAACAGAAGAAGATTTACATAGGTTGCAATTTATTTAATTAGATCTGGAAGGGATGAAAGAACCAAATGTAGAGAAAAAAAAAGTCATGAAGAAAATGGCGGCGAAACATTTGAAGATAGTGGGTGACTTGTGAATAGATAGCAGAATTCGAAACAACAATTAAGAGACTGAGCTTGTTGAGGGAGAAAGATCAACAGAAACCGACGTACTGAAACGGATCAGATAAAAAGTGAACTATTGAGGATTGAACATGAATAGAGGATAAATGTCACAGAAATAGTTTAAAGGAAACGGGAAGAAAGGAAATGCAATTGGATGATCGGCAAGGAGAACCAATACGTTGGAGAACATTTGGAACACTCCGACACCTTCGGTCACGCACTGATAATTGAGAATTGTCGATTATGTCACATACTGATGGACACAAAGGTCACACTTTATGTCCATCCGGTTTCAGAATCTCATGGTCAAATTTTGACACGACGATGGGCAGTAAATTGGCAAATTTCAATTTGTAATGTTGAATATAACAGTTACGTCTAGCATGCAGTGAAATATTCACAATGTATATCAAGCGATGCATTAACGGGTAAAAATCGATAGGGCAGCCTAAGCTTCATATTATCTCGCTAACTACAAGACCACCGGATTTAGGAACGAGAATTTAAGGAATTTTATTATGTTCATTTCATTGAAAGCGGTCACTGAAGATGTCCAATACATACTCTGAGATTTGGGGTAATAACGGCAGAACATGGGCAAAATCGCAACATAAGCGGTAAAAGTAAGATGTACAAACCTGAATTAAATTTTCAGTTAGGAAAGTTCACTGAAATGTTGCAGTTTTATTACAATTATAACTAGGCTTTTATAGCTTCGAATTCCTAGTTCTGAATAAATGTTATAGCATGAATTCATCGACCATCCATTCTGCAGATAAAACGGAACAGGTTTGTTTTCATTCAAGGAAGAAATTCCACTAAGTTTTATTACAATAGCTATTATTTTGTTCCAATATCTAAGATATTGCTTCATTTCAGTGATGAATGCGAATAAATACATGTCATCGGAATGCATCAGCACACCTTCGCAGGGACTCTTGCGATCTGGAAATGATAATCGAAAAAATACATATGGTCACACAGAATGCAGGCTACAATAAGGCCATCGTGTCCGACGTCAGCTTTGAACAAGCGAATAAAATACGCTTTACATGGTGGGAGGACAAGCCGCTGTTGAGAGCAAGAAAGGAAACAAGCATCCATCGTACACCTCAAGTCTACTAGCACATATTGTGAGGATCAAACCATAAAAGAACATTATAATAATTCTGTTTCTTCGTTGTTTCACTTACTCGAAGTTCATAATTCATTTTATCTATTTTGTCTTACAATCGAGAAATACTTCTATCAAAATACATTGTGGGTAAAGAACTCAGTGGTACATCAGCAATGAGAAGTACAAATCTTGCCACACTTTCTTGGTGTGCAAAATTGTCACATTGTCAAATCAAAAAGGAGAGGGAAGACACTGCGATTAATGACAACGGAATGGAAAAAGAAACTGTTTAAGTCGTGATCAGAGATTTCTGGGAAGATCGTACAAGAAAAGTGATGAAGCGAATAATGTCAATGGAGAGAAACTTTTTTTAGAATAATTGAGACAAGATAAAAAGGTGGTGAGGAACATCTTGTAGGGCAGGTGTGCGCAACCTGCGGCCGTAGCAGAGGCAAAGTGCGACCGTGACAATGAGAAGCAAATGAAAAAGAATATTGTACATGCATATTGCAAATATTTCTGGAGTTCAAGGCAATCGAAAAACAATCGTCACTATAGTAGCATGCTAGTCATCTTGTAACTGCTCCTTCACCTGAAGACGTTCCCTTCTGTCACATTGCTGCAGTCCTTGATGCGCTCAACCAAGAATTTAGTGCGCGGTTCGACGACTTCAACACACTTGCTCCTGAAATAAAGTTCGTTGCCTCGCCGCACCTGATCCAGATATAAGAGGTGAAGGCGAATGATTGTCTTGTGAAGCAGTTCGAAAGTGGTATTTTAGCAGTCGTATTTTACATGAAATATGGAAATCAGTTGTGGAATATCCAAGATTGCGAGAGTTGTCCTAAAATGTTTCAGTTCTATCTGCAAGCACATACGCCTGCGAGGCAGCGTTCTATAAATTAAAGTTCATAAAGAGCAAGTACCGGACGCGCTTAACAAAAAACAATCTCGAGAATAGTTTACGTCTAATGACATCTTCTCAAATGCCTGATTTTCGAAGTTTGATCAACGACGGACAACAGCAATTTAGTCAGTGAGTCTTACACTGATATTGTAATTTCTTCACGAGACATGTCTACCTATTTAGATTTTGTGTATTTTCATAAATAAATTATGTAAAAATTTCAGTTGTGTTTTTATTTCACATTTGTCATTAAATTTAAGGATCACGCTTTGGGTTGCGAAAGAACTGCATGAATAGTAATAATAAGCAATAATTAGTAATAATAAGATACTTTATAACATTAATAATAGCGCAAGGTAGGCAGGCTTATAAACGGAGTTCTAGAAATGCGTGCGCCTATATACGAGTGAATGCCTAGAATAGACCGGCTCGTGATTCCTTTATGAATTATTGCAGTAGCTTATTATAGTGTTTTCTCCGTCGGTTGCCTTTCCAAAAACATGTTTTCGACTTTTGAAGTGATAATGACACTTAAGCTTAAAATCTTTTCGGGTCAAAAGTGACCATCGGTCGTATATGGGTTAAGTTGCTAACTCATTCTTTACGAAGTATGACTTTATGCGATTTTCACTGCGTCATTCATCAGGGAAAGCTAATTTGAGTGGTGGATTACAAAAAGGATTGGCTATTGACCTAGTTGTTTGCACCCATATTAAGTGCTGCCGTGATTCTTTCGGCCTTCGAAATGGCGGCCGAAATATGTAAAAGGTTGCGCACCCCTGTTGTAGGCTAAAGGAAAGAAACTTATGCGATTAACTATCTGATTATATAAGATCAATTGGAATAAGAAGTATTTGTGTTGAAATGAGGAATACCTTGCCAGTTGCAGTAAATGAAGAAATTCGAAAACATGTTTTTTAGACGTTATGGAGGCCAATGAATCAGAAAATTGGATTGATCAATTTAAACCATTGGATCTTGTGGAGGTTTCTAATAAAATCAAGGGGACATACTTAAGGGGCGAGCATTGAAATTTATTGAAGCAAGTAAGTGGTTGAGGCAACAACAACGGAGTTCACTGGAAAAATTAGAATGCAAAAAGTCGGGCTCTACATGTGGAGAAAACTAAATAAGGAAGTTTGTCTCAGGCGGCATGCTTAACAGAGGAATACTACTACAGAGAAGGTTGCGATGGAAAGGGATGATAGAAGAAATGCCACGGAAAATACATACAAAAAAGATTTTCGTGTATTATTTGAATGGAGAGGAAATTGGAAAAAACAATCGAAGCTGAAGAATAAGATAGGCCTAGGAAATCAAAATATCTCGAACGCTTTTCGCAATACTCTACGAACGAAGCCATAGATAAATAGCACAAAACGGAGCACAAATCGAATAAAGATTCTGATGTGTGCGGTTGATTTGATTGGCGATACAGCAGAGATGACACGCGTCAATGTTCATGAGCACAAGTACAAAAAATGTGGTCTGGAAATTGTTGCCAAGTTCTTGTGCTTCGACAGTGAGAATTTTGATGAAGACATGTGGCGAGCATTGATTGATCGGCAATGCATTTTACTTTTTGCATCACATACAGTTACTTCATGTATGTAAAAGAGGATTAGTAATCAATCTATCATCAGCTCACCATTAGAATTCATGAGAATAAGCAAAAGATATAAGAACTCTCCGTGGTATGGAACGATTTAGGAAACGGACTGCAAGTTTGGGCACGGTTTTTCTTTGTTGTGAGTTTTGACGGAAGTTTTGTTGAAACATGTTTTAAGGTTTTTGTACGCAGTGTTGCTTTGTGTACTGCTGCTTAGGACCGAACGAAGACGCTGAACATCGACAGGACACTCTGACATTTTATGATGATGACCTGTGTCAATGTTCAAAATGACAATGCTGCAAATACCAACATCGACTTACATCAGTCCTATTATCAACTACATTGAAAAGCGAAGTATTTTCCTCCTATCTCTATTGATGAATGTATACTTCTTGCTACACTTACGTTTTTGGCAGAAATAAACTCCAGCAGGGGTATCGTTAGATGCCTATCTAGATAAGGAATAATAACAGGCGTAAGATCTAGTGGATCACTCAGTGCAGTATTTTCCATGCTCGTGGCAGTCTTTAACGAAACTCAGCGAAAATACAAGGATAATTTCTGCAAGGGACTTCTATCATTGTATTTAAGGGTTTAAACAAATTCGCAAAGCAGATCATCAGCTTTAGCGATGTAAATCATGCGGAGGAACCTGCTGGAGGATGCCTCGAGATCTAGGCCTAAAAAGTGATATCTGATGTCAATGGAACATGAATGGAACAAAGCAATGGCATCATCTGATTCTCCTCCTGTCTGCCAACCATGGCTACTTTTGTCGTCGTGTTGTCTGATGAGACACCACCATGTGCAGTGGGTGCATTGATCATCGCTAATGAACGCATGGCAGGAAGTCGAATGCCCGTGCCTCAGTGATTTTAATTTTTTTGTCAGAATTTGTCTCATTCAGAGATGGATTATGAATAATGAATGAATTCTGGACATCAATGATTTTCTATGTCAAACAAGAACTCCTCATATTTGCAGCACAGTGGTTCAGAATATCTAATAGCTGAAATACATGTAATCGACAAGCAAGTTATGTAGAGAAGACACAAGTACATATGCTATTTTTTAATAGCTGACAACCAGATTTGGAGAACGCTGTAGTGCCGTGAAGCGGACTTTCAGTCCAGCTTCACAAATGAGCCTGAAGATGAATACGAAGGAGAGCAGTAACCGACATGATAAGTTGACATCTTGATTTGTTTGTTTATGCCAATAATTTATGCTAGACGTTCTGTATGATATAAGGATATATTCTTCGTTATCAATCCAACCAACCATTGCCATCGTGGCAAGCTTCATGTTACTGCACCCATTGTTGACATAATATTCCTTATGGATAATTTCGATCCATCGGAAGACTCACCTTTTGAGTTTGACGATAATGATGGCTGGATTGCTGATCTCGAGACGGTTCTTTTAGGTAAATATTTCGAAAGTCAAAAGTGGTTGTTTATAAATTCTCAGTTAAACTTCGGCTGACCGGAAATTCTGAATCTATGACTTGATTATCAACTTAAGTGAGACAGTTTCACCGTGCTCCAGTTGATAGGGTCATGCTGCAGAGGTTTTGATTGTTGGTAATCTAAAATAACATGGTTATTGTGAGGTTTTTGAATCATTAACTGTTGCTACTGGATTTTTTTCTGAATTTTCTTCAGTTTGACTAAAAGTCTGCAGAGACACCGAGAGAGTTATCTAAATTAGTTCAGCTCTTGCGCACAAATCGGGGTGACGAGTTGATTATGGCTACGTTTCTCATTGTACTGTAGTATTACCACATGCAGCGTCAGTGTTTTTGTCTTGCTGTCTCGATACGAGTTAGCTCAAACTCAGTTTCTGATGATGACTCTCTAAAACGCGGTCAGCGATAATGTCGTGCTGATGCCAGTTAACTAGTGCTAATTGAAAATCGGTAGGTACACAAAATAAGCACCGCAGCCTAAAGGGTTAATAAATTTGCGCACTTGGATTAATTAATTGTTTTTGTGACACATAGACAACACTAAGCTATGAAATATCTGCTCAGACGTTCGCTTTTCTTCGTCATATGTTGATGAGCCTCATTTTTTGTCGGATTAGCTGTCTATTTGCATTATGGGTAAAACAAGTAATAATTTATCTTGTTTCATATGTCGGTATTCCATGTTTTCACTCTATGGCAATGTAGCCCTTGCTACAATACTTTGCATATTGGTGTATTTTGAATAAATACTAATAATTACAGATGAATGTCATTGTATCTGCTGCTGCAAAAAAATAGGCCCACCACTTCAATCAAATCAATCCTTTCTTGCATTGTTTACCGACACTTTAGCAGTAGCCTGTAGCCAAACAATAAGTAAGTTGCAGTTGAGTCCTGTTTTGTGGGTAGCTCCATGTATGAGACAAATATTGTTTAGGAAGAGGCGGGCGTTGAGAATTCCCAAACCATCTCCCATTCAGACCTTTCTCCTCTCTATAATAGTTCTGACATTCACTTTATCAATGTGTCCACTCTACTTGAATTGTGCGTGAAAGGTGAGAATGTGAGAATTGTACTTGATTTTCTATAAACGAAACATGCTCATCATTCGAAATGTAAAATAGCAAGTAAAGATTTCACCTTTTTACACTTCGATTTCACCTCTATGACAGGGGTGCGCAACCTTTTGCATATTTCGGCCGCCATTTCGAAGGTCAAAAGAATCACGGCCGCACTTCATGTGTGCGAACAACTAGGTCAATAGCCAATCCTTTTTGTAATCCACCACTCAAATTAGCTTTCCCTGATGAATGACGCAGTGAAAATTGCATAAAGTCATACTTCGTAAAGAATGAGTTAGCAACTTAACCCATATATGACCGACGTTGAGCTTAAGGTGTTAGTACTTGAAAAGTTGAAAGCATGTTTTTGTAAAGACAACCGAAGGAGAAAATACTTTACTAAGCTACTGCAATAATTCATAGAGGAATCACGAACCATACAAAATTTATTCATTCATCACTGAGCAGCTCTAGTCTAGGCATTCACTCGTATATAAGCCTGCCTACCTAACGCCATTATTGAAGTTATGAAGTATCTTATTATTGCTAATCATGCTGTTCTTTCTCAACCCAAAATGTGAGCTTTACATTTAATGATGAATGTGAAATAGAAACACAACTGAAATTTTAACATATTTTATTTATGAAAATACACTTGATCTAAATAGCCTAGGTAGAAGGATGCTGTGCTGGCGAAAATAAACGGGCCATTTTATTATTTATCCAAGGTGGCTGGCCGATGGCCGGTTTCAAATTAATTATTTCTGGAGCCTTGTGCTGAATGGCCGAAAAAATCGGCCAACCATCACCTTACTACTTACTTCTATAAACTGAATTACTATAGATTTGTGCATCGTATATTATTATAAGGTTAATTTACAACGTCTACGATGAAATTAAGTCTTTATTTCTAACACAAAACCATCTATGTAGTGCATTCTATGTACAGTAATTACATTTCTCCTTATTCTTCTACTTAGAAGCACGAATGCACGATGGATGGCTTTTCTTCACGTTAACTTTTAGTAACCATGCTTTCCATTCAGCAATAGTAGCGTCATATCCATTTTTAGACATGATCTAACGCTTTTCCAAGAATTCTGTGTGTGTGCGTACCCTCAATGCGAAGGCGCGTACCCTCGATGACGCTGAGAGATGCGTAATTGGTCGATTAAGCTGGGATTTCAAACCAACTCCACAAATGAATAGCTTTGCACTATAACTCGAACTTCAGTTTGTGACAGTTATTCTCGGTCCATGTCCAAGCAGAGTCTTTTACACCAGTTCTTCAAGTCCTCCCCCAAGGACAATGACTCGCTGACACAACGAACGATCGATCAAGCCATCTCGAATCAGCCTCATCTTTCCGAGGAGCAAAAGAGAAATATAGCGAACAAAAAGTCAGCCGTCGATGCTGAGAGAAAGCGGAAGCATGATGAACGGGTGAAACTGATCGAAGATATTGGGCTAAAGTGGCCAATGCCAAAGAACGTCGGTGGTGGCAGGAGAGGAATCCAATTTTATTGGGAGTGTTCGCTCTACGATTACGTGGACAAGATCGTGTCGGGTACCTGCCCAGCACCCAGAGTACTTCCGCCAAAGGACTGCCCGCCTGCATGGGCTCCATCGGAGGACGATAAACAGCGTAGAAATTCTCTCACGTCGTCTCAGAAGAAAATGACTAAAGGTGTGGAGCAATCTTTCGCCGAGAAGAATCCTGTTTTCATGTGGTGGCCGCAGACGATGCTAGCGAAGAACGACGAGGAAGTTATCATACTGGATACGAAGGATACGGGAGACGCAATGCCTGCTGATAGCATGAATGTAGCGGAGCTTGAAACTGCTGAGAATTGGCCCATCGAGTGCGAGCCATCTGCCAAGAATCGACGCAATTGCAAGAAACACTACTCTGAATACGACAAAGAACTGTTTTATATTCTTACCGACGGCATGATGCGTGGAATTCTCAAGAAGATTGAGTATGCAAAGAAGCCGGTACCGAAGACCTTCGGCTGTCTGTCCAAGAGCACCGTACGAAACTGGTTGAAGGCAAAAGCGGAACCGGCAGAAAAGAAGGAAGCGGATGTCCTCTGAAGATTCCTCTGACGATGACCGCAATGCTGATGGAATTAGCCGTGAAGTACATCACCAGTGGTATCGCACTGAACAGCAGTATCTGTGTGCCCCTCTTCAAAGCGTTTTTGATGGAACAGATGAAGAACGAGTACGTGTACTTGATCATACAGCGATGGGTCAACTGCATCTTCCTTAAGTTCGGATTCACGATGCGCCGGGCCGCCAAAGCCACTCAGAAGATACCCAAGGACTTCAATGACGTAGCACACGACTTCCGCTGCAGGATTCTGGCTCTGATGGACAGATGCAACATTGACTCGAAGTTCGTGATCAACATCGACGAGACATCGCTGGAGTTGCTAAGCGTTAGCAAAATCGGTCGCTACAAGTCCGGCTCTAAGCAGATGAAATTCATCGGTGTCGATGATAAACGAGCATTCACTTGTACACCGGCTGTCACAATGAGTGGTCAAGTGCTTCCTTGCATCCAAGTGATCTGGACCGGCAAGACTGACAAAGTTCACATCAACGGCCCTAATGTGCCTGCAATTCTCAACCAGGCACATACACCCACCCACTGGCAGAGCACACTCACTTTGGTCAATTTCCTCACCTCTCTCTACGAAACTCACGTCAAGAACAATTCAGAGCACTGGATCCTTGTGATGAACGTGTACATCACACATCGAAGTGCGGAGACTCTTCCATTGTTGGCTGCCATTCCTAACCTGCACATTGTGTTCGTCACAGGTGGATGCACGAGCTTGCTTCAACCGCTGGACATTTCATGTAACAAACCCTTCAAGGACGCCATCCGGAATGTTGCTGGTATGTGGTTTGCGAAGAAGTTGCAGCAGCCCGGAGAACTACAGCCCGATGCAGAGCCACCTCGGCTTGACGTTGGGATGCATACTATGAAGCCCGTCGTATGTCAAGCCATCGCCTCTGGCTGCGAACGACTGAGTTGCAATGAAGGAAAAGTAATTGTAGATGGTTGGCGAGAGGCCATGTGTGGCGTACTGGACGTGTCTGTTGCGCCTAATGAGTGGTTATCTCGTGGACGGGAATTGCTTGGCAACGAAAACGACAGCGAAAATGGAGATGAAGACTGTGACGATCAGCCAAGCGATTCGGACTATGAGAACACCGAAGCAGACGGTTCTGATGGAGAGGATACGGATGCCTCTACATTCGAAGAGGGCGACACAGACGAATGGAGCAACTACCGGGAGGCTATCAGGATTGCACACGGACTCAGGCCTCGAAAGTGAAAGTGAAGTGTTTCGTTCCTGTTTTGTTTTTTGTTAATTGTTAGATGACTATCGAAACAAGTTGTTAATGTACTAATAATCAAACAGATACAGATAAGTGATAAGAGATGTTGATAAACAGATGTATACGATTAATTAGATGCATTGTTTTATCTTTATTTATTGTTGGGGTTGCTAGAAAACAAGTTTCATCTATTATTTTATTAATTATTATTATTCCATTATTAATTTTTCAGAAACCGGCCGCTAGTTAATTAATTAATTTTCGTGGGGGACTGGCCGATGGCCGGTTTCAAATTAATGAATTATTCCTCAAAACTGACTTTGGCCGATGGCCGGTTTTTTTTCGCCAGTACATTGATATCTCGTAAAGAAATTACAGCATCAGTGTAAGACTCAGTGACTAACTTGCTGCTGTCCGTCGTTGACCAAACTTTGAAAATCGGGCACTTGAGAGGATGTCATTAAACACAAACTATTCTCGAGATTGTTTTTTGTTAAGCGCGTCCGGTGCGTGTTCTTTATGAAATTCAATTTAGAGAACGCTGGCTCGCAAACGTATGTGCTTCCAAATAGTAAAACTAAAACATTTTGGACCAACTCTTGCAATCTTGGATATTCCACAACTGATTTCCATATTTCGTGCAAAATACCATCATTTTCGAACTGTTTCACAAGACAATCATTTGCCTTCAACTCGATCACTTCCACTTGAAGTTCGAATGGAACCTCTTCTATCTGGATCAGGTGCGGCGAGGCAACGAGTTTTATTTTAGGAGCAAGTGTGTTGAAGTCGTCGAACCGCGCACTAAATTCTTGGTAGGCGTATATTCTATTCATGAGTTATCGAACTGCTTGAACGCCTTCATCGCGCCTGCGGGCGCGCATTTTTCCAAGCGGCATGGGCATAAGGGTGTTCGACAGTTACAAGGTGACTGCATGCTACTATAGTGACGATTGTTTTTCGATTGCCTTGAACTCCAGAAATATTTGCAATATACATGTACAATATTCTTTTTCATTTACTGCTCATTGTCACGGCCGCAGGTTGCGCACCCCTGCTCTATGAATTATTGCAGTAGCTTAGTAAAGTATTTTCTCCTTCGGTTGTCTTTACAAAAACATGCTTTCAACTTTTCAAGTACTAACACCTTAAGCTCAACGTCGGTCATATATGGGTTAAGTTGCTAACTCATTCTTTACGAAGTATGACTTTATGCAATTTTCACTGCGTCGTTCATCAGGGAAAGCTAATTTGAGTGGTGGATTACAAAAAGAATTGGCTATTGACCTAGTTGTTCGCACACATATGAAGTGCGGCCGTGATTCTTTTGACCTTCGAAATGGCGGCCGAAATATGTAAAAGGTTGCGCACCCCTGATCTAGGCGATGGTTGTGCGAAGCCACTGGAACTTTTTTTGATATCAAGAAGAGTGCAAATTTCAATAGTATTTCATATGCTTTTAGTCAACACCGATAAGCAGACCAGATTTTTCATGCTTATAAGAGAAAAGATGAGCTGCTGAAATTCGACAATAGATAGCAGACCTACACCTTAATCTTCCGGATTATATATCCTGTTAGCAATTGCTTCAAAAGCGTTAGTGAATAGGTCTGGAATGCCAGGAGGGCTATTATGCAGTGTAGTCATGCATTCCTACCACGAGACATAAATTGAATACCTTGTTGATCACCTTGTGTAAATATAGGCTATTTATTTTATGCTACGAAGAGTTAGAGTTATATAAACAGATGGATCTGGTACACTTCTTCGACACAGACACTTCTTCGACAAGTTGATATCTATGTTTTCGGACATTTGTTCGACAGAAAACTTCTTCGACACGGACACTTCTTCGACAAGACATTTGTTCGACACGGACACTTCTTCGACAAGACATTTGTTCGACACGAACACTTCGACAAGTTCTGCATGAATAATGCTTTATCTAGCATGAATAGTTCTGCATGAATAGAATTTTAGGTACTGGCTATCTTTCGTCTTTATGGTAATATCTTAAATTACAAATACGCTTCTAGTTCAATCTATGCGATGCAAGAATTATATCTTTTTAGAAAGGAAAAAAATTAATTTAAGACAAAAAATATAAAAAAATGCAAATTCTCGAAAAATACACAACCTGAAAAAGAAAGACTATAATTGCTTAATAACGAACAAACGTCGTGTCGAAGAAGTCTCCGTGTCGAACAAACGTCGTGGCGAAGAAGTGTCCGTGTCGAACAAATGTCGTGTCGAAGAAGTGTTCGTGTCGAAGTGTTCGAAAATTTGTCGAACAAATGTTCGTGTCGAACAAGTGTTCGTGTACCAAACAGATGTAGCCTATAAGAAATTCATGATACCCACAAGTAATGCGAATTTCAAAAGCAAGAACAGGACACTATCTTAGCACGCGATTTATTTGGTCTATTCAGATCATTGAAAGTGTCAACCGCAAATGATTGCATATGTATATGATCGCAAATGTCAGCAAATCTAATGCCGTGCATCCGTTATAATAGAAGGATCAAATCTAGGTGTTTTGGTTGGGAAAAAATATGCGAACAAATAAGCTGAAGATTCTTATTCTTATTTTATTCGACGAATATTTTTCCCTCGAATAGCTTTCCTCTTTCATTTAGTAATTAAAACAGATCGATTATGAACGAAAAATCCGCTTGAAAGATATATATGTAATGTTAAAGCACAATATAGGCCTATTGACAACAAGGGTCTGTCGTAGTTCATTGAATATCTATAGAGAATGACAACTATTACATAATTCAATTCAAGACACCAACACCCTTGATTCCCCGACCGCACTCGTCCGACCTAGGAATCGAACCGAAGTCCGTGGTGGAGACGAGCTCGCACCTTCTTCATTAGGCCACGCTGACGGTTCAAAAGAAATGCGAGTGAAGTCAGGAGTCATCTCTAAGTGATATCGACAGCATAGTGTCCTACTATTATTGACAGAACGATACCAGCGCTCATATTGTAGCGAGACAGCATATCAGCATGCCATGCGACTACGTCAGTGTAGATTGACAACAAAGGTCTGTCGTACTCGTAGTTCATTGGATATCCAAGGAGAATGACGGCTACTACGTAGGTCAATTCAAGACACCAACACCCTTGATTCCCCGACCGCACTCGCCCGACCTAGGAATCGAACCGAAGTCCGTGGTGGAGACGAGCTTGCACCCTCCTCACTAGACAAACCACGGTGGAGACGAGCTTGCACCCTCCTCACTAGACAAACCACGACAGACCCTGATTAAGTTTTAAAGCAACATTGAATTCAGAAATTTTTCTCCATACTAGATAAATGTACTTTTTCTCTACGTTCTTTGCGCAATCCTGTAAGCCCCTCCCGGGGCCATAGAGCGCGTTTTCTGTAAAATTGATGAATGTCAATTTTTGAAGACTAAATTGCTTATTGTTATTATCATTAACTACATTAAATTTCGTCCCATACAGTGGTTCATCAAAATAGAAGGATCGACTTTGGAAATATACATAGACTCTAGATAGCATCTCTTTTTCACATTTTTTATATTAGCATGAAGAATTTTACAGGTCATGAAATTTGCACAAATGTCAGCGTTGTGTTCATCACGAAGATGCAATTTCACAGCAGAAAAATAATCTTAAAAATATGCTCACAGAGTCTGGTCTGTACTGACCGACCCGTCTCAGCAATGTACTCTCAGCGTATTTTTTTGTGAAATACATGTAATAGAAAGTTCAGGAAATATACCTCTCCATCGTTATGAAATCATATACTTCCCATAAGTAGTTCACTGACTGCAGTTCATTGAGGAAAAGTGCATGTTTATAAACTTAAAGAACCAGCGGTAGAGAAACTGAGCACGGTAGAGTCAAACATCGTTTCTCATCTGACACGTCAAAAAGGTTTGTGCCAAAATTCAAGCAGAAAATATCTCAAATTTTAAAATTAAGATAGTTTAAGGTGTCCGGACAATTTTTTGAACGGTGTAATTGGAAAAACTTTTCTGGTCAATACAAGAAATAGTGTAGAAATTCGATGAAGTTACCGGAAATTGCCTGGTTATTGAAGTTTGAATTTTGGCCGCCCTGTGTATAGATATTCCCATTGTTTGCATTTAACCATCTATACTGCATTGAAAATCCAATAATTTCTTTTACGGAGAATTATTTATATTTGGAATCGGTTATTAAATGAATCCATTTATTTAACCTCAAATAATTGATGCAATGTTACAATTATCATGAAATTCAGTCGGGGATTCAAGAGTGTTGGTTTCTTTTATTGACTTATTTGTCATTCTCTTTAGATACTCCTAGCGTTTCATTTCTTGGGTCGACACTTGCATCGTGTTGAATGCCACATAGAATTTACATTTTCTCAGAGTGTTGGTATGTACATACAGTTAATAGTTGCACACAATGTATGGCTCGGTTCCTAACATAGACAACATTGAAATAGTTCCATGAAATTGAACTCCACATACTGTCCTGTTACATATCTGTGTAAGATTTATTCGCATAAATTGCATATTTAAGCGCGAATGTTGATGAGCAAAAGCATATTTTTAACAAGCATATGAATCTTGCCTCCTTATGATTATCCTCAGTATTCTTGTTGTTTTCCAGATGAATGTGATTTTGGAACTTTACGTAATATTTGCCGCGGACGACCTGTACCTGACCATCTGAGAGCAGACGTATGGAAAATCTGTGTTCTGAAGACATCTCCTGAAAATTGTGCCACCGAGAGTTCAATAGAGGAATTTGATGAACTGTTTAATTTGACAGATCAAACTGTTGTGCGGGCTGATTGTCAAGCTGTAGTAGAGGAAGCTACCGAGCGACCGGATCATTTGGCTCTCATAAGTGATCTTGAATCCGTAGTCACTCATTTTTGTCGAGTTACAGGGTTTGCATATTCATCCGACTGGAGAGATATACTCCGTCCATTAACTACAATATGTCTCGAACGCCCTGATCTGTATGCTCTCTTTGCTTCAATAATGACAAGATATATTCCTGAACGCACAAATCCTAAACATTCATATCAATTGCTGCGGTTGTTGTTGCAATATCATGCTCCAGATTTATGTTCTTTTCTTGAAACAAAAAAGATTCCTCCGGTAGCCTACGCGAAGTCATGGTTAAGCACCGTTTTTGCTTCAAATGTTCCAAATGCTGTTCTACCTCGTATGTGGGACATATATTTTCAGCTCAACGATCCATTCCTGATTTTCTTCATGAGCATCGTGATGCTCATTAATGCAAAAGAGCACTTACTTGAAATGAGTTCGGCGACTAAAGAAGAGATTGTTCATACTATTTGTAGCATACCCCAATCCCTCGACATTGACGACGTGGAAGACTTCTGTTGCTTGGCTCAACATTACTCATCAAATACTCCCGAATCTTTCCGTGGTCAGTTTTATGATCTACTGTTTTCCACTGATGAAGAAAAATCAGATGAGGTAGAGTCACCGTATCTTAATGCATTGGCGTTGTCAATATCAGTGAACGAAGTTCTGAAAACACGGTGTTCTGAAGACGCAGTGAGATTTCTGTTGGTCGATTGTCGGCCACCGGACCAGTATAATGCTGGTCATCTGCCAACCGCGTTCCATTTGGATTCGGAATTGATGTTAAGAAACCCTGCTGAGTTCCAGGTAATTGAAGAATTATTCACTTGACATTTCTAACACTGAGGGGCTTTTGAATTAATGCATTACTCGTCCCAGGAGAAATCGCAAAAATGTATCATTGAGTCACTAGCGTAGTGTTTGAAAGTAGTTAAAAAGAAAGTAGATCTCATAATGCTTAGAATCTCTTATTCTTGATAGTTTGCTCTTTTATATCCACTCGGTATTTTGATCTGCCTTAACTTCATGGTTTTGCAACTACTAAGTTTCGGAAGTCCGCACGGACAATTTTCAATTTCTTCTCTGTACGTTATGTTAGAAGCACTTAAACCTATGCTATTTCAGGGAATGTAGCTGTTTTTTTTACAAAGCGATGATTTAATAGGACCAAAATATCTTTATAAGCCATTCAGTATGATGGCCTCTTTAGGGTGGCAATTTCTGATGTCATGTGTTCGTGAAAATGCTCTTTTATCTAAAAAAAGAACCACTTCAAACGTGGATGTCGGTTAGTACACCAATCCGGCATGTGTAAAAGTTTGAAGAATGCTAAAATTACTCATTTCGGTCAGGATGGAAGCATTTATCATTTTTATATTATGTGTGTCAGGATTTAAAGAGCACTTTAGGTGGAAGTTTGCGAAAGTAATCATTAAACATCTCAAATTCGATTGTAAATACAGCATGCAATTGTGGAGGAATTTTTCATAGTTGTGTCCACAAAATCTCAGGCTAACATCAGTTTCCTACTCTGTACTGGGGTAATATACTCCATGTTATAAGTATTTATTTATATTCATACGCTCTTGACTTAAGTAACCTAATTATCCTAACGATCTTCCACTAGGGCAGTTGTTTAACGCTGGTTACTTCCGTTTCCCGGATTCTTCGAATATTTTAACCGTGTCGTGTTTTAATTTAATCAGATAATGGAATTCCGCTGCCAGGAGCATCTATGCTCATTTTAATAGAATATTTCAAACGAGCAATTCCCATTGTTCAAAGTAGGACTACTCGTCCAGTCCTATGCATTCAGCGTCACCTCGCCGATCGTTACCAAAGAGCGGAATCGTCTTCAATCAAAAACTCTTAATGGCATTAAACGTAGGCAGTCGTAAGCCTTGCCTGCTTGATGAACATTTGTGGTCTTAGCAACATCGCATGATTTCTCAGTCCCTCATCAATGAAGCTCGAACAGCATCTAGAAAATGTACCCAATGTGATCATGGCGACAGCAGCGATGATGACTTAGCACCTCAGATTGTTGCAGACTTGCTGATCACATAGCTCATACACATGGTACACTGTACATGTATGTGTGAGTGCCTATTTGTTTGAATTGTATTGGTCTGCTGATGCCTAAACTTATTTAACGACAAGTTTTCATGGATTTGTTGCCTCGTACATGCTACTTTTTATTCGCTTTAATGTTCTGTATATCTTATAGGCATATTTTTTGATAGATTCGCGATAGATTGATAGATTTTTAGGATGTAGATATTTTAGATGTGTAGGCCTTGATCTTTCTTGGTGCGTCTTCTACATTTTCTGATTCGTGCAGTAATTTGCTGAAAAGATCGTTGTTCGATTTTGTGGATTTATTGAAATGTTAACATTAATAGTTTGATACTTTTTGATACTGAATACTTGATGCGTTTTGATAGATTCGCTGATGTGTAAACGTATTTGTTGATAGATGCTTTGAAATGTGTTGTGGATATGTACATACCTACAGTGACATATATAATCCGAGATGATGGAATATATTTCATGTTTGACAAAGCTCACATTTCGGTCGCCATTCATCAGTCATTTATCATTTCGAAGTGGACTGAGAAATTAACTTTCATTGATTATTCCTTGGCTATTGCTCATCAGGCACTTAAAATTATTACGGATTATTTGATGCTATATTAGATGATCATTAATTCGCCCTGATATTCTCCGAGACACTTCCGGCAACACTGTATATTGTTTTCATTTTGCCAACAAATCCCTCTTTGTTTTGGTTTTCGTAGGATAAGCATAGATTCTAAGGCTTTTTTGCCACATTTGCCGCGCTTTACTCATTTGGACATTCGTGTTTAAACATCGAATCAGTGTTAGGGTCATTCTACATAAAAACATGTCGTTGAAGTTAGCACCAACTTCAACACCAACTTTTTGAATAGAGTTTGTACAGTATAGGAAACCACATGTATAGGTACTACTGATGACGCAGAGTTTGTACAGACAAAAATTTTTCGAAAATTCGAACTACTTCACCTTCAAAATTCAAATTTAAATTCGAAAAATTGGTGCACGTATTGGTGCTACCTAGCTAGCGAGTTTGTACAGAATTCCGATGGAAAAATTTAGACACAAGAACAAAAAAAAGTGAGTTTGTACAGCAACTTCCAGCACTTTCCTTACACGAACAACCGGTAAAAACCGCCAAAAACCGATTTTTTCAGAAAATGATAACATTTTCCAGAAAAGTTCTTGGTGCTACATGGAAAATGAGTTTGTACAGTGCTCTAACCGGTGGAAGAGTGTTCTACTAATCGAGTCTGAGTTTGAACACACACTTCTCCGACACTCCAGCACTCCTACGACCGGCAAATACCGGTTGTTTCACAGTAATTAAAAGAACACTGCCCATTTATGAACAAATCAATTGGTGCTACATGGAAAATGACTTTGTACAGTGATTAACCGGTGGAGTGTTCTACTAATCGAGTCTGAGTTTGAACACACACTTCTACGACCGGCAAATACCGGTTATTGTACAGTTTCTACTGGAATACTGCCCATTTATGAACAAATCAATTGGTGCTACATGGAAAATGAGTTTGCTCTAACCGGTGGAAGAGTGTTCTACTAATCGAGTCTGAGTTTGAACACACACTTCTCCGACACTCCAGCACTCCTACGACCGACAAATACCGGTTATTGTGCAGTAACTATAAGAATACTGCCCATTTATGAACATGGAATGATAAGTTTCTCTAAGTTGGCCGTCAAAGTAAGCGACTTCAAAGTCTCCTTTACCTCGTGAGTGGGATAAATACGACATGGTCTGTGTGTTATTGCGACTAAGTACGTTTTCATATAGTGTTGCGAATTAAATTCCGATGTAGGTTGGGAATGTAGTATGAAATGACGGTGATGTATTTCGCTCTTATCTTAGTAATAGAGCAGCAGATCTTTACAAGAAATTCCTAAGTGCCCAATCGCTACCTAGAATAGACATTTTCACATAGAGAAGTGGATCTTGATCTATTTGTGATTGCAGAATTGATGTAGTTCATTATTTCGATAGATATATGTTTATGTGAGATAAAAATGGGAAGTGTTTGTAGTATGTATATAATAAGCGTATTTTGAAGCTGAATAGGGCTATTTTTAAATAGGATACATGCATGAAATGCTACAACTGATATACGTTCAAAAACAATTGGCCTATTTTAGAAATATACGAGCGTATTAGAGAAAAGAATATCAGAATTAGGCCCTTAATATCGTAAAGGTTTCCCGTTCTTTCTGGTCGTAGATCCTTTCGTTTGATTGACATGAAATGGCATCTAACTGTTGTTAATCGATCGAAATCCATGAACTCGAAACAAGCTTGGATCTTGAGCATTGCACCCTATTGTCGTTTTAGACATTTATGAATTCAAAATATGTTGGTGACGATTTTATTGACACAGGAGTGTATCAAAAACTTAAGCGACGAAAATCAACCTTTTGCACGTTGTCGCACCTATCCCGATGGGCCATGTCGCATTTACCCCGGACCTACTTTTCACTACCAAAATCGATCGGGCTACGTAAATCCGCCGCTCGAATCCGCTATTTCGTGTGGATGAACTTGACATCTTACTGTGATCTAAAAGATCGCCCATATTTAATTCCAGCTTGCTTCTCTTGACAGCAAACAAAATTTGTTGCAGAGTAAAGCAAATAAGGCCCAATTTTCAAAAACTGCCAAATCGTTCACCAAGTGCCAGGGTAGTATGCAATACTTTTGCGAAATAAAACACCGTAGAGATTAGCTTTCGATGCAGGCACATATGGATGCAAACTGAACGGTTTCTTGGCTATGAGTTATTGGTTTTGGCTACAACCTAGTCGCATTTACCTCATGTTGCATTTCCCCAAGCCAGCCTATCGTAATAATAATCCTGCAATATTTTTATACACTGCATGTTCAATATTTTCATCTACAGTCAACGATCAATGTCACTTAACTATCACATGTTGATTTAAAAATTTGGCGGATGACTGAATGGTCGAAATTCCATCTTTTGCAGCGAATTGCGTGTATTTGTATTTCTCAATCTATGCGCGGCTGTTTATGTTTAAATGGCACATAGAATTATAAACTTTCACATAGGAAAATGAAGTAACATGCAAGTTTTCTGGGTTTACATTCATTTATACAGCATCATTTAATTAGTATTAGCACACGAGAAGATCTAATTGTTCAAATATTTGACGATGAACAAATCAACAAAAATGAGATTAGCAATGAATATAGCCCGTAAGTTTTATATGTCAACATTTTATGGCTACTGAACTGAGTGTGACACAATTTTTGATGCATCCGGTGATTAACATCATCAGTTAAGGTTCAGGAAATCAAGTTCCTATTTGTATCAGTTGGGTTGAACCTACATACAAGGTTTATATATGACCTACATTGCGGTTATTGCAATGTAACGCATATTTCATTTGAAGAAGCTATACTTCGGCCTGTACGACATAACTTGAAAATCAATAGGTTGCCTTCCACACCGCTCGTTGTGACATTCTTTCATTTGAAATTATTCAAATTATCAACTTATAGTGAGCATGTAGTGTATCTGAACATGCGTGACTGATTACAGAGAGCATCTGTTCAACAACTACGATCATGACTCCCTTGCTCTCATGTTTGATCGATAAGTTTTCAGCATTTTTTGAGTGTGAACACGGAATTGGAATATTTTGACCTCTACTTTACTCCGCTTGTCATGAGCATTCATGAAATTTGTTGCAGGCTAATTGATCTTATCCCGACCATTTCCTTTTGTATTTTAAAAACTTTATCGCTTGGTCACATTGTTGGTCATTTGCGGTTCATCGTATAGGCTATACGCAAGCCTGTACAATTCTTACTTTTATACCTTTGATTGTTTTCCGGATTTTACTAATACTTTAAATTCACATATGTAGACAAACTTTTTCCCTTTGTATTCTACGGATTCCATTGTTTCGTCCTATCAGCTGGACTATGGGCAAGTATATGCAGTTTTTACATTTGTTATACCTTCGATTGTTTTCCAGATATTATTGATGAATTGCAAGCAACACTTACTATCAAGATTGTTGTTTCTTGCCGTGATTTTTAAGTGCACTTGTAATTGCTTTAACTACAATTTGTTGACACAACTTAGTACAGGCATTTTCAGCGATGTTCCTCTTTTCTGTACCTTGTAGTTGTTTTTCTATATGCGTTTCGGACTGTCCGATCATTATCGTATTTAAGATATTCGGCCTTCATTGCGTAAATGTCGCAAGTCATTTTTATCCAATCTGACCTTTCTATGATGTGCTTCCTACTGCAATAGAGTATGTAAAATTGAGAACTCGATATTCATCTGTCGTCCTTCTCCCATCTCAGCATTTGGATTTGGTGCAGCTATTAACTTTTGGAGTACCGCCTACATCAAGCTTTCCACCCGTGACCTTCATGACGTACACGACCTTTTTCCAGAGTTTTGTGCACCATTCTCAGGAGATTTCACATTTTGATGGATAAAAACATTTCTTGAAACTAAACATTGTTTTAATTGTCGTTTCACTGGTCAAAGTTAGCGATTCAACCGAAAATTGAATTTTGAAACAAAACCATCGAATCGCTGTTGTAGTCACTGAATAATAACCGGTATTTGCCGGTCGTAGGAGTGCTGGAGTGTCGGAGAAGTGTGTGTTCAAAGTCAGACTCGATTAGTAGAACACTCTTCCACCGGTTAGAGCACTGTACAAACTCATTTTCCATGTAGCACCAATTGATTTGTTCATAAATGGGCAGTATTCCAGTAGAAACTGTACAATAACGGTATTTCCCGGTCGCAGTAGTGCTGGAGTGTCGGAGAATTGTGTGTTCAAACTCAGACTCGATTAGTAGAACACTCCACCGGTTAATCACTGTACAAACTCATTTTCCATGTAGCACCAATTGATTTGTTCATTAGTGGGCAGTATTACTGTAGTTACTGTATAATATCTGGTATTCGCCGGTCGTAGGAGTGTGTGTTCAAAGTCAGACTCGATTAGTAGAACACTCTTCCACCGGTTAGAGCACTGTACAAACTCATTTTCCATGTAGCACCAATTGATTTGTTCATAAATGGGCAGTATTCCAGTAGAAACTGTACAATAACGGTATTTGCCGGTCGTAGGAGTGTGTGTTCAAACTCAGACTCGATTCGTAGAACACTCTTCCACCGGTTAGAGCACTGTACAAAGTCATTTTCCATGTAGCACCAATTGATTTGTTCATTAGTGGGCAGTATTACTGTAGTTACTGTATAATATCTGGTATTCGCCGGTCGTAGGAGTGTGTGTTCAAACTCAGACTCGATTAGTAGAACACTCCACCGGTTAATCACTGTACAAAGTCATTTTCCATGTAGCACCAATTGATTTGTTCATAAATGGGCAGTGTTCTTTCAATTACTGTGAATCAACCGGTATTTGCCGGTCCTAGGAGTGCTGGAGTGTCGGAGAATTGTGTGTTCAAAATCAGACTCGATTAGTAGAACACTCCCACCGGTTAGAGCACTGTACAAACTCATTTTCCATGTAGCACCAATTGATTTGTTCATAAATGGGCAGTGTTCTTTTAATTACTGTGAAACAACCGGTATTTGCCGGTCGTAGGAGTGCTGGAGTGTCGGAGAAGTGTGTGTTCAAACTCAGACTCGATTAGTAGAACACTTTTCCACCGGTTAGAGCACTGTACAAACTCATTTTCCATGTAGCACCAATTGATTTGTTCATTAGTGGGCAGTATTACTGTAGTTACTGTATAATATCTGGTATTCGCCGGTCGTAGGATTGTGTGTTCAAAGTCAGACTCGATTAGTAGAACACTCTTCCACCGGTTAGAGCACTGTACAAACTCATTTTCCATGTAGCACCAATTGATTTGTTCATAAATGGGCAGTATTCCAGTAGAAACTGTACAATAACGGTATTTGCCGGTCGTAGTAGTGCTGGAGTGTCGGAGAATTGTGTGTTCAAACTCAGACTCGATTAGTAGAACACTCCCACCGGTTAGAGCACTGTACAAAGTCATTTTCCATGTAGCACCAATTGATTTGTTCATAAATGGGCAGTGTTCTTTTAATTACTGTGAAACAACCGGTATTTGCCGGTCGTAGGAGTGCTGGAGTGTCGGAGAAGTGTGTGTTCAAACTCAGACTCGATTAGTAGAACACTTTTCCACCGGTTAGAGCACTGTACAAACTCATTTTCCATGTAGCACCAATTGATTTGTTCATTAGTGGGCAGTATTACTGTAGTTACTGTATAATATCTGGTATTCGCCGGTCGTAGGAGTGTGTGTTCAAAGTCAGACTCGATTAGTAGAACACTCTTCCACCGGTTAGAGCACTGTACAAAGTCATTTTCCATGTAGCACCAATTGATTTGTTCATAAATGGGCAGTATTCCAGTAGAAACTGTACAATAACGGTATTTGCCGGTCGTAGGAGTGTGTGTTCAAACTCAGACTCGATTCGTAGAACACTCTTCCACCGGTTAGAGCACTGTACAAACTCATTTTCCATGTAGCACCAATTGATTTGTTCATAAATGGGTAGTATTCCTGCGGTTACTGTATAATATCCGGTATTTGCCGGTCGTAGGAGGGTGTGTTCAAACTCAGACTCGATTAGTAGAACACTCCACCGGTTAATCACTGTACAAAGTCATTTTCCATGTAGCACCAATTGATTTGTTCATAAATGGGCAGTGTTCTTTTAATTACTGTGAAACAACCGGTATTTGCCGGTCGTAGGAGTGCTGGAGTGTCGGAGAAGTGTGTGTTCAAACTCAGACTCGATTAGTAGAACACTTTTCCACCGGTTAGAGCACTGTACAAACTCATTTTCCATGTAGCACCAATTGATTTGTTCATTAGTGGGCAGTATTACTGTAGTTACTGTATAATATCTGGTATTCGCCGGTCGTAGGAGTGTGTGTTCAAACTCAGACTGGATTAGTAGAACACTCTTCCACCGGTTAGAGCACTGTACAAAGTCATTTTCCATGTAGCACCAATTGATTTGTTCATAAATGGGCAGTATTCTTGTAGTTACTGTACAATAACCGGTATTTACCGGTCGTAGTAGTGCTGGAGTGTCGGAGAAGTGTGTGTTCAAACTCAGACTGGATTAGTAGAACACTCTTCCACCGGTTAGAGCACTGTACAAAGTCATTTTCCATGTAGCACCAATTGATTTGTTCATAAATGGGCAGTATTCTTGTAGTTACTGTACAATAACCGGTATTTACCGGTCGTAGGAGTGCTGGAGTGTCGGAGAATTGTGTGTTCAAACTCAGACTCGATTAGTAGAACACTCCACCGGTTAATCACTGTACAAAGTCGTTTTCCATGTAGCACCAATTGATTTGTTCATTAGTGGGCAGTATTACTGTAGTTACTGTATAATATCTGGTATTCGCCGGTCGTAGGAGTGTGTGTTCAAAGTCAGACTCGATTAGTAGAACACTCTTCCACCGGTTAGAGCACTGTACAAAGTCATTTTCCATGTAGCACCAATTGATTTGTTCATAAATGGGCAGTATTCCAGTAGAAACTGTACAATAACGGTATTTGCCGGTCGTAGGAGTGTGTGTTCAAACTCAGACTCGATTAGTAGAACACTCTTCCACCGGTTAGAGCACTGTACAAAGTCATTTTCCATGTAGCACCAATTGATTTGTTCATTAGTGGGCAGTATTACTGTAGTTACTGTATAATATCTGGTATTCGCCGGTCGTAGGAGTGTGTGTTCAAAGTCAGACTCGATTAGTAGAACACTCTTCCACCGGTTAGAGCACTGTACAAAGTCATTTTCCATGTAGCACCAATTGATTTGTTCATAAATGGGCAGTGTTCTTTCAATTACTGTGAAACAACCGGTATTTGCCGGTCGTAGGAGTGCTGGAGTGTCGGAGAAGTGTGTGTTCAAACTCAGACTCGATTAGTAGAACACTCCCACCGGTTAGAGCACTGTACAAACTCATTTTCCATGTAGCACCAATTGATTTGTTCATAAATGGGCAGTGTTCTTTTAATTACTGTGAAACAACCGGTATTTGCCGGTCGTAGGAGTGCTGGAGTGTCGGAGAAGTGTGTGTTCAAACTCAGACTCGATTAGTAGAACACTTTTCCACCGGTTAGAGCACTGTAGAAACTAATTTTCCATGTAGCACCAATTGATTTGTTCATTAGTGGGCAGTATTACTGTAGTTACTGTATAATATCTGGTATTCGCCGGTCGTAGGATTGTGTGTTCAAAGTCAGACTCGATTAGTAGAACACTCTTCCACCGGTTAGAGCACTGTACAAAGTCATTTTCCATGTAGCACCAATTGATTTGTTCATAAATGGGCAGTATTCCAGTAGAAACTGTACAATAACGGTATTTGCCGGTCGTAGTAGTGCTGGAGTGTCGGAGAATTGTGTGTTCAAACTCAGACTCGATTAGTAGAACACTCCCACCGGTTAGAGCACTGTACAAAGTCATTTTCCATGTAGCACCAATTGATTTGTTCATAAATGGGCAGTGTTCTTTAATTACTGTGAAACAACCGGTATTTGCCGGTCGTAGGAGTGCTGGAGTGTCGGAGAAGTGTGTGTTCAAACTCAGACTCGATTAGTAGAACACTTTTCCACCGGTTAGAGCACTGTACAAACTCATTTTCCATGTAGCACCAATTGATTTGTTCATTAGTGGGCAGTATTACTGTAGTTACTGTATAATATCTGGTATTCGCCGGTCGTAGGAGTGTGTGTTCAAAGTCAGACTCGATTAGTAGAACACTCTTCCACCGGTTAGAGCACTGTACAAAGTCATTTTCCATGTAGCACCAATTGATTTGTTCATAAATGGGCAGTATTCCAGTAGAAACTGTACAATAACGGTATTTGCCGGTCGTAGGATTGTGTGTTCAAACTCAGACTGGATTAGTAGAACACTCTTCGACCGGTTAGAGCACTGTACAAACTCATTTTCCATGTAGCACCAATTGATTTGTTCATAAATGGGCAGTATTTCTGCGGTTACTGTATAATAGCCGGTATTTGCCGGTCGTAGGAGTGTCTGTTCAAACTCAGACTCGATTAGTAGAACACTCCACCGGTTAATCACTGTACAAAGTCATTTTCCATGTAGCACCAATTGATTTGTTCATAAATGGGCAGTGTTCTTTTAATTACTGTGAAACAACCGGTATTTGCCGGTCGTAGGAGTGCTGGAGTGTCGGAGAAGTGTGTGTTCAAACTCAGACTCGATTAGTAGAACACTTTTCCACCGGTTAGAGCACTGTACAAACTCATTTTCCATGTAGCACCAATTGATTTGTTCATTAGTGGGCAGTATTACTGTAGTTACTGTATAATATCTGGTATTCGCCGGTCGTAGGATTGTGTGTTCAAAGTCAGACTCGATTAGTAGAACACTCTTCCACCGGTTAGAGCACTGTACAAAGTCATTTTCCATGTAGCACCAATTGATTTGTTCATAAATGGGCAGTATTCCAGTAGAAACTGTACAATAACGGTATTTGCCGGTCGTAGTACTGCTGGAGTGTCGGAGAATTGTGTGTTCAAACTCAGACTCGATTAGTAGAACACTCCCACCGGTTAGAGCACTGTACAAACTCATTTTCCATGTAGCACCAATTGATTTGTTCATAAATGGGCAGTATTCCAGTAGAAACTGTACAATAACGGTATTTGCCGGTCGTAGTAGTGCTGGAGTGTCGGAGAATTGTGTGTTCAAACTCAGACTCGATTAGTAGAACACTCCCACCGGTTAGAGCACTGTACAAAGTCATTTTCCATGTAGCACCAATTGATTTGTTCATAAATGGGCAGTGTTCTTTTAATTACTGTGAAACAACCGGTATTTGCCGGTCGTAGGAGTGCTGGAGTGTCGGAGAAGTGTGAGTTCAAACTCAGACTCGATTAGTAGAACACTCTTCCACCGGTTAGAGCACTGTACAAACTCATTTTCCATGTAGCACCAATTGATTTGTTCATAAATGGGCAGTGTTCTTTTAATTACTGTGAAACAACCGGTATTTGCCGGTCGTAGGAGTGCTGGAGTGTCGGAGAAGTGTGTGTTCAAACTCAGACTCGATTAGTAGAACACTTTTCCACCGGTTAGAGCACTGTACAAACTCATTTTCCATGTAGCACCAATTGATTTGTTCATTAGTGGGCAGTATTACTGTAGTTACTGTATAATATCTGGTATTCGCCGGTCGTAGGAGTGTGTGTTCAAAGTCAGACTCGATTAGTAGAACACTCTTCCACCGGTTAGAGCACTGTACAAAGTCATTTTCCATGTAGCACCAATTGATTTTTCATAAATGGGCAGTATTCCAGTAGAAACTGTACAATAACGGTATTCGCCGGTCGTAGCAGTGTGTGTTCAAACTCAGACTCGATTAGTAGAACACTCCCACCAGTTAGAGCACTGTACAAAGTCATTTTCCATGTAGCACCAATTGATTTGTTCATAAATGGGCAGTGTTCTTTTAATTACTGTGAAACAACCGGTATTTGCCGGTCGTAGGAGTGCTGGAGTGTCGGAGAAGTGTGTGTTCAAACTCAGACTCGATTAGTAGAACACTTTTCCACCGGTTAGAGCACTGTACAAACTCATTTTCCATGTAGCACCAATTGATTTGTTCATTAGTGGGCAGTATTACTGTAGTTACTGTATAATATCTGGTATTCGCCGGTCGTAGGAGTGTGTGTTCAAAGTCAGACTCGATTAGTAGAACACTCTTCCACCGGTTAGAGCACTGTACAAAGTCATTTTCCATGTAGCACCAATTGATTTGTTCATAAATGGGCAGTATTCCAGTAGAAACTGTACAATAACGGTATTTGCCGGTCGTAGTAGTGCTGGAGTGTCGGAGAATTGTGTGTTCAAACTCAGACTCGATTAGTAGAACACTCCCACCGGTTAGAGCACTGTACAAAGTCATTTTCCATGTAGCACCAATTGATTTGTTCATAAATGGGCAGTGTTCTTTTAATTACTGTGAAACAACCGGTATTTGCCGGTCGTAGGAGTGCTGGAGTGTCGGAGAAGTGTGTGTTCAAACTCAGACTCGATTAGTAGAACACTCTTCCACCGGTTAGAGCACTGTACAAACTCATTTTCCATGTAGCACCAATTGATTTGTTCATTAGTGGGCAGTATTACTGTAGTTACTGTATAATATCTGGTATTCGCCGGTCGTAGGAGTGTGTGTTCAAAGTCAGACTCGATTAGTAGAACACTCTTCCACCGGTTAGAGCACTGTACAAAGTCATTTTCCATGTAGCACCAATTGATTTGTTCATAAATGGGCAGTATTCCAGTAGAAACTGTACAATAACGGTATTTGCCGGTCGTAGGAGTGTGTGTTCAAACTCAGACTCGATTAGTAGAACACTCCCACCGGTTAGAGCACTGTACAAAGTCATTTTCCATGTAGCACCAATTGATTTGTTCATAAATGGGCAGTGTTCTTTTAATTACTGTGAAACAACCGGTATTTGCCGGTCGTAGGAGTGCTGGAGTGTCGGAGAAGTGTGTGTTCAAACTCAGACTCGATTAGTAGAACACTTTTCCACCGGTTAGAGCACTGTACAAACTCATTTTCCATGTAGCACCAATTGATTTGTTCATTAGTGGGCAGTATTACTGTAGTTACTGTATAATATCTGGTATTCGCCGGTCGTAGGATTGTGTGTTCAAAGTCAGACTCGATTAGTAGAACACTCTTCCACCGGTTAGAGCACTGTACAAACTCATTTTCCATGTAGCACCAATTGATTTGTTCATAAATGGGCAGTATTCCAGTAGAAACTGTACAATAACGGTATTTGCCGGTCGTAGTAGTGCTGGAGTGTCGGAGAATTGTGTGTTCAAACTCAGACTCGATTAGTAGAACACTCCCACCGGTTAGAGCACTGTACAAAGTCATTTTCCATGTAGCACCAATTGATTTGTTCATAAATGGGCAGTGTTCTTTTAATTACTGTGAAACAACCGGTATTTGCCGGTCGTAGGAGTGCTGGAGTGTCGGAGAAGTGTGTGTTCAAACTCAGACTCGATTAGTAGAACACTTTTCCACCGGTTAGAGCACTGTACAAACTCATTTTCCATGTAGCACCAATTGATTTGTTCATTAGTGGGCAGTATTACTGTAGTTACTGTATAATATCTGGTATTCGCCTGTCGTAGGATTGTGTGTTCAAAGTCAGACTCGATTAGTAGAACACTCTTCCACCGGTTAGAGCACTGTACAAAGTCATTTTCCATGTAGCACCAATTGATTTGTTCATAATTGGGCAGTATTCCTGCGGTTACTGTATAATATCTGGTATTCGCCGGTCGTAGGATTGTGTGTTCAAACTCAGACTCGATTAGTAGAACACTCTTCCACCGGTTAATCACTGTACAAAGTCATTTTCCATATAGCACCAATTGATTTGTTCATAAATGGGCAGTGTTCTTTTAATTACTGTGAAACAACCGGTATTTGCCGGTCTTAGGAGTGCTGGAGTGTCGGAGAAGTGTGTGTTCAAACTCAGACTCGATTAGTAGAAGACTTTTCCACCGGTTAGAGCACTGTACAAACTCATTTTCCATGTAGCACCAATTGATTTGTTCATTAGTGGGCAGTATTACTGTAGTTACTGTATAATATCTGGTATTCGCCGGTCGTAGGATTGTGTGTTCAAAGTCAGACTCGATTAGTAGAACACTCTTCCACCGGTTAGAGCACTGTACAAAGTCATTTTCCATGTAGCACCAATTGATTTGTTCATAAATGGGCAGTATTCCAGTAGAAACTGTACAATAACGGTATTTGCCGGTCGTAGTAGTGCTGGAGTGTCGGAGAATTGTGTGTTCAAACTCAGACTCGATTAGTAGAACACTCTTCCACCGGTTAGAGCACTGTACAAACTCATTTTCCATGTAGCACCAATTGATTTGTTCATTAGTGGGCAGTATTACTGTAGTTACTGTATAATATCTGGTATTCGCCGGTCGTAGGAGTGTGTGTTCAAAGTCAGACTCGATTAGTAGAACACTCTTCCACCGGTTAGAGCACTGTACAAAGTCATTTTCCATGTAGCACCAATTGATTTGTTCATAAATGGGCAGTATTCCAGTAGAAACTGTACAATAACGGTATTTGCCGGTCGTAGTAGTGCTGGAGTGTCGGAGAATTGTGTGTTCAAACTCAGACTCGATTAGTAGAACACTCCCACCGGTTAGAGCACTGTACAAAGTCATTTTCCATGTAGCACCAATTGATTTGTTCATAAATGGGCAGTGTTCTTTTAATTACTGTGAAACAACCGGTATTTGCCGGTCGTAGGAGTGCTGGAGTGTCGGAGAAGTGTGTGTTCAAACTCAGACTCGATTAGTAGAACACTTTTCCACCGGTTAGAGCACTGTACAAACTCATTTTCCATGTAGCACCAATTGATTTGTTCATTAGTGGGCAGTATTACTGTAGTTACTGTATAATATCTGGTATTCGCCGGTCGTAGGAGTGTGTGTTCAAAGTCAGACTCGATTAGTAGAACACTCTTCCACCGGTTAGAGCACTGTACAAAGTCATTTTCCATGTAGCACCAATTGATTTGTTCATTAGTGGGCAGTATTACTGTAGTTACTGTATAATATCTGGTATTCGCCGGTCGTAGGATTGTGTGTTCAAACTCAGACTCGATTAGTAGAACACTCTTCCACCGGTTAGAGCACTGTACAAAGTCATTTTCCATGTAGCACCAATTGATTTGTTCATAAATGGGCAGTATTCCAGTGAAACTGTACAATAACGGTATTTGCCGGTCGTAGTAGTGCTGGAGTGTCGGAGAATTGTGTGTTCAAACTCAGACTCGATTAGTAGAACACTCCCACCGGTTAGAGCACTGTACAAAGTCATTTTCCATGTAGCACCAATTGATTTGTTCATAAATGGGCAGTGTTCTTTTAATTACTGTGAAACAACCGGTATTTGCCGGTCGTAGGAGTGCTGGAGTGTCGGAGAAGTGTGTGTTCAAACTCAGACTCGATTAGTAGAACACTTTTCCACCGGTTAGAGCACTGTACAAACTCATTTTCCATGTAGCACCAATTGATTTGTTCATTAGTGGGCAGTATTACTGTAGTTACTGTATAATATCTGGTATTCGCCTGTCGTAGGATTGTGTGTTCAAAGTCAGACTCGATTAGTAGAGCACTGTACAAAGTCATTTTCCATGTAGCACCAATTGATTTGTTCATAAATGGGCAGTATTCCAGTAGAAACTGTACAATAACGGTATTTGCCGGTCGTAGTAGTGCTGGAGTGTCGGAGAATTGTGTGTTCAAACTCAGACTCGATTAGTAGAACACTCCCACCGGTTAGAGCACTGTACAAAGTCATTTTCCATGTAGCACCAATTGATTTGTTCATAAATGGGCAGTGTTCTTTTAATTACTGTGAAACAACCGGTATTTGCCGGTCGTAGGAGTGCTGGAGTGTCGGAGAAGTGTGTGTTCAAACTCAGACTCGATTAGTAGAACACTTTTCCACCGGTTAGAGCACTGTACAAACTCATTTTCCATGTAGCACCAATTGATTTGTTCATTAGTGGGCAGTATTACTGTAGTTACTGTATAATATCTGGTATTCGCCGGTCGTAGGATTGTGTGTTCAAAGTCAGACTCGATTAGTAGAACACTCTTCCACCGGTTAGAGCACTGTACAAAGTCATTTTCCATGTAGCACCAATTGATTTGTTCATAAATGGGCAGTATTCTTGTAGTTACTGTACAATAACCGGTATTTACCGGTCGTAGGAGTGCTGGAGTGTCGGAGAAGTGTGTGTTCAAACTCAGACTCGATTAGTAGAACACTCCCACCGGTTAGAGCACTGTACAAAGTCATTTTCCATGTAGCACCAATTGATTTGTTCATAAATGGGCAGTGTTCTTTCAATTACTGTGAAACAACCGGTATTTGCCGGTCGTAGGAGTGCTGGAGTGTCGGAGAAGTGTGTGTTCAAACTCAGACTCGATTAGTAGAACACTCTTCCACCGGTTAGAGCACTGTACAAACTCATTTTCCATGTAGCACCAATTGATTTGTTCATTAGTGGGCAGTATTACTGTAGTTACTGTATAATATCTGGTATTCGCCGGTCGTAGGATTGTGTGTTCAAAGTCAGACTCGATTAGTAGAACACTCTTCCACCGGTTAGAGCACTGTACAAACTCATTTTCCATGTAGCACCAATTGATTTGTTCATAAATGGGCAGTATTCCAGTAGAAACTGTACAATAACGGTATTTGCCGGTCGTAGTAGTGCTGGAGTGTCGGAGAATTGTGTGTTCAAACTCAGACTCGATTAGTAGAACACTCTTCCACCGGTTAGAGCACTGTACAAACTCATTTTCCATGTAGCACCAATTGATTTGTTCATTAGTGGGCAGTATTACTGTAGTTACTGTATAATATCTGGTATTCGCCGGTCGTAGGAGTGTGTGTTCAAAGTCAGACTCGATTAGTAGAACACTCTTCCACCGGTTAGAGCACTGTACAAACTCATTTTCCATGTAGCACCAATTGATTTGTTCATAAATGGGCAGTATTCTTGTAGTTACTGTACAATAACCGGTATTTACCGGTCGTAGGAGTGCTGGAGTGTCGGAGAATTGTGTGTTCAAACTCAGACTGGATTAGTAGAACACTCTTCCACCGGTTAGAGCACTGTACAAAGTCATTTTCCATGTAGCACCAATTGATTTGTTCATAAATGGGCAGTGTTCTTTTAATTACTGTGAAACAACCGGTATTTGCCGGTCGTAGGAGTGCTGGAGTGTCGGAGAAGTGTGTGTTCAAACTCAGACTCGATTAGTAGAACACTCTTCCACCGGTTAGAGCACTGTACAAACTCATTTTCCATGTAGCACCAATTGATTTGTTCATTAGTGGGCAATATTACTGTAGTTACTGTATAATATCTGGTATTCGCCGGTCGTAGGATTGGCAGTTCAAAGTCAGACTCGATTAGTAGAACACTCCCACCGGTTAGAGCACTGTACAAAGTCATTTTCCATGTAGCACCAATTGATTTGTTCGTAATTGGGCAGTATTTCTGCGGTTACTGTATAATATCCGGTATTTGCCGGTCGTAGGAGGGTGTGTTCAAACTCAGACTCGATTAGTAGAACACTCTTCCACCGGTTAGAGCACTGTACAAACTCATTTTCCATGTAGCACCAATTGATTTGTTCATAAATGGGCAGTATTCCAGTAGAAACTGTACAATAACGGTATTTGCCGGTCGTAGTAGTGCTGGAGTGTCGGAGAATTGTGTGTTCAAACTCAGACTCGATTAGTAGAACACTCCCACCGGTTAGAGCACTGTACAAAGTCATTTTCCATGTAGCACCAATTGATTTGTTCATAAATGGGCAGTGTTCTTTTAATTACTGTGAAACAACCGGTATTTGCCGGTCGTAGGAGTGCTGGAGTGTCGGAGAAGTGTGTGTTCAAACTCAGACTCGATTAGTAGAACACTTTTCCACCGGTTAGAGCACTGTACAAACTCATTTTCCATGTAGCACCAATTGATTTGTTCATTAGTGGGCAGTATTACTGTAGTTACTGTATAATATCTGGTATTCGCCGGTCGTAGGAGTGTGTGTTCAAAGTCAGACTCGATTAGTAGAACACTCTTCCACCGGTTAGAGCACTGTACAAACTCATTTTCCATGTAGCACCAATTGATTTGTTCATAAATGGGCAGTATTCCTGTAGAAACTGTACAATAACGGTATTTGCCGGTCGTAGTAGTGCTGGAGTGTCGGAGAAGTGTGTGTTCAAACTCAGACTCGATTAGTAGAACACTCCCACCGGTTAGAGCACTGTACAAAGTCATTTTCCATGTAGCACCAATTGATTTGTTCATAAATGGGCAGTGTTCTTTTAATTACTGTGAAACAACCGGTATTTGCCGGTCGTAGGAGTGCTGGAGTGTCGGAGAAGTGTGTGTTCAAACTCAGACTCGATTAGTAGAACACTTTTCCACCGGTTAGAGCACTGTACAAACTCATTTTCCATGTAGCACCAATTGATTTGTTCATTAGTGGGCAGTATTACTGTAGTTACTGTATAATATCTGGTATTCGCCGGTCGCAGGATTGTGTGTTCAAAGTCAGACTCGATTAGTAGAACACTTCCACCGGTTAGAGCACTGTACAAACTCATTTTCCATGTAGCACCAATTGATTTGTTCATTAGTGGGCAGTATTACTGTAGTTACTGTATAATATCTGGTATTCGCCGGTCGTAGGAGTGTGTGTTCAAAGTCAGACTCGATTAGTAGAACACTCTTCCACCGGTTAGAGCACTGTACAAACTCATTTTCCATGTAGCACCAATTGATTTGTTCATAAATGGGCAGTATTCTTGTAGTTACTGTACAATAACGGTATTTGCCGGTCGTAGTAGTGCTGGAGTGTCGGAGAATTGTGTGTTCAAACTCAGACTCGATTAGTAGAACACTCCCACCGGTTAGAGCACTGTACAAAGTCATTTTCCATGTAGCACCAATTGATTTGTTCATAAATGGGCAGTGTTCTTTTAATTACTGTGAAACAACCGGTATTTGCCGGTCGTAGGAGTGCTGGAGTGTCGGAGAAGTGTGTGTTCAAACTCAGACTCGATTAGTAGAACACTCCCACCGGTTAGAGCACTGTACAAAGTCATTTTCCATGTAGCACCAATTGATTTGTTCATAAATGGGCAGTGTTCTTTTAATTACTGTGAAACAACCGGTATTTGCCGGTCGTAGGAGTGCTGGAGTGTCGGAGAAGTGTGTGTTCAAACTCAGACTCGATTAGTAGAACACTTTTCCACCGGTTAGAGCACTGTACAAACTCATTTTCCATGTAGCACCAATTGATTTGTTCATTAGTGGGCAGTATTACTGTAGTTACTGTATAATATCTGGTATTCGCCGGTCGTAGGATTGTGTGTTCAAAGTCAGACTCGATTAGTAGAACACTCTTCCACCGGTTAGAGCACTGTACAAAGTCATTTTCCATGTAGCACCAATTGATTTGTTCATAAATGGGCAGTATTCCAGTAGAAACTGTACAATAACGGTATTTGCCGGTCGTAGTAGTGCTGGAGTGTCGGAGAATTGTGTGTTCAAACTCAGACTCGATTAGTAGAACACTCTTCCACCGGTTAGAGCACTGTACAAACTCATTTTCCATGTAGCACCAATTGATTTGTTCATTAGTGGGCAGTATTACTGTAGTTACTGTATAATATCTGGTATTCGCCGGTCGTAGGAGTGTGTGTTCAAACTCAGACTCGATTCGTAGAACACTCTTCCACCGGTTAGAGCACTGTACAAAGTCATTTTCCATGTAGCACCAATTGATTTGTTCATAAATGGGCAGTATTCTTGTAGTTACTGTACAATAACCGGTATTTACCGGTCGTAGGAGTGCTGGAGTGTCGGAGAAGTGTGTGTTCAAACTCAGACTCGATTAGTAGAACACTCTTCCACCGGTTAGAGCACTGTACAAAGTCATTTTCCATGTAGCACCAATTGATTTGTTCATAAATGGGCAGTGTTCTTTTAATTACTGTGAAACAACCGGTATTTGCCGGTCGTAGGAGTGCTGGAGTGTCGGAGAAGTGTGTGTTCAAACTCAGACTCGATTAGTAGAACACTTTTCCACCGGTTAGAGCACTGTACAAACTCATTTTCCATGTAGCACCAATTGATTTGTTCATTAGTGGGCAGTATTACTGTAGTTACTGTATAATATCTGGTATTCGCCGGTCGTAGGAGTGTGTGTTCAAAGTCAGACTCGATTAGTAGAACACTCTTCCACCGGTTAGAGCACTGTACAAACTCATTTTCCATGTAGCACCAATTGATTTGTTCATTAGTGGGCAGTATTACTGTAGTTACTGTATAATATCTGGTATTCGCCGGTCGTAGGATTGTGTGTTCAAACTCAGACTCGATTCGTAGAACACTCTTCCACCGGTTAGAGCACTGTACAAACTCATTTTCCATGTAGCACCAATTGATTTGTTCATAAATGGGCAGTATTCCAGTAGAAACTGTACAATAACGGTATTTGCCGGTCGTAGTAGTGCTGGAGTGTCGGAGAATTGTGTGTTCAAACTCAGACTCGATTAGTAGAACACTCCCACCGGTTAGAGCACTGTACAAAGTCATTTTCCATGTAGCACCAATTGATTTGTTCATAAATGGGCAGTGTTCTTTTAATTACTGTGAAACAACCGGTATTTGCCGGTCGTAGGAGTGCTGGAGTGTCGGAGAAGTGTGTGTTCAAACTCAGACTCGATTAGTAGAACACTTTTCCACCGGTTAGAGCACTGTACAAACTCATTTTCCATGTAGCACCAATTGATTTGTTCATTAGTGGGCAGTATTACTGTAGTTACTGTATAATATCTGGTATTCGCCGGTCGTAGGAGTGTGTGTTCAAAGTCAGACTCGATTAGTAGAACACTCTTCCACCGGTTAGAGCACTGTACAAACTCATTTTCCATGTAGCACCAATTGATTTGTTCATAAATGGGCAGTATTCCTGTAGAAACTGTACAATAACGGTATTTGCCGGTCGTAGTAGTGCTGGAGTGTCGGAGAAGTGTGTGTTCAAACTCAGACTCGATTAGTAGAACACTCCCACCGGTTAGAGCACTGTACAAAGTCATTTTCCATGTAGCACCAATTGATTTGTTCATAAATGGGCAGTGTTCTTTTAATTACTGTGAAACAACCGGTATTTGCCGGTCGTAGGAGTGCTGGAGTGTCGGAGAAGTGTGTGTTCAAACTCAGACTCGATTAGTAGAACACTTTTCCACCGGTTAGAGCACTGTACAAACTCATTTTCCATGTAGCACCAATTGATTTGTTCATTAGTGGGCAGTATTACTGTAGTTACTGTATAATATCTGGTATTCGCCGGTCGTAGGAGTGTGTGTTCAAAGTCAGACTCGATTAGTAGAACACTCTTCCACCGGTTAGAGCACTGTACAAACTCATTTTCCATGTAGCACCAATTGATTTGTTCATTAGTGGGCAGTATTACTGTAGTTACTGTATAATATCTGGTATTCGCCGGTCGTAGGATTGTGTGTTCAAAGTCAGACTCGATTAGTAGAACACTCTTCCACCGGTTAGAGCACTGTACAAACTCATTTTCCATGTAGCACCAATTGATTTGTTCATAAATGGGCAGTATTCCAGTAGAAACTGTACAATAACGGTATTTGCCGGTCGTAGTAGTGCTGGAGTGTCGGAGAATTGTGTGTTCAAACTCAGACTCGATTAGTAGAACACTCCCACCGGTTAGAGCACTGTACAAACTCATTTTCCATGTAGCACCAATTGATTTGTTCATAAATGGGCAGTGTTCTTTTAATTACTGTGAAACAACCGGTATTTGCCGGTCGTAGGAGTGCTGGAGTGTCGGAGAAGTGTGTGTTCAAACTCAGACTCGATTAGTAGAACACTCCCACCGGTTAGAGCACTGTACAAAGTCATTTTCCATGTAGCACCAATTGATTTGTTCATAAATGGGCAGTGTTCTTTTAATTACTGTGAAACAACCGGTATTTGCCGGTCGTAGGAGTGCTGGAGTGTCGGAGAAGTGTGTGTTCAAACTCAGACTCGATTAGTAGAACACTTTTCCACCGGTTAGAGCACTGTACAAACTCATTTTCCATGTAGCACCAATTGATTTGTTCATTAGTGGGCAGTATTACTGTAGTTACTGTATAATATCTGGTATTCGCCGGTCGTAGGAGTGTGTGTTCAAAGTCAGACTCGATTAGTAGAACACTTTTCCACCGGTTAGAGCACTGTAGAAACTAATTTTCCATGTAGCACGAATTGATTTGTTCATTAGTGGGCAGTATTACTGTAGTTACTGTATAATATCTGGTATTCGCCGGTCGTAGGATTGTGTGTTCAAAGTCAGACTCGATTAGTAGAACACTCTTCCACCGGTTAGAGCACTGTACAAACTCATTTTCCATGTAGCACCAATTGATTTGTTCATAAATGGGCAGTATTCCAGTAGAAACTGTACAATAACGGTATTTGCCGGTCGTAGTAGTGCTGGAGTGTCGGAGAATTGTGTGTTCAAACTCAGACTCGATTAGTAGAACACTCCCACCGGTTAGAGCACTGTACAAAGTCATTTTCCATGTAGCACCAATTGATTTGTTCATAAATGGGCAGTGTTCTTTTAATTACTGTGAAACAACCGGTATTTGCCGGTCGTAGGAGTGCTGGAGTGTCGGAGAAGTGTGTGTTCAAACTCAGACTCGATTAGTAGAACACTTTTCCACCGGTTAGAGCACTGTACAAACTCATTTTCCATGTAGCACCAATTGATTTGTTCATTAGTGGGCAGTATTACTGTAGTTACTGTATAATATCTGGTATTCGCCGGTCGTAGGATTGTGTGTTCAAAGTCAGACTCGATTAGTAGAACACTCTTCCACCGGTTAGAGCACTGTACAAAGTCATTTTCCATGTAGCACCAATTGATTTGTTCATAAATGGGCAGTGTTCTTTTAATTACTGTGAAACAACCGGTATTTGCCGGTCGTAGGAGTGCTGGAGTGTCGGAGAAGTGTGTGTTCAAACTCAGACTCGATTAGTAGAAGACTTTTCCACCGTTTAGAGCACTTTACAAACTCATTTTCCATGTAGCACCAATTGATTTGTTCATTAGTGGGCAGTATTCCAGTAGAAACTGTATAATATCTGGTATTCGCCGGTCGTAGGAGTGTGTGTTCAAAGTCAGACTCGATTTGTAGAACACTCTTCCACCGGTTAGAGCACTGTACAAACTCATTTTCCATGTAGCACCAATTGATTTGTTCATTAGTGGGCAGTATTACTGTAGTTACTGTATAATATCTGGTATTCGCCGGTCGTAGGATTGTGTGTTCAAAGTCAGACTCGATTAGTAGAACACTCTTCCACCGGTTAGAGCACTGTACAAAGTCATTTTCCATGTAGCACCAATTGATTTGTTCATAAATGGGCAGTATTCCAGTAGAAACTGTACAATAACGGTATTTGCCGGTCGTAGTAGTGCTGGAGTGTCGGAGAATTGTGTGTTCAAACTCAGACTCGATTAGTAGAACACTCCCACCGGTTAGAGCACTGTACAAAGTCATTTTCCATGTAGCACCAATTGATTTGTTCATAAATGGGCAGTGTTCTTTTAATTACTGTGAAACAACCGGTATTTGCCGGTCGTAGGAGTGCTGGAGTGTCGGAGAAGTGTGTGTTCAAACTCAGACTCGATTAGTAGAACACTCCACCGGTTAATCACTGTACAAACTCATTTTCCATGTAGCACCAATTGATTTGTTCATTAGTGGGCAGTATTACTGTAGTTACTGTATAATATCTGGTATTCGCCGGTCGTAGGATTGTGTGTTCAAAGTCAGACTCGATTAGTAGAACACTCTTCCACCGGTTAGAGCACTGTACAAAGTCATTTTCCATGTAGCACCAATTGATTTGTTCATAAATGGGCAGTATTCCAGTAGAAACTGTACAATAACGGTATTTGCCGGTCGTAGTAGTGCTGGAGTGTCGGAGAATTGTGTGTTCAAACTCAGACTCGATTAGTAGAACACTCCCACCGGTTAGAGCACTGTACAAAGTCATTTTCCATGTAGCACCAATTGATTTGTTCATAAATGGGCAGTGTTCTTTTAATTACTGTGAAACAACCGGTATTTGCCGGTCGTAGGAGTGCTGGAGTGTCGGAGAAGTGTGTGTTCAAACTCAGACTCGATTAGTAGAACACTTTTCCACCGGTTAGAGCACTGTACAAACTCATTTTCCATGTAGCACCAATTGATTTGTTCATTAGTGGGCAGTATTACTGTAGTTACTGTATAATATCTGGTATTCGCCGGTCGTAGGAGTGTGTGTTCAAAGTCAGACTCGATTAGTAGAACACTCTTCCACCGGTTAGAGCACTGTACAAACTCATTTTCCATGTAGCACCAATTGATTTGTTCATAAATGGGCAGTATTACTGTAGTTACTGTATAAAATCTGGTATTCGCCGGTCGTAGGATTGTGTGTTCAAAGTCAGACTCGATTAGTAGAACACTCTTCCACCGGTTAGAGCACTGTACAAAGTCATTTTCCATGTAGCACCAATTGATTTGTTCATAAATGGGCAGTATTCCAGTAGAAACTGTACAATAACGGTATTTGCCGGTCGTAGTAGTGCTGGAGTGTCGGAGAATTGTGTGTTCAAACTCAGACTCGATTAGTAGAACACTCCCACCGGTTAGAGCACTGTACAAAGTCATTTTCCATGTAGCACCAATTGATTTGTTCATAAATGGGCAGTGTTCTTTTAATTACTGTGAAACAACCGGTATTTGCCGGTCGTAGGAGTGCTGGAGTGTCGGAGAAGTGTGTGTTCAAACTCAGACTCGATTAGTAGAACACTCCCACCGGTTAGAGCACTGTACAAAGTCATTTTCCATGTAGCACCAATTGATTTGTTCATAAATGGGCAGTGTTCTTTTAATTACTGTGAAACAACCGGTATTTGCCGGTCGTAGGAGTGCTGGAGTGTCGGAGAAGTGTGTGTTCAAACTCAGACTCGATTAGTAGAACACTCTTCCATCGGTTAGAGCACTGTACAAACTCATTTTCCATGTAGCACCAATTGATTTGTTCATTAATGGGCAGTATTCTCGTAGTTACTGCACAATAGCCGGTATTCACCGGTCGTAGGAGTGCTGGAGTGTCGGAGAAGTGTGTGTTCAAACTCAGACTCGATTTGTAGAACACTCTTCCACCGGTTAGAGCACTGTACAAACTCATTTTCCATGTAGCACCAATTGATTTGTTCATTAGTGGGCAGTATTACTGTAGTTACTGTATAATATCTGGTATTCGCCGGTCGTAGGAGTGTGTGTTCAAAGTCAGACTCGATTAGTAGAACACTCTTCCACCGGTTAGAGCACTGTACAAAGTCATTTTCCATGTAGCACCAATTGATTTGTTCATAAATGGGCAGTATTCCAGTAGAAACTGTACAATAACGGTATTTGCCGGTCGTAGTAGTGCTGGAGTGTCGGAGAATTGTGTGTTCAAACTCAGACTCGATTAGTAGAACACTCCCACCGGTTAGAGCACTGTACAAAGTCATTTTCCATGTAGCACCAATTGATTTGTTCATAAATGGGCAGTGTTCTTTTAATTACTGTGAAACAACCGGTATTTGCCGGTCGTAGGAGTGCTGGAGTGTCGGAGAAGTGTGTGTTCAAACTCAGACTCGATTAGTAGAACACTTTTCCACCGGTTAGAGCACTGTACAAACTCATTTTCCATGTAGCACCAATTGATTTGTTCATTAGTGGGCAGTATTACTGTAGTTACTGTATAATATCTGGTATTCGCCGGTCGTAGGAGTGTGTGTTCAAAGTCAGACTCGATTAGTAGAACACTCTTCCACCGGTTAGAGCAAACTCATTTTCCATGTAGCACCAATTGATTTGTTCATAAATGGGCAGTATTCCAGTAGAAACTGTACAATAACGGTATTTGCCGGTCGTAGTAGTGCTGGAGTGTCGGAGAATTGTGTGTTCAAACTCAGACTCGATTAGTAGAACACTCCCACCGGTTAGAGCACTGTACAAAGTCATTTTCCATGTAGCACCAATTGATTTGTTCATAAATGGGCAGTGTTCTTTTAATTACTGTGAAACAACCGGTATTTGCCGGTCGTAGGAGTGCTGGAGTGTCGGAGAAGTGTGTGTTCAAACTCAGACTCGATTAGTAGAACACTTTTCCACCGGTTAGAGCACTGTACAAACTCATTTTCCATGTAGCACCAATTGATTTGTTCATTAGTGGGCAGTATTACTGTAGTTACTGTATAATATCTGGTATTCGCCGGTCGTAGGAGTGTGTGTTCAAAGTCAGACTCGATTAGTAGAACACTCTTCCACCGGTTAGAGCACTGTACAAACTCATTTTCCATGTAGCACCAATTGATTTGTTCATTAGTGGGCAGTATTACTGTAGTTACTGTATAATATCTGGTATTCGCCGGTCGTAGGATTGTGTGTTCAAAGTCAGACTCGATTAGTAGAACACTCTTCCACCGGTTAGAGCACTGTACAAACTCATTTTCCATGTAGCACCAATTGATTTGTTCATAAATGGGCAGTATTCCAGTAGAAACTGTACAATAACGGTATTTGCCGGTCGTAGTAGTGCTGGAGTGTCGGAGAATTGTGTGTTCAAACTCAGACTCGATTAGTAGAACACTCCCACCGGTTAGAGCACTGTACAAAGTCATTTTCCATGTAGCACCAATTGATTTGTTCATAAATGGGCAGTGTTCTTTTAATTACTGTGAAACAACCGGTATTTGCCGGTCGTAGGAGTGCTGGAGTGTCGGAGAAGTGTGTGTTCAAACTCAGACTCGATTAGTAGAACACTCCCACCGGTTAGAGCACTGTACAAAGTCATTTTCCATGTAGCACCAATTGATTTGTTCATAAATGGGCAGTGTTCTTTTAATTACTGTGAAACAACCGGTATTTGCCGGTCGTAGGAGTGCTGGAGTGTCGGAGAAGTGTGTGTTCAAACTCAGACTGGATTAGTAGAACACTCTTCCACCGGTTAGAGCACTGTACAAAGTCATTTTCCATGTAGCACCAATTGATTTGTTCATAAATGGGCAGTATTCTTGTAGTTACTGTACAATAACCGGTATTTACCGGTCGTAGGAGTGCTGGAGTGTCGGAGAAGTGTGTGTTCAAACTCAGACTCGATTAGTAGAACACTTTTCCACCGGTTAGAGCACTGTAGAAACTCATTTTCCATGTAGCACCAATTGATTTGTTCATTAGTGGGCAGTATTACTGTAGTTACTGTATAATATCTGGTATTCGCCGGTCGTAGGAGTGTGTGTTCAAAGTCAGACTCGATTAGTAGAACACTTTTCCACCGGTTAGAGCACTGTAGAAACTAATTTTCCATGTAGCACCAATTGATTTGTTCATTAGTGGGCAGTATTACTGTAGTTACTGTATAATATCTGGTATTCGCCGGTCGTAGGATTGTGTGTTCAAAGTCAGACTCGATTAGTAGAACACTCTTCCACCGGTTAGAGCACTGTACAAAGTCATTTTCCATGTAGCACCAATTGATTTGTTCATAAATGGGCAGTATTCCAGTAGAAACTGTACAATAACGGTATTTGCCGGTCGTAGTAGTGCTGGAGTGTCGGAGAATTGTGTGTTCAAACTCAGACTCGATTAGTAGAACACTCCCACCGGTTAGAGCACTGTACAAAGTCATTTTCCATGTAGCACCAATTGATTTGTTCATAAATGGGCAGTGTTCTTTTAATTACTGTGAAACAACCGGTATTTGCCGGTCGTAGGAGTGCTGGAGTGTCGGAGAAGTGTGTGTTCAAACTCAGACTCGATTAGTAGAACACTCTTCCACCGGTTAGAGCACTTTACAAACTCATTTTCCATGTAGCACCAATTGATTTGTTCATTAGTGGGCAGTATTACTGTAGTTACTGTATAATATCTGGTATTCGCCGGTCGTAGGATTGTGTGTTCAAAGTCAGACTCGATTAGTAGAACACTCTTCCACCGGTTAGAGCACTGTACAAAGTCATTTTCCATGTAGCACCAATTGATTTGTTCATAAATGGGCAGTGTTCTTTTAATTACTGTGAAACAACCGGTATTTGCCGGTCGTAGGAGTGCTGGAGTGTCGGAGAAGTGTGTGTTCAAACTCAGACTCGATTAGTAGAACACTCTTCCACCGGTTAGAGCACTGTACAAACTCATTTTCCATGTAGCACCAATTGATTTGTTCATAAATGGGCAGTATTCCAGTAGAAACTGTATAATATCTGGTATTCGCCGGTCGTAGGAGTGTGTGTTCAAAGTCAGACTCGATTAGTAGAACACTCTTCCACCGGTTAGAGCACTGTACAAACTCATTTTCCATGTAGCACCAATTGATTTGTTCATTAGTGGGCAGTATTACTGTAGTTACTGTATAATATCTGGTATTCGCCGGTCGTAGGATTGTGTGTTCAAACTCAGACTCGATTAGTAGAACACTCTTCCACCGGTTAGAGCACTGTACAAAGTCATTTTCCATGTAGCACCAATTGATTTGTTCATAAATGGGCAGTATTCCAGTAGAAACTGTACAATAACGGTATTTGCCGGTCGTAGTAGTGCTGGAGTGTCGGAGAATTGTGTGTTCAAACTCAGACTCGATTAGTAGAACACTCCCACCGGTTAGAGCACTGTACAAAGTCATTTTCCATGTAGCACCAATTGATTTGTTCATAAATGGGCAGTGTTCTTTTAATTACTGTGAAACAACCGGTATTTGCCGGTCGTAGGAGTGCTGGAGTGTCGGAGAAGTGTGTGTTCAAACTCAGACTCGATTAGTAGAACACTTTTCCACCGGTTAGAGCACTGTACAAACTCATTTTCCATGTAGCACCAATTGATTTGTTCATTAGTGGGCAGTATTACTGTAGTTACTGTATAATATCTGGTATTCGCCGGTCGTAGGAGTGTGTGTTCAAAGTCAGACTCGATTAGTAGAACACTCTTCCACCGGTTAGAGCACTGTACAAAGTCATTTTCCATGTAGCACCAATTGATTTGTTCATAAATGGGCAGTATTCCAGTAGAAACTGTACAATAACGGTATTTGCCGGTCGTAGTAGTGCTGGAGTGTCGTAGGATTGTGTGTTCAAAGTCAGACTCGATTAGTAGAACACTCCCACCAGTTAGAGCACTGTACAAAGTCATTTTCCATGTAGCACCAATTGATTTGTTCATAAATGGGCAGTGTTCTTTTAATTACTGTGAAACAACCGGTATTTGCCGGTCGTAGGAGTGCTGGAGTGTCGGAGAAGTGTGTGTTCAAACTCAGACTCGATTAGTAGAACACTTTTCCACCGGTTAGAGCACTGTACAAACTCATTTTCCATGTAGCACCAATTGATTTGTTCATTAGTGGGCAGTATTACTGTAGTTACTGTATAATATCTGGTATTAGCCGGTCGTAGGAGTGTGTGTTCAAAGTCAGACTCGATTATTAGAACACTCTTCCACCGGTTATAGCAAACTCATTTTCCATGTAGCACCAATTGATTTGTTCATTAGTGGGCAGTATTACTGTAGTTACTGTATAATATCTGGTATTCGCCGGTCGTAGGAGTGTGTGTTCAAAGTCAGACTCGATTAGTAGAACACTCTTCCACCGGTTAGAGCACTGTACAAAGTCATTTTCCATGTAGCACCAATTGATTTGTTCATAAATGGGCAGTATTCCAGTAGAAACTGTACAATAACGGTATTTGCCGGTCGTAGTAGTGCTGGAGTGTCGGAGAATTGTGTGTTCAAACTCAGACTCGATTAGTAGAACACTCCCACCGGTTAGAGCACTGTACAAAGTCATTTTCCATGTAGCACCAATTGATTTGTTCATAAATGGGCAGTGTTCTTTTAATTACTGTGAAACAACCGGTATTTGCCGGTCGTAGGAGTGCTGGAGTGTCGGAGAAGTGTGTGTTCAAACTCAGACTCGATTAGTAGAACACTTTTCCACCGGTTAGAGCACTGTACAAACTCATTTTCCATGTAGCACCAATTGATTTGTTCATTAGTGGGCAGTATTACTGTAGTTACTGTATAATATCTGGTATTCGCCGGTCGTAGGATTGTGTGTTCAAAGTCAGACTCGATTAGTAGAACACTCTTCCACCGGTTAATCACTGTACAAAGTCATTTTCCATGTAGCACCAATTGATTTGTTCATAAATGGGCAGTGTTCTTTTAATTACTGTGAAACAACCGGTATTTGCCGGTCGTAGGAGTGCTGGAGTGTCGGAGAAGTGTGTGTTCAAACTCAGACTCGATTAGTAGAACACTCTTCCATCGGTTAGAGCACTGTACAAACTCATTTTCCATGTAGCACCAATTGATTTGTTCATTAATGGGCAGTATTCTTGTAGTTACTGTACAATAACCGGTATTTACCGGTCGTAGGAGTGCTGGAGTGTCGGAGAAGTGTGTGTTCAAACTCAGACTCGATTAGTAGAACACTTTTCCACCGGTTAGAGCACTGTACAAACTCATTTTCCATGTAGCACCAATTGATTTGTTCATTAGTGGGCAGTATTACTGTAGTTACTGTATAATATCTGGTATTCGCCGGTCGTAGGATTGTGTGTTCAAACTCAGACTCGATTAGTAGAACACTCTTCCACCGGTTAGAGCACTGTACAAAGTCATTTTCCATGTAGCACCAATTGATTTGTTCATAAATGGGCAGTATTCCAGTAGAAACTGTACAATAACGGTATTTGCCGGTCGTAGTAGTGCTGGAGTGTCGGAGAATTGTGTGTTCAAACTCAGACTCGATTAGTAGAACACTCCCACCGGTTAGAGCACTGTACAAAGTCATTTTCCATGTAGCACCAATTGATTTGTTCATAAATGGGCAGTGTTCTTTTAATTACTGTGAAACAACCGGTATTTGCCGGTCGTAGGAGTGCTGGAGTGTCGGAGAAGTGTGTGTTCAAACTCAGACTCGATTAGTAGAACACTTTTCCACCGGTTAGAGCACTGTACAAACTCATTTTCCATGTAGCACCAATTGATTTGTTCATTAGTGGGCAGTATTACTGTAGTTACTGTATAATATCTGGTATTCGCCGGTCGTAGGAGTGTGTGTTCAAAGTCAGACTCGATTAGTAGAACACTCTTCCACCGGTTAGAGCACTGTACAAACTCATTTTCCATGTAGCACCAATTGATTTGTTCATAAATGGGCAGTATTCTTGTAGTTACTGTACAATAACCGGTATTTACCGGTCGTAGGAGTGCTGGAGTGTCGGAGAAGTGTGTGTTCAAACTCAGACTGGATTAGTAGAACACTCTTCCACCGATTAGAGCACTGTACAAACTCATTTTCCATGTAGCACCAATTGATTTGTTCATAAATGGGCAGTATTCTTGTAGTTACTGTACAATAACCGGTATTTACCGGTCGTAGTAGTGCTGGAGTGTCGGAGAAGTGTGTGTTCAAACTCAGACTCGATTAGTAGAACACTCTTCCACCGGTTAGAGCACTGTACAAACTCATTTTCCATGTAGCACCAATTGATTTGTTCATAAATGGGCAGTATTCCTGTAGAAACTGTACAATAACGGTATTTGCCGGTCGTAGTAGTGCTGGAGCGTCGGAGAATTGTGTGTTCAAACTCAGACTTGATTAGTAGAACACTCCCACCGGTTAGAGCACTGTACAAAGTCATTTTCCATGTAGCACCAATTGATTTGTTCATAAATGGGCAGTGTTCTTTCAATTACTGTGAAACAACCGGTATTTCCCGGTCGTAGGAGTGCTGGAGTGTCGGAGAATTGTGTGTTCAAACTCAGACTCGATTAGTAGAACACTCTTCCACCGGTTAGAGCACTGTACAAAGTCATTTTCCATGTAGCACCAATTGATTTGTTCATAAATGGGCAGTATTCTTGTAGTTACTGTACAATAACCGGTATTTACCGGTCGTAGGAGTGCTGGAGTGTCGGAGAAGTGTGTGTTCAAACTCAGACTCGATTAGTAGAACACTTTTCCACCGGTTAGAGCACTGTACAAACTCATTTTCCATGTAGCACCAATTGATTTGTTCATTAGTGGGCAGTATTACTGTAGTTACTGTATAATATCTGGTATTCGCCGGTCGTAGGAGTGTGTGTTCAAAGTCAGACTCGATTAGTAGAACACTCTTCCACCGGTTAGAGCACTGTACAAACTCATTTTCCATGTAGCACCAATTGATTTGTTCATTAGTGGGCAGTATTACTGTAGTTACTGTATAATATCTGGTATTCGCCGGTCGTAGGATTGTGTGTTCAAAGTCAGACTCGATTAGTAGAGCACTCTTCCACCGGTTAGAGCACTGTACAAAGTCATTTTCCATGTAGCACCAATTGATTTGTTCATAAATGGGCAGTATTCCAGTAGAAACTGTACAATAACGGTATTTGCCGGTCGTAGTAGTGCTGGAGTGTCGGAGAATTGTGTGTTCAAACTCAGACTCGATTAGTAGAACACTCCCACCGGTTAGAGCACTGTACAAAGTCATTTTCCATGTAGCACCAATTGATTTGTTCATAAATGGGCATTGTTCTTTTAATTACTGTGTAACAACCGGTATTTGCCGGTCGTAGGAGTGCTGGAGTGTCGGAGAAGTGTGTGTTCAAACTCAGACTCGATTAGTAGAAGACTTTTCCACCGGTTAGAGCACCTTACAAACTCATTTTCCATGTAGCACCAATTGATTTGTTCATTAGTGGGCAGTATTACTGTAGTTACTGTATAATATCTGGTATTCGCCGGTCGTAGGATTGTGTGTTCAAAGTCAGACTCGATTAGTAGAACACTCTTCCACCGGTTAATCACTGTACAAAGTCATTTTCCATGTAGCACCAATTGATTTGTTCATAAATGGGCAGTGTTCTTTTAATTACTGTGAAACAACCGGTATTTGCCGGTCGTAGAAGTGCTGGAGTGTCGCAGAAGTGTGTGTTCAAACTCAGACTCGATTAGTAGAACACTTTTCCAATGATTAGAGCACTGTACAAACTCATTTTCCATGTAGCACCAATTGATTTGTTCATTAGTGGGCGGTATTACTGTAGTTACTGTACAATAACGGTATTTGCCGGTCGTAGTAGTGCTGGAGTGTCGGAGAATTGTGTGTTCAAACTCAGACTCGATTAGTAGAACACTTTTCCACCGGTTAGAGCACTGTAGAAACTAATTTTCCATGTAGCACGAATTGATTTGTTCATTAGTGGGCAGTATTACTGTAGTTACTGTATAATATCTGGTATTCGCCGGTCGTAGGATTGTGTGTTCAAAGTCAGACTCGATTAGTAGAACACTCTTCCACCGGTTAGAGCACTGTACAAAGTCATTTTCCATGTAGCACCAATTGATTTGTTCATAAATGGGCAGTATTCCAGTAGAAACTGTACAATAACGGTATTTGCCGGTCGTAGTAGTGCTGGAGTGTCGGAGAATTGTGTGTTCAAACTCAGACTCGATTAGTAGAACACTCCCACCGGTTAGAGCACTGTACAAAGTCATTTTCCATGTAGCACCAATTGATTTGTTCATAAATGGGCAGTGTTCTTTTAATTACTGTGAAACAACCGGTATTTGCCGGTCGTAGGAGTGCTGGAGTGTCGGAGAAGTGTGTGTTCAAACTCAGACTCGATTAGTAGAACACTCTTCCACCGGTTAGAGCACTTTACAAACTCATTTTCCATGTAGCACCAATTGATTTGTTCATTAGTGGGCAGTATTACTGTAGTTACTGTATAATATCTGGTATTCGCCGGTCGTAGGATTGTGTGTTCAAAGTCAGACTCGATTAGTAGAACACTCTTCCACCGGTTAATCACTGTACAAAGTCATTTTCCATGTAGCACCAATTGATTTGTTCATAAATGGGCAGTGTTCTTTTAATTACTGTGAAACAACCGGTATTTGCCGGTCGTAGAAGTGCTGGAGTGTCGGAGAAGTGTGTGTTCAAACTCAGACTCGATTAGTAGAACACTTTTCCACCGATTAGAGCACTGTACAAAGTCATTTTCCATGTAGCACCAATTGATTTGTTCATTAGTGGGCGGTATTACTGTAGTTACTGTACAATAACGGTATTTGCCGGTCGTAGTAGTGCTGGAGTGTCGGAGAATTGTGTGTTCAAACTCAGACTCGATTAGTAGAACACTCTTCCACCGGTTAGAGCACTGTACAAACTCATTTTCCATGTAGCACCAATTGATTTGTTCATAAATGGGCAGTATTCCTGTAGAAACTGTACAATAACGGTATTTGCCGGTCGTAGTAGTGCTGGAGCGTCGGAGAATTGTGTGTTCAAACTCAGACTTGATTAGTAGAACACTCCCACCGGTTAGAGCACTGTACAAAGTCATTTTCCATGTAGCACCAATTGATTTGTTCATAAATGGGCAGTGTTCTTTTAATTACTGTGAAACAACCGGTATTTGCCGGTCGTAGGAGTGTTGGAGTGTCGGAGAAGTGTGTGTTCAAACTCAGACTCGATTAGTAGAACACTCTTCCACCGGTTAGAACACTGTACAAAGTCATTTTCCATGTAGCACCAATTGATTTGTTCATAAATGGGCAGTGTTCTTTTAATTACTGTGAAACAACCGGTATTTGCCGGTCGTAGGAGTGCTGGAGTGTCGGAGAAGTGTGTGTTCAAACTCAGACTCGATTAGTAGAACACTTTTCCACCGGTTAGAGCACTTTACAAACTCATTTTCCATGTAGCACCAATTGATTTGTTCATTAGTGGGCAGTATTACTGTAGTCACTGTATAATATCTGGTATTCGCCGGTCGTAGGAGTGTGTGTTCAAAGTCAGACTCGATTAGTAGAACACTCTTCCACCGGTTAGAGCACTGTACAAAGTCATTTTCCATGTAGCACCAATTGATTTGTTCATTAGTGGGCAGTATTACTGTAGTTACTGTATAATATCTGGTATTCGCCGGTCGTAGGATTGTGTGTTCAAAGTCAGACTCGATTAGTAGAGCACTCTTCCACCGGTTAGAGCACTGTACAAAGTCATTTTCCATGTAGCACCAATTGATTTGTTCATAAATGGGCAGTATTCCAGTAGAAACTGTACAATAACGGTATTTGCCGGTCGTAGTAGTGCTGGAGTGTCGGAGAATTGTGTGTTCAAACTCAGACTCGATTAGTAGAACACTCCCACCGGTTAGAGCACTGTACAAAGTCATTTTCCATGTAGCACCAATTGATTTGTTCATAAATGGGCATTGTTCTTTTAATTACTGTGTAACAACCGGTATTTGCCGGTCGTAGTAGTGCTGGAGTGTCGGAGAAGTGTGTGTTCAAACTCAGACTCGATTAGTAGAAGACTTTTCCACCGGTTAGAGCACTTTACAAACTCATTTTCCATGTAGCACCAATTGATTTGTTCATTAGTGGGCAGTATTACTGTAGTTACTGTATAATATCTGGTATTCGCCGGTCGTAGGATTGTGTGTTCAAAGTCAGACTCGATTAGTAGAACACTCTTCCACCGGTTAATCACTGTACAAAGTCATTTTCCATGTAGCACCAATTGATTTGTTCATAAATGGGCAGTGTTCTTTTAATTACTGTGAAACAACCGGTATTTGCCGGTCGTAGAAGTGCTGGAGTGTCGGAGAAGTGTGTGTTCAAACTCAGACTCGATTAGTAGAACACTTTTCCACCGGTTAGAGCACTGTACAAACTCATTTTCCATGTAGCACCAATTGATTTGTTCATAAATGGGCAGTATTCCAGTAGAAACTGTACAATAACGGTATTTGCCGGTCGTAGTAGTGCTGGAGTGTCGGAGAATTGTGTGTTCAAACTCAGACTCGATTAGTAGAACACTCCCACCGGTTAGAGCACTGTACAAAGTCATTTTCCAGGTAGCACCAATTGATTTGTTCATTAGTGGGCGGTATTACTGTAGTTACTGTACAATAACGGTATTTGCCGGTCGTAGTAGTGCTGGAGTGTCGGAGAATTGTGTGTTCAAACTCAGACTCGATTAGTAGAACACTCCCACCGGTTAGAGCACTGTACAAACTCATTTTCCATGTAGCACCAATTGATTTGTTCATAAATGGGCAGTATTCCAGTTGAAACTGTACAATAACGGTATTTGCCGGTCGTAGTAGTGCTGGAGTGTCGGAGAATTGTGTGTTCAAACTCAGACTCGATTATTAGAACACTCCCACCGGTTAGAGCACTGTACAAAGTCATTTTCCATGTAGCACCAATTGATTTGTTCATAAATGGGCATTGTTCTTTTAATTACTGTGAAACAACCGGTATTTGCCGGTCGTAGGAGTGCTGGAGTGTCGGAGAAGTGTGTGTTCAAACTCAGACTCGATTAGTAGAAGACTTTTCCACCGGTTAGAGCACTTTACAAACTCATTTTCCATGTAGCACCAATTGATTTGTTCATTAGTGGGCAGTATTACTGTAGTTACTGTATAATATCTGGTATTCGCCGGTCGTAGGATTGTGTGTTCAAAGTCAGACTCGATTAGTAGAACACTCTTCCACCGGTTAATCACTGTACAAAGTCATTTTCCATGTAGCACCAATTGATTTGTTCATAAATGGGCAGTGTTCTTTTAATTACTGTGAAACAACCGGTATTTGCCGGTCGTAGAAGTGCTGGAGTGTCGGAGAAGTGTGTGTTCAAACTCAGACTCGATTAGTAGAACACTTTTCCACCGATTAGAGCACTGTACAAAGTCATTTTCCATGTAGCACCAATTGATTTGTTCATTAGTGGGCGGTATTACTGTAGTTACTGTACAATAACGGTATTTGCCGGTCGTAGTAGTGCTGGAGTGTCGGAGAATTGTGTGTTCAAACTCAGACTCGATTAGTAGAACACTCTTCCACCGGTTAGAGCACTGTACAAACTCATTTTCCATGTAGCACCAATTGATTTGTTCATAAATGGGCAGTATTCCTGTAGAAACTGTACAATAACGGTATTTGCCGGTCGTAGTAGTGCTGGAGCGTCGGAGAATTGTGTGTTCAAACTCAGACTTGATTAGTAGAACACTCCCACCGGTTAGAGCACTGTACAAAGTCATTTTCCATGTAGCACCAATTGATTTGTTCATAAATGGGCAGTGTTCTTTTAATTACTGTGAAACAACCGGTATTTGCCGGTCGTAGGAGTGTTGGAGTGTCGGAGAAGTGTGTGTTCAAACTCAGACTCGATTAGTAGAACACTCTTCCACCGGTTAGAACACTGTACAAAGTCATTTTCCATGTAGCACCAATTGATTTGTTCATAAATGGGCAGTGTTCTTTTAATTACTGTGAAACAACCGGTATTTGCCGGTCGTAGGAGTGCTGGAGTGTCGGAGAAGTGTGTGTTCAAACTCAGACTCGATTAGTAGAACACTTTTCCACCGGTTAGAGCACTTTACAAACTCATTTTCCATGTAGCACCAATTGATTTGTTCATTAGTGGGCAGTATTACTGTAGTCACTGTATAATATCTGGTATTCGCCGGTCGTAGGAGTGTGTGTTCAAAGTCAGACTCGATTAGTAGAACACTCTTCCACCGGTTAGAGCACTGTACAAAGTCATTTTCCATGTAGCACCAATTGATTTGTTCATTAGTGGGCAGTATTACTGTAGTTACTGTATAATATCTGGTATTCGCCGGTCGTAGGATTGTGTGTTCAAAGTCAGACTCGATTAGTAGAGCACTCTTCCACCGGTTAGAGCACTGTACAAAGTCATTTTCCATGTAGCACCAATTGATTTGTTCATAAATGGGCAGTATTCCAGTAGAAACTGTACAATAACGGTATTTGCCGGTCGTAGTAGTGCTGGAGTGTCGGAGAATTGTGTGTTCAAACTCAGACTCGATTAGTAGAACACTCCCACCGGTTAGAGCACTGTACAAAGTCATTTTCCATGTAGCACCAATTGATTTGTTCATAAATGGGCATTGTTCTTTTAATTACTGTGTAACAACCGGTATTTGCCGGTCGTAGTAGTGCTGGAGTGTCGGAGAAGTGTGTGTTCAAACTCAGACTCGATTAGTAGAAGACTTTTCCACCGGTTAGAGCACTTTACAAACTCATTTTCCATGTAGCACCAATTGATTTGTTCATTAGTGGGCAGTATTACTGTAGTTACTGTATAATATCTGGTATTCGCCGGTCGTAGGATTGTGTGTTCAAAGTCAGACTCGATTAGTAGAACACTCTTCCACCGGTTAATCACTGTACAAAGTCATTTTCCATGTAGCACCAATTGATTTGTTCATAAATGGGCAGTGTTCTTTTAATTACTGTGAAACAACCGGTATTTGCCGGTCGTAGAAGTGCTGGAGTGTCGGAGAAGTGTGTGTTCAAACTCAGACTCGATTAGTAGAACACTTTTCCACCGGTTAGAGCACTGTACAAACTCATTTTCCATGTAGCACCAATTGATTTGTTCATAAATGGGCAGTATTCCAGTAGAAACTGTACAATAACGGTATTTGCCGGTCGTAGTAGTGCTGGAGTGTCGGAGAATTGTGTGTTCAAACTCAGACTCGATTATTAGAACACTCCCACCGGTTAGAGCACTGTACAAAGTCATTTTCCAGGTAGCACCAATTGATTTGTTCATTAGTGGGCGGTATTACTGTAGTTACTGTACAATAACGGTATTTGCCGGTCGTAGTAGTGCTGGAGTGTCGGAGAATTGTGTGTTCAAACTCAGACTCGATTAGTAGAACACTCCCACCGGTTAGAGCACTGTACAAACTCATTTTCCATGTAGCACCAATTGATTTGTTCATAAATGGGCAGTATTCCAGTTGAAACTGTACAATAACGGTATTTGCCGGTCGTAGTAGTGCTGGAGTGTCGGAGAATTGTGTGTTCAAACTCAGACTCGATTATTAGAACACTCCCACCGGTTAGAGCACTGTACAAAGTCATTTTCCATGTAGCACCAATTGATTTGTTCATAAATGGGCATTGTTCTTTTAATTACTGTGAAACAACCGGTATTTGCCGGTCGTAGGAGTGCTGGAGTGTCGGAGAAGTGTGTGTTCAAACTCAGACTCGATTAGTAGAAGACTTTTCCACCGGTTAGAGCACTTTACAAACTCATTTTCCATGTAGCACCAATTGATTTGTTCATTAGTGGGCAGTATTACTGTAGTTACTGTATAATATCTGGTATTCGCCGGTCGTAGGATTGTGTGTTCAAAGTCAGACTCGATTAGTAGAACACTCTTCCACCGGTTAATCACTGTACAAAGTCATTTTCCATGTAGCACCAATTGATTTGTTCATAAATGGGCAGTGTTCTTTTAATTACTGTGAAACAACCGGTATTTGCCGGTCGTAGAAGTGCTGGAGTGTCGGAGAAGTGTGTGTTCAAACTCAGACTCGATTAGTAGAACACTTTTCCACCGATTAGAGCACTGTACAAACTCATTTTCCAGGTAGCACCAATTGATTTGTTCATTAGTGGGCGGTATTACTGTAGTTACTGTACAATAACGGTATTTGCCGGTCGTAGTAGTGCTGGAGTGTCGGAGAATTGTGTGTTCAAAGTCAGACTCGATTAGTAGAACACTCTTCCACCGGTTAGAGCAAACTCATTTTCCATGTAGCACCAATTGATTTGTTCATAAATGGGCAGTATTCCAGTAGAAACTGTACAATAACGGTATTTGCCGGTCGTAGGAGTGTGTGTTCAAACTCAGACTCGATTCGTAGAACACTCTTCCACCGGTTAGAGCACTGTACAAACTCATTTTCCATGTAGCACCAATTGATTTGTTCATAAATGGGTAGTATTCCTGCGGTTACTGTATAATATCCGGTATTTGCCGGTCGTAGGAATGTGTGTTCAAACTCAGACTCGATTAGTAGAACACTCCACCGGTTAATCACTGTACAAAGTCATTTTCCATGTAGCACCAATTGATTTGTTCATAAATGGGCAGTGTTCTTTCAATTACTGTGAAACAACCGGTATTTGCCGGTCGTAGGAGTGCTGGAGTGTCGGAGAAGTGTGTGTTCAAACTCAGACTCGATTAGTAGAACACTTTTCCACCGGTTAGAGCACTGTACAAACTCATTTTCCATGTAGCACCAATTGATTTGTTCATTACTGGGCGGTATTACTGTAGTTACTGTACAATAACGGTATTTGCCGGTCGTAGTAGTGCTGGAGTGTCGGAGAATTGTGTGTTCAAACTCAGACTCGATTAGTAGAACACTCCCACCGGTTAGAGCACTGTACAAAGTCATTTTCCATGTAGCACCAATTGATTTGTTCATAAATGGGCAGTGTTCTTTTAATTACTGTGAAACAACCGGTATTTGCCGGTCGTAGAAGTGCTGGAGTGTCGGAGAAGTGTGTGTTCAAACTCAGACTCGATTAGTAGAACACTTTTCCACCGGTTAGAGCACTGTACAAACTCATTTTCCATGTAGCACCAATTGATTTGTTCATAAATGGGCAGTATTCCAGTAGAAACTGTACAATAACGGTATTTGCCGGTCGTAGTAGTGCTGGAGTGTCGGAGAATTGTGTGTTCAAACTCAGACTCGATTATTAGAACACTCCCACCGGTTAGAGCACTGTACAAAGTCATTTTCCATGTAGCACCAATTGATTTGTTCATTAGTGGGCGGTATTACTGTAGTTACTGTACAATAACGGTATTTGCCGGTCGTAGTAGTGCTGGAGTGTCGGAGAATTGTGTGTTCAAACTCAGACTCGATTAGTAGAACACTCCCACCGGTTAGAGCACTGTACAAACTCATTTTCCATGTAGCACCAATTGATTTGTTCATAAATGGGCAGTATTCCAGTAGAAACTGTACAATAACGGTATTTGCCGGTCGTAGTAGTGCTGGAGTGTCGGAGAATTGTGTGTTCAAACTCAGACTCGATTATTAGAACACTCCCACCGGTTAGAGCACTGTACAAAGTCATTTTCCATGTAGCACCAATTGATTTGTTCATAAATGGGCATTGTTCTTTTAATTACTGTGAAACAACCGGTATTTGCCGGTCGTAGGAGTGCTGGAGTGTCGGAGAAGTGTGTGTTCAAACTCAGACTCGATTAGTAGAAGACTTTTCCACCGGTTAGAGCACTTTACAAACTCATTTTCCATGTAGCACCAATTGATTTGTTCATTAGTGGGCAGTATTACTGTAGTTACTGTATAATATCTGGTATTCGCCGGTCGTAGGATTGTGTGTTCAAAGTCAGACTCGATTAGTAGAACACTCTTCCACCGGTTAATCACTGTACAAAGTCATTTTCCATGTAGCACCAATTGATTTGTTCATAAATGGGCAGTGTTCTTTTAATTACTGTGAAACAACCGGTATTTGCCGGTCGTAGAAGTGCTGGAGTGTCGGAGAAGTGTGTGTTCAAACTCAGACTCGATTAGTAGAACACTTTTCCACCGATTAGAGCACTGTACAAACTCATTTTCCAGGTAGCACCAATTGATTTGTTCATTAGTGGGCGGTATTACTGTAGTTACTGTACAATAACGGTATTTGCCGGTCGTAGTAGTGCTGGAGTGTCGGAGAATTGTGTGTTCAAACTCACACTCGATTAGTAGAACACTCCCACCGGTTAGGGCACTGTACAAACTCATTTTCCATGTAGCACCAATTGATTTGTTCATAAATGGGCAGTATTCCAGTAGAAACTGTACAATAACGGTATTTGCCGGTCGTAGGAGTGTGTGTTCAAACTCAGACTCGATTAGTAGAACACTCCCTCCGGTTAAAGCACTGTACAAACTCATTTTCCATGTAGCACCAATTGATTTGTTCGTAATTGGGCAGTATTTCTGCGGTTACTGTATAATATCCGGTATTTGCCGGTCGTAGGAGGGTGTGTTCAAACTCAGACTCGATTAGTAGAACACTCCACCGGTTAATCACTGTACAAAGTCATTTTCCATGTAGCACCAATTGATTTGTTCATAAATGGGCAGTGTTCTTTCAATTACTGTGAAACAACCGGTATTTGCCGGTCGTAGAAGTGCTGGAGTGTCGGAGAAGTGTGTGTTCAAACTCAGACTCGATTAGTAGAACACTTTTCCACCGATTAGAGCACTGTACAAAGTCATTTTCCATGTAGCACCAATTGATTTGTTCATTACTGGGCGGTATTACTGTAGTTACTGTACAATAACGGTATTTGCCGGTCGTAGTAGTGCTGGAGTGTCGGAGAATTGTGTGTTCAAACTCAGACTCGATTAGTAGAACACTCCCACCGGTTAGAGCACTGTACAAAGTCATTTTCCATGTAGCACCAATTGATTTGTTCATAAATGGGCAGTGTTCTTTTAATTACTGTGAAACAACCGGTATTTGCCGGTCGTAGGAGTGCTGGAGTGTCGGAGAAGTGTGTGTTCAAACTCAGACTCGATTAGTAGAACTCTTTTCCACCGGTTAAAGCACTGTACAAACTCATTTTCCATGTAGCACCAATTGATTTGTTCATTAGTGGGCAGTATTACTGTAGTTACTGTATAATATCTGGTATTCGCCGATCGTAGGAGTGTGTGTTCAAAGTCATACTCGATTAGTAGAACACTCTTCCACCGGTTAGAGCACTGTACAAACTCATTTTCCATGTAGCACCAATTGATTTGTTCATAAATGGGCAGTATTCCTGTAGAAACTGTACAATAACGGTATTTGCCGGTCGTAGTAGTGCTGGAGCGTCGGAGAATTGTGTGTTCAAACTCAGACTTGATTAGTAGAACACTCCCACCGGTTAGAGCACTGTACAAAGTCATTTTCCATGTAGCACCAATTGATTTGTTCATAAATGGGCAGTGTTCTTTTAATTACTGTGAAACAACCGGTATTTGCCGGTCGTAGGAGTGTTGGAGTGTCGGAGAAGTGTGTGTTCAAACTCAGACTCGATTAGTAGAACACTCTTCCACCGGTTAGAACACTGTACAAACTCATTTTCCATGTAGCACCAATTGATTTGTTCATTAGTGGGCGGTATTACTGTAGTTACTGTACAATAACGGTATTTGCCGGTCGTAGTAGTGCTGGAGTGTCGGAGAATTGTGTGTTCAAACTCAGACTCGATTAGTAGAACACTCCCACCGGTTAGAGCACTGTACAAACTCATTTTCCATGTAGCACCAATTGATTTGTTCATAAATGGGCAGTATTCCAGTAGAAACTGTACAATAACGGTATTTGCCGGTCGTAGGAGTGTGTGTTCAAACTCAGACTCGATTAGTAGAACACTCCCTCCGGTTAAAGCACTGTACAAACTCATTTTCCATGTAGCACCAATTGATTTGTTCATAATTGGGCAGTATTCCTGCGGTTACTGTATAATATCCGGTATTTGCCGGTCGTAGGAGTGTGTGTTCAAACTCAGACTCGATTAGTAGAACACTCCACCGGTTAATCACTGTACAAAGTCATTTTCCATGTAGCACCAATTGATTTGTTCATAAATGGGCAGTATTCTTGTAGTTACTGTACAATAACCGGTATTTACCGGTCGTAGGAGTGCTGGAGTGTCGGAGAAGTGTGTGTTCAAACTCAGACTCGATTAGTAGAACACTTTTCCACCGATTAGAGCACTGTACAAAGTCATTTTCCATGTAGCACCAATTGATTTGTTCATTACTGGGCGGTATTACTGTAGTTACTGTACAATAACGGTATTTGCCGGTCGTAGTAGTGCTGGAGTGTCGGAGAATTGTGTGTTCAAACTCAGACTCGATTAGTAGAACACTCCCACCGGTTAGAGCACTGTACAAAGTCATTTTCCATGTAGCACCAATTGATTTGTTCATAAATGGGCAGTGTTCTTTTAATTACTGTGAAACAACCGGTATTTGCCGGTCGTAGGAGTGCTGGAGTGTCGGAGAAGTGTGTGTTCAAACTCAGACTCGATTAGTAGAACTCTTTTCCACCGGTTAAAGCACTGTACAAACTCATTTTCCATGTAGCACCAATTGATTTGTTCATTAGTGGGCAGTATTACTGTAGTTACTGTATAATATCTGGTATTCGCCGGTCGTAGGAGTGTGTGTTCAAAGTCAGACTCGATTAGTAGAACACTCTTCCACCGGTTAGAGCACTGTACAAACTCATTTTCCATGTAGCACCAATTGATTTGTTCATAAATGGGCAGTATTCCTGTAGAAACTGTACAATAACGGTATTTGCCGGTCGTAGTAGTGCTGGAGCGTCGGAGAATTGTGTGTTCAAACTCAGACTTGATTAGTAGAACACTCCCACCGGTTAGAGCACTGTACAAAGTCATTTTCCATGTAGCACCAATTGATTTGTTCATAAATGGGCAGTGTTCTTTTAATTACTGTGAAACAACCGGTATTTGCCGGTCGTAGGAGTGTTGGAGTGTCGGAGAAGTGTGTGTTCAAACTCAGACTCGATTAGTAGAACACTCTTCCACCGGTTAGAACACTGTACAAACTCATTTTCCATGTAGCACCAATTGATTTGTTCATTAGTGGGCGGTATTACCGTAGTTACTGTACAATAACGGTATTTGCCGGTCGTAGTAGTGCTGGAGTGTCGGAGAATTGTGTGTTCAAACTCAGACTCGATTAGTAGAACACTCCCACCGGTTAGAGCACTGTACAAACTCATTTTCCATGTAGCACCAATTGATTTGTTCATAAATGGGCAGTATTCCAGTAGAAACTGTACAATAACGGTATTTGCCGGTCGTAGGAGTGTGTGTTCAAACTCAGACTCGATTAGTAGAACACTCCCTCCGGTTAAAGCACTGTACAAACTCATTTTCCATGTAGCACCAATTGATTTGTTCATAATTGGGCAGTATTTCTGCGGTTACTGTATAATATCCGGTATTTGCCGGTCGTAGGAGGGTGTGTTCAAACTCAGACTCGATTAGTAGAACACTCCACCGGTTAATCACTGTACAAAGTCATTTTCCATGTAGCACCAATTGATTTGTTCATAAATGGGCAGTGTTCTTTCAATTACTGTGAATCAACCGGTATTTGCCGGTCGTAGAAGTGCTGGAGTGTCGGAGAAGTGTGTGTTCAAACTCAGACTCGATTAGTAGAACACTTTTCCACCGATTAGAGCACTGTACAAAGTCATTTTCCATGTAGCACCAATTGATTTGTTCATTAGTGGGCGGTATTACTGTAGTTACTGTACAATAACGGTATTTGCCGGTCGTAGTAGTGCTGGAGTGTCGGAGAATTGTGTGTTCAAACTCAGACTCGATTAGTAGAACACTCCCACCGGTTAGAGCACTGTACAAAGTCATTTTCCATGTAGCACCAATTGATTTGTTCATAAATGGGCAGTGTTCTTTTAATTACTGTGAAACAACCGGTATTTGCCGGTCGTAGGAGTGCTGGAGTGTCGGAGAAGTGTGTGTTCAAAGTCACACTCGATTAGTAGAACACTCCCACCGGTTAGAGCACTGTACAAAGTCATTTTCCATGTAGCACCAATTGATTTGTTCATAAATGGGCAGTATTCCTGTAGAAACTGTACAATAACGGTATTTGCCGGTCGTAGTAGTGCTGGAGCGTCGGAGAATTGTGTGTTCAAACTCAGACTTGATTAGTAGAACACTCCCACCGGTTAGAGCACTGTACAAAGTCATTTTCCATGTAGCACCAATTGATTTGTTCATAAATGGGCAGTGTTCTTTTAATTACTGTGAAACAACCGGTATTTGCCGGTCGTAGGAGTGTTGGAGTGTCGGAGAAGTGTGTGTTCAAACTCAGACTCGATTAGTAGAACACTCTTCCACCGGTTAGAACACTGTACAAACTCATTTTCCATGTAGCACCAATTGATTTGTTCATTAGTGGGCAGTATTACTGTAGTTACTGTATAATATCTGGTATTCGCCGGTCGTAGGATTGTGTGTTCAAACTCAGACTCGATTAGTAGAACACTCTTCCACCGGTTAGAGCACTGTACAAAGTCATTTTCCATGTAGCACCAATTGATTTGTTCATAAATGGGCAGTATTCCAGTAGAAACTGTACAATAACGGTATTTGCCGGTCGTAGAAGTGCTGGAGTGTCGGAGAATTGTGTGTTCAAACTCAGACTCGATTAGTAGAACACTCCCACCGGTTAGAGCACTGTACAAAGTCATTTTCCATGTAGCACCAATTGATTTGTTCATTAGTGGGCAGTATTACTGTAGTTACTGTATAATATCTGGTATTCGCCGGTCGTAGGAGTGTGTGTTCAAAGTCAGACTCGATTAGTAGAACACTCTTCCACCGGTTAGAGCACTGTACAAACTCATTTTCCATGTAGCACCAATTGATTTGTTCATTAGTGGGCAGTGTTACTGTAGTTACTGTATAATATCTGGTATTCGCCGGTCGTAGGATTGTGTGTTCAAAGTCAGACTCGATTAGTAGAACACTCTTCCACCGGTTAGAGCACTGTACAAACTCATTTTCCATGTAGCACCAATTGATTTGTTCATAAATGGGCAGTATTCCTGCGGTTACTGTATAATATCCGGTATTTGCCGGTCGTAGGAGTGTGTGTTCAAAGTCAGACTCGATTAGTAGAACACTCTTCCACCGGTTAGAGCACTGTACAAACTCATTTTCCATGTAGCACCAAGAACTTTTCTGAAAAAATCGGTTTTTGTCTGTTTTACCGGTTGTTCGTGTAAGGAAAGTGTTGGAAGTTGCTGTACAAACTCACTTTTTTTGTTCTTGTGTCTAAATTTTTCCATCGGAATGCTGTACAAACTCGCTAGCTAGGTAGCACCAATACGTGCACCAATTTTTCGAATTTAAATTTGAATTTTGAAGGTGAAGTAGTTCGAATTTTCGAAAAAAATTTGTCTGTACAAACTCTGCGTCATCAGTAGTACCTATACATGTGGTTTCCTATACTGTACAAACTCTATTCAAAAAGTTGGTGTTGAAGTTGGTGCTAACTTCAACGACATCATAAAAACGACTAATTTTGGAAAGTTGTGACTGGGGAGACTTCATTGAAACCTTCTGGGTGGCTTACTTTGGTTAAGAAAGCATCATTTCTAAAGTAGTTTCCTCTAAATCCGTGCACCTAGGTTTCTGCAGCTGTTCAAAAATAAGATTTTTGCAAAAAATGAGTGAAAAATTCGCTCAAGTGATTTTTTGAGATTTTTGAATGTGTCTATATCTGGATTGACAAATCTTCTTGTTCTGAAAATTTGCATGTCAACTAACATGTATCAAGTAAGCCAGCATGGAAAATTTCAGCAACATTGACCCTTTAGATATCGAGTTACAGTTCGAAAAAATGGTAAAAAATCTATTAGTTTTTTCTACCTCTAATTTGACGTAATTTCAAATGAATGCTGATGCTATGTGAATGAAATTTTGATGATTTGCACTGTTAGTCAATGAAATACATGCAGTAAGTTAATTCTAAATTAAATTATTATTCTAATATTGATTACAACGGCTTATCATTGTAGGAGTAATTGCAATGCAATGATGTAAATAACAACTGCAACAATATTCTAATTTCCACAATGAGATTGTTACCTACTATTTCAGACACTGGATATTTTGATATTTTTGAATTGAGCTGAATGAAATAAATAAGGTCTAGTCCACATACGATAACCTTGCAAAGCTGGTTGCAAGTATTCTTTCAAGCCTCTATTGTTGATCAAAGATGTTAGAGCACAATATAGTACAATATATAGTCTTTTATGATTTATAAACTATGCTCTTTGTGTAGCAATGGTAATTTTGCACAAACCTGCCATACTCGTCAGCTACTATATGGAATAGGTGATTATTTCTTAAATGTTTCCAGCATGAGATTCGACAATTTGAGAGGTAGAATATGTGAAAACTTTACTTGGGGTACATGAGGTGATAATAAGTATACTATCCAAATTTTCTGACAACATGTTTGTAGATACTGCAATGGATTTAAGTATGTTCTTTACTAAGCGACAAATCAATTACCATGTATATAACCAATGTTGACTATCAGTGTGGTACACCAATTTCTTTTCAGACTACCGCTCAAGCACTCTTGACAACTCAACGTCAAGCAGTCGCCGCAGGATCTACGACAGCTGGGGAGCATCTGTGCTTTCTGTCATCAGGTCGAGAACAGGAGGATCAGTTAATGTACATGGTGGTCGCTCACTTTTTACAAAGGAAAACTCCGTACGTTGGAGTAGTCGCTGGAGGATATTGCGCTCTTCATGATCGTCTTGCCCCTCATTATGCACGATCGTTGGCTGGTCATGATCCAAAAGTTTGTCCTGAATGTAATTATGCTGATAGTTCTTCGGAAGCGGGTGGTGCTCAAGGTGGAGATTCTGATGCTGCATCCTTCAGCAGTGTATCAAACTCAGGTGACGCAGGTAATAATAATGAAATGGGATTTTATGTAGAATTAATGATAGACTGTTTGTTTTCGTATGGGATGGGCACCGTGCGAGCTTGCTATTGGTTTACATTAATTTCAGGTCTGGGCAGGATATCCGGTAGCCAGTAATCTATCAACAGGGGTTCCATGAATAATATTTTAATATTTTTCGTCGAATTATTAATCATTTGAAAACTACGTCAGGGGTGGGCCGATGTGACAATAGCGCAATTTTTTCATCTCAAAATAAAATGTGACATAATGGCCCGTAGTTATAAAGAGAGAGGAAACTCATGAGTAAAGACTTGAAAGTCATAACTCACAATGAAAATCGGTAGTTATAAAGAAAGTTAATACTCATGAGTCTTAACTCATCGAACGCTTCATTCTAATTTTAGTCGAGGTAGGATTCTCGCAGTCCTATTGGCTGTCTTAGATTTTGATGACAATTTGTTAGGGAACTTAACGAACGCACAGTTCTGTGGTCACAGACATCGAGTTGTATGGTCGTAGTGTTGTCTTGAAAGTGCGAGAAACGAAATGAATGACGAACATTTTTTGAGTTTGATTGAGGACAATAAGGTTGTACTTTCTAAGGAAAATACGTCGGAAATGAAGAAAGCCAAAAAGCGAGCATGGTGCGATATTGAACATGGATTAAATGAAAAGGAAATCATAATATCAATTGAAAAACTGAAAAAGAAGTGGATGAATATGAAAACTAGGGTCCTCGAGAAGATGCGTAAGCGTCAGGCAACTGGTGGAGGACCACCAATTCCACTAACATCAGTAGACGACCATATAATCAACCTGTTAGGAGAAAAGAATCCCAAAATCGCTAGAAAGCCCGGAGCGTGCTCGAGTTTTTTTTTGAACACAAGCAACGCTAATATTCTAGTGGGCAACGAAGGAGATGACAGTGAACATGACATAGACATGAACATAGAATATGACAAAGAAAATGACTGGGAAGAGCTGAACCCATTACTGAAAACTCAAAGAAAAGGTATGTTTCACTTTCTCAATTTTTAATGACGAACAAGTAGGCCTAACTATCTTTATTACCTTACAGCTAGAAAGGAAGATTATGCAGCGCTACAGAAGGAGTGCCTGCTTCTTGAGCGCCAGCGAATTAAGGAGTCAATGGACTTAATTCAAATGCGAAAAGAAAAGATCAAGGAAGAACGAAATCTTATTCACTTACAGACGGAGTATTTCTCTCGTTTGCTCTCGGCGAATAGTGGAGTGATTCAGCAACATCCTGATGGTTCAAGCGTCATTCAATTTCATTGACTCACATATTTGAATATTTAATTTACAAGTTCTGGTGATCATTGCTATCGTTTTGAGAATACAAAGTTAACGAATTTGTTGATTGTCTTGATACATTAATAATGTAGTTTTAAATGATTGTTTATATAATCTTTTGAAATAATTATAATTGAAAAAATATCTTACGATGATAATTTATGATTATAGTAATTTGAAAATGTAATATTTAATAATAGAAGCGTGAAGTAAGCAAATATTTAATAATTTTATGTAGTAAGATCATAAAATTAACAAGAAAGATAACAAATAAGATGAAATGTAGGATTGCAATATTTTAGAAATGTATTAAAATGTAATAATTGTTTTAGAAACATAAAACATCGTGTTACGTATAATCGCAAATATTTTATTAAAACGAAACAAAAACAGTCAATTTGAAACAAAAGAAGTCAGCTCTTGACGTGTCCTGGTGCCTTGTCTATGAAAATAGTCATCAGTTCTATTGACATGCAGATCATCGATTGATGGCATATCATCCAAATGCTCGACATCATCAAAGTCTGGATCATTATAAAGCATTGCCAAATTATGAAGGATAAAGGTGCAAACAATCAGCCGGCACACTCTCGAAAGTGGTACTTGAATTATGCGATAAAGACAAGCAAAGCGGCGTTTCACTCTTCCAAAAGCCATCTCGATGGAAACTCGTGCGCGACTCAGATGCATGTTGAATGATTCTTGAGCATCTCCATTGGTATCACGATAATGCGTCATCAAAAATGAATAAAAGGGATATCCTCCATCACTAACTAAATATGCGCCGTGAAACTCACCCGAACGAAGTCGATGAAATAGATCCGAATGTTTGAAAATACGACTGTCATGAGTACTGCCCGGCCATTCAGATACGACATCAAGAAAATATCCTTTACTATCACAGACGGCCTGAACATTAATGGAATGGTGTCCTTTTCTGTTTATATATTCGTTGGGAAAATTATCACTGTTTGGACGGAGTATGCGAATGTGTGTACAGTCGATTGCCCCGCAGATTTCAGGTAAATTGAAGATATCACGAAAGCCTGCTTGTATACGATCTCTCAATTGAATGACTCCAGCATGTTGTTGATTAACAGCCTGCACAAATTTCCAGTAGCATTGTGAAACAGATTTTTTGACTGACACCCATAACTTCTGCCACGGTGGTCTGGAAACTTCCTGTAGCCAAATAGTGAAGTCCAACACAAACGGATATTGTAGCAGGAATGGAATGATTGCGAAGAGTTCTACTTTCCAGAGAAGGTGTAAGACTGTCTATCAGTTGTAAAAGATTTTGCCGCTCAAAGCGAAATAACTGCTTCAGTCTGACATCATTCCACTCCAATGGATGTGTCCTATCTCGAAAGAGGCGTTCTCGACGGATCGCAGTGTTGCCATATAGCACGATGTTCATCGTTGACGGATAGAATTAAAATGCACGGGACTGCTTCCTACCAGTCTCGCTGAATGTGAGTTATAACTCGATAGTTTTAACTTTTATAGCTACCAATAAAAGCATAAACTCCCCATGCCGAGGGAAAACTTGAGTAAAGACTTCAGTATAAACGTTTATAACTATCAAACAGGAGTCTTAACTCGAAAATGAGTTTAAACTCGAGTAGAGACCTTTTATAACTACGGGCCAATGTGTATTTTTCATTGTTGGTGTGACAAAATATGACAGATTCACATAACCAGAAAATAATTTGACAGGAGTAATGTTTTTTCGGTAGTGTGACATAGTATAATGAGGTTTAAAGTCACAGAGGAGCATCAACTTCGTCTGAGTGAAATAACGACAACTTTATTCTTTGATTTTGATTTACACTCGGAATATGTAGGATAGATTTGTTTCTCCTTGCTCCCATTGGCGACCTGCACTTCCGCCAGGTAAATCGTGATGCTTCTAGTTCGCTTGTTTAAAGTTGACCTTGAGCTTGATGGCCCAATTGCAACATTCCATGTGGCCATACGTTTTTCGATTTCCAGATCGCAGGATTCCTTGCGAAGTTGTAGCTCCGATAATGCACGCAATCCAAGGAATAATGGCAATTGTAGCAAAACTCCGTGATACTTCTTCACTGAAAACAGAATTACGAGTGAAACTGCTCTTTTTTGTACGAATTCATACAGTCTGTGAATTCATTTTGTTGAATTTTTTCCGAATGCGTGCTTATTGTTTGCCATCAAAATGAATTCAAGACAGTAAAAGTAATCATAACTGCAATAAGACTACAACGTTTGAGTGTAATTTTTCACTTAAAACAAAAATATAGGTGTCACGGCCTTGCCCATGGTCTGTTTCGCTGTTGCCACAAATCTCGGGGCAACTGTTAGATATCTTCAATGGCAGTTTCTATGAAACTCCTTAAATGACATAAATTAATAGTGTTTTCCAGATAATTCGTCACCCTTCGGGACATACAAAAATGGCGAATTAACAGTATAAATAAATTTCCGTGATCAGTATCTTCAAAACTCGTGTATTTGTGTATCACGTATTCGCCACTGATTCTTACCAGTTAAATCAAGCAAATTATTTCTACAGCTAATGTCTATTGACGGTTAAACGACCCTTTCTGTAAATACTAGGTAAGTGATCAAGATGGGCCCTATTGAATTAAATTATCAAAAGCAATATCTGAAATTTCATTTTACGTTTCTATTGGTCCATCAGTAAATTGTCGTCTCCATCAGTAAATTGTTTCAATTATTAATGCTTTTATACCACAATGTTAATACAATCATCGGATTAGCAAATTATCTTTGCGTGTTCCAAGCAGGTGTTTTGATTCAAATGTTAAATGCTTTGTCTATACCAAGACTCTTTACAAACTTCCACTAACGAGAGAATTTTGTAATAGCGCTAAAATGAGAATGTGTGCTATGTTCAGGTTTCTTGACGAATTAAGCGCAGAGATCAATATGAAGATTTGCGAATTGGGGATGGAAAAAGTGACGAATTACGAATTATCCGTACGTTTTACAATGTGCAGCATATGAAACTTATTCGGGGAATAGGAAATGTGACGAATTAAGCGAAATGGTGAATTATCCGGAAAACAGTGCAATAATCAATAAATAAACGGTTTCTCGATCTTGTCCCATTATAACGCTCTTGATATACTCGTACATTCATCGATAGGGCAGCAAAAAAAAGGCAATTTTGAAAGCTGTCAATTTCCTGCACATCATCATCTTTCAAAATTTGTACATATGTTTCCATCAGCATGTCACGAAATGTGATATTTATGTCAATGGGCATGTGACATTAGCGCCCATCGATGTGTGACAAAATGTGACAAATCTTGAATATCAAAATGTGACAGAATGTGTCACAGATCCAACTGTGGCGGCCCACCCCTGCTATGTTGCTTTGTATGAATTCAATGAACATATTTTTATAAGGAAATAAGTCGAATGAAAGACCAATCTGCCAAAATCATGCGTTGATATTATTATTCCATTTTGAGTTACATGTGTCGCAGACTTGCTACTTCATCAGACGATAATTAATTTAATTGCAATTATTAATACAAATAATACGAATTAACATGATTTTGGCAGATTGGTCTTTCATTCATCTTATCCTCGATCTGCCTCGACACCATATCTGCTTTACAATATCATTGTCCCATTTTATAGGTGGACTCTGGTGGCTCCCATCTAAATGCATTCAAAGTTTCTAATTCATAAATAGATTTTATTTGCAGATGTACAACTTATGAAGTGGTGCTAGCAACCTACTAAAATCAGTGTTTGACAGCAATGAAAAGTTAACAATTTTGTGACAATACTTCATAAGAATATATTGCTCAGCTTTTAATCAAGACTTCGCTCGTCATGTATTGGAACTTAGAAAATGCATTTTAATTATAATGAATGCTGCAAGTTCTCATAAGGCAAGTTCTCGGAATTGTTTGAGGAACCAGTTTGTTTTCCATGCGATTCGTAGGTGTTTGTCATAAAGGTTGATGATGCGATCAGGTCATCTAACGCTTTCCGACATCTATTTATATCTTTTTACATGAATTCATTTAATGAGCATTGCAATGACATTTTCATTCACCCTTGGATAAATGTTATTACTGTTGCTTAAAAACTTTTTATGGATTTTGTTTGCATTAGATGGGCCTATATAACGTCGCTTTATTCAGTTTATTGTGAGAAATATATATAAAGCTTATTTAGCCTATTAGCTTTATTCAGTTTATTGAGGTCAACTCTTGGTTACCGTATTCGTGTTCAGATGTAACTTTTCTACGCGGACAATTATGAATGTTGATCGTGTGACTAGTTCATACATTTCACAAACGTTACCCTGCAATTTAGATCGATATCAACTCCACATGAGATATTTTTCGTTCATTGCGTCCCACAGTGAATGTAGGTTATTTACATGTATGAGACTTGGCAGTCAGAAATTCATAAATTGGTTTGGCGCTCGTTAATTTTAAATAACTGCCTTGCATTTTTTGTTAGTTTCAAATTTGGATGTATTTTAGATATTCCACTCAACTCAAGTCAGTCTTTCAAACAAATTCATCACCGTTTGGCGCACAAATGTTTACTTGAACATTTATGTTCAGTTGAAGAAATTCAAGTGATTGGCTACTTACTGCTCCGATGAAAGTCATTTAGACTGTAAATTCCCGGGAAAAGCAAAATGTTCTGTCTCGATATGCAAAATAATTATATTCGCAGACCTGCCAACTGTCCCGATTTCGTCGGGATTGTCCCAATTTTATTGCCATTTTCAGCAGTCCCGATATTTTGATTTTTTATGTTTTAGGATTTTTACTAGTCATTTTTTAAATAAGTCTAGCAAAATAATTCAAAAATTTGCGCTGCGCGCATTCCATATTCACATGTGTTTTATCGTGCTCATAAGATGCCACTCGCTTTTCACAGTCATACATTATGTCATATATATTTTATGATTCCATTGTCTCAAATGGCGCGTCGTATTTTGATGTATTTATGTTCAATAACATATTCAAAATAATGTAGATTTTTTAAATATATATGGGTTAGTTAGCATACCTGATGATAGTGACCATGTCCTGATTTTGCAAATGTGAATGTTGGCAGGTCTGTATTCGTAAAAATCGCGACGGTCCTTCGGCGTCCTGCGCCTTCTGAGGTCGATGTTAGCGTCGCCCTGTACTTACTACTACCTTCAACGCCCCAGAATATTGAATTCCTTTACACATGCATCTGCTTGTAGACGGGTATTGTCGTGATAAATCTCCTACATCTGTGCAACCCTCTCATTTTGATCAAATTCACCTCTACCATAAAGAAATATTTCATTCATTGCAGGTGGAGCTGCTGCACACTTTTCAAACCAACAATCAGGAGAAAAAAGTGTTGGTGGATTAATTTCTCGCTTTTCTTCTGTAATGCGTGTCAAATCATCGGTAATGAAGGAAAAGGTAGTCAAATATGTGAAGAACGAAGAGCAGTCATGTAGAGAAATACCAGCAACATCGGCCAGACATGTTTCTCATCGTGATAAAACGTCTAAGCCCTACAGGAATACAAATATGAATGTATTCTCAATTGATGATGATTTGGAGGAAGGTGCTTTGAGTGATGAAATTAATACACGTTCACCTGTAAACATTGGTGACGAGCTCGATGCTGAAGAACGTCAGGAATTGGTTAGTTTGGAGGTATGGCTAAGAAAACCAGGACTAATACAATCGTTTCCTTGTCGTATTGTCCGCAGAAGAGACACGAATCTTATGCCTGGTTATCTACTTCTTACAGACAGGCATCTGTTCGTGCTCAGATTATGTCAAGAACATAAAAACATGGCATATATTATGCATCGACGTCCCTTAGCTTCCATCGTGCGAATTACTTCAAAAAAGAAACTACCAGAACTGATAACTTTTAAATATGGAATGACCGGTGATAACGGCGTAACGCATGTTGTAGATGTCGATCGGGCCATAATACCCGATGCCGGGGACGCCGCTAAAGCAATAAAGCTCCAAATTATGAAAGTGCTGCAAACTCTGGAGGATGAAGCATCTGCATCAGAATCAGACGCTAGCATGTCACAAGTCGTGCGATGATGCTAAATTAGGAAAATGTTTTAAAGGTAGAAGTGAAATTCTGGCTGAATTGCAATATGTAAATATTTATGAAACAGCTCTTTGTGAGATATTCTTGTATTGATCAGCTGAAATCACAGCTATCAACAGAAATCATAAGTTAAATTTTGACTTCCATATTTTTCTTTGTTTCTTGATTAAACTATACTAATACTAAAATTGTACACTTGCAATTCTGACATATTGCTGCATTGAACTCAGTTTTCATCGTCTGTGAACTGTATTTAATGTTGAACTGGAAACAGGTGATTCGAATTATCAGAACGGTTTGACAGTTGAGAGATTATTGACTGTGTTATGACTTATGGTATCCTCAACCTTGAAAGTAGGCCTTATTTAATTGAAGTATGTAATTGTCTGATTATTCAATGTGTAAGCAGCAAGATATAAAGAATAGAGAAGCTGATAGAAATGTATTTTTAATAATATCACTATTTGTCAATGTCGTTTTGCTGTATATAATCTTGTAAATACTTTGTTTCTGATTGTATGACTTCATATTTATTCCGGAGACTGTAATTGTTTTTAAGGTCATGTATTTTTACTTCGAGATGTTAATTCGTTACTCAATCAGAAATTGAACATTTAGACATAATTTTCATCATGATAACTTCATAAAAAAGTCTATAATTACCTTTTTATAATTAATTGTATTCTGAAGATTTCCTGATAACACTGCATATCACAGCAGGAAAATATACGCGTATAAGACAACGGTTTTTGATGTAAAAAATCTGTCAATGTTACTTGTACGTTGCGCAAATGACTTAAGTGTAAATCACCGAATCATCTTGACTGTTAGTTTCCAGCTCCGAATTTTGTGAATAGAATTGGTGAGGATTACTACTCCATTCCATCACATATCGTCTACTCGTAATCGTAACAGTATGTAATATTATTTTATGCTCATCAGTTGAAATTGTCGGATGAGAATTCAAGTGTTCGAACTTAAGAAATAACTATGTTCAATTACGCAACATTGCTGTTTTTTTCTTCAATTAGAACCTATGCATTTCTGGGAATAGTGACACCTGAATCCTGCGTCATGGTGCTGTGATGATGCTGATCAGATACTACAAGACTACAGCTCGAGCTGTAGTTTTGTGGCTCGTGTATAAAAGCTCCTTGAACACCGTGTCTACATGTGTGAAAATCAATGAGAGCAAATGACAATAGTAAGGAAAGCGAGCGGTCCGAATTTAACTACATTTCACGTGGATTAATCAAATTTTGTGATTCAATCAAAACTAAATAAATCAGGTTTGATGTTTTATATGAACAAGTATGTCTCATGCGATGATGAAAATCATCCCAGCAGCCATTTATAATAGAATCTTACTAATCTAAATTATTAATTGAAGTAGTCCTAGTGAGGACTGATGGCGTAATCCAATCCGCAAGTGTACAAATGCAATTGCTACTGTAGTCATTGGATTAATTCTCATCAACCATTGTAATTCTATCTCCAATGCGATAGCCTAAGTTTCGCTTAACTCTGACCTGCACTGCCTGTGAGATGTGCATTTTTATTTACAGAAGGAATATCACGAAAGTAATAATGAAGGAAGAATGCAGAATGATGTAGTATATGTATTTTACAAATCCTTCGAGACTGACTTGCTTGGTATGGCAGGCAATTCCTCATCAAGTAACTTTGTTGGGAGTTATTCAATTCAGCCTAATTGTCAATATGAGTATTTTCCATAATTGTCATGTCACGACAATTACAGACAATTGTGATCACAATCAAACACAAGGAGATTCCGCTGCCCTTAAACGCAGATTCCTGTGCCGTCATATTCAAGTTCCACTCTATACCGTCTTTAAAATTTGCCATCTAGAAAGCTTAGAAGTGCCTAAGATGGATGCTCCTATATATTGATTTGATGTGATACAACTACAATGCGCAATTCGATAATCTTTCGTATGCTACCAGGGATGAAAATTCTCCGGATTTTTGAATAAAATTCTAATGGTTCACGAGATTCGTAAAACTAGAAGAAAGATAGAAGGGGGTTGAACGTAAAAAAATTTCTAATGCAATTTGTTGCAAAAATTCTTACCAGAATCTAAGAAGATGTAGCGATTCTATGTTTAGAGTCATGATCAACAGCAAAGAGTAGATTGTTTGCTTGGAACTTTCAATTGGTTTTGCTCGTCTCCTCTGAAATTTGCCGTCTTGCGAACTAATACGAACTATTAGTTGAACCGTGAGTTGAACTATTGTTGCTTCACTCATCTTCTGCAGCTTGTAGACGCAGCTAGACTGCGGTAAATTGGTGCGTACTCAATTCCAAGATGCTCTCCATCACGCGCGGAGCAATGCACTCACATGTTATCATATGTGAGCTTAGAAGTCTCGGTAATTACGAACTTTTATGTCAAAGCAAATTTTGGATTTGTTTTACCCTCTTTATTGTTTCCGGTCTACTGGCTGAAGGAGCTTTCACTATGATGAACATGGTGATAACCGAGTTCTGCCCAAAGATAGATGCTAGTTGTGAGCAGCAAATGGGGACAACTTGATCAGATTGAAAGATTTTGCCTTTGTTTATTTAGAATAACATTGAGTATATAACCTCATGCTTCGCTCATGGCTGGTATTTGTTCTAGGGGTGAAAGTGCTGCAAAAACATCTGGGACTGTTGTCATTGTTTGTGCGGTCTAAAGTCAGCAACATGCTTGTAATGTACAAACATACAGCCCCAAATTATCCCAACGTTTATCTCATTGACCTTTCTCAAGGATACAGACAAAAATTAACGGCTGGATTATATACACGAACTGAATACAAAATTTGAATATCAGAGAGTGAAAACTAGGCTAAAGAGACCAAAGTAAATCTTACATTTGCATAAGAAAATAAAGCAAGCTAATTAGGGCCTATCAGACAAACGCGGTTTCACAGAATCCTTCTGTATATTCAGATTAGGATGAAATTTCTGAATGAATGGCATCTCATGGATTCTTAGATCGTTTTTTTGCATTTCAAGATTTTGAAACTTTGTTTTATATTCCAACGGCAATGCGCCAAGCAATTTGTCAGAATCCTTAACAAAGCACATTTCCTTCATTGAAGTTTACCGTGGAATTATCTGACAATAAATCCATTCCATTTCTCGGAGTTTGATTCATAAAATTGGTGACCATTTTGCGACATGTTTACCGAAAACTAATACAGGCCTTTTTCTTCATTGTCACAGCCACGTAGACAGCAGGCACCAAAAATGCGCTTCTGAAAACCAAATAACACGCGCTCATCGCTTGGCATCAAGTTAGTCTGACTTTAACCACGAATGTGAAAGAATCAAAGACACTTTCATCAAATTGCAATATCCCGCTGACCAATAGAAATGTCAGTCAAATATGTATTATAGACAAAGTGACATACAATAGATGAAAATAAAACTGAAAAAGAAGCCAGATTCAATGCCAATTTTACCGTAGGCCTACTATGATGAGCAATCAACAATTTTTGTACGTCAACTTCACACTGTAAATCGTGAGCCGTCAATTTACCAGCTAAGACCGATCAGAAAACTGTCACTAAAAAAATCCGTTGAAATCTGTAACTACCAGCTAAAATGTTCAGTGATAAGCGTGGGAGTGTCACATGTTAGTAACGGATAGTTTCTGGTAGAAATCCATAGCCTGATACAATTATTCAGCATATGTGCTACTTAAAAATTCCTAAACTCAGTAGTACATAATCGTTTAATTCCTTAATTTAGTAGCTAATAACGGTTGTTAATTATCATTTTGAATAACTCTAAAAGTAGCACCTGCTCTATATGCCTTATGCAGTTATATATTATCTTCAATGCCACAATACCGTCTATAGGGAAATTAAACCATATTTCCATCCAGGATTAACGTTAGCATGTTTTCAAAATATCATTCATAGAACTCTCAATAAAAAGTTAAAAAAAACAAGACATATTCCAATCCAATTTTAATAATGCATAGAAATCTCCAGACATTTGAAAGAGTTAACAAAATTCCTTGTGTTTGATTACTTGTAGAATTTTATCAATCCTATAAGTCCCTCCAAGGACTTTATAGAACAGTTTCTTGAGGCTCAGGGTAATATTGAGGTTGAAACATGACCCAACCAAAAACGGATACAGCTTCACAAAAGTTTTTCACTGCAATTGTGCAGCCATTGACAAACACTTGTCCACCTGGATTGACCGGTATTCCTCCAATAGATATCGATTTCTGAAATGTAGATAGAAACAATTTAACAAACAAATCTGATTGCTATCATAATTTAATCTTCAATTGGCTCTAGCATATCATAGGATACCTCAAAATTCTGGGACCCAATGTAATCGATATCCGGATTTAGAATCCAAAAATACCGTTATCCTGTAAGTACAGTACAGTACAGTGGCAACGTATATTTCGGAACGAAATTTTAATTGATAGCATTGCGATGATATTGCGAGTCCATTCACCAACTCTTTCCAAGCAACACATCTGACAATCGTACTAATAAGCATTCAACGAGTCATACAATAACTTACATCTTAGGATGAACTGTTAACTTTCTTAAAAATATAATATTTCATTATATAAACTTTCCTTATAAATAATAATATTAATTATTTATACGCATGCATCGATTGCAGAGATGCAGTCAACTGTCCGATGTGTTGAAAATGTCAATTAAAGGCCTCACGATATAATTATATCGATGAATATGTTCAATATACTTCCAGATGGTTTTAATGATTGAGATGTCATGATTTCGGAATTCTCCATCTGTTTATTCCACAGTAAAACACATTGTGTATCAATGTGCAAATTGGTCTTCAAATCAAATCAAAATTCACCAGTCGCAAGATCTCATCGATACAGAAGCCCCTCCTTATGAACAGTAGCAACGTGATCTGCCAATATAAATGTGGCTCGTACGATGCGACCTATGTGGGATTCACGTCGCGACATCTGTTTCACAGAGTTGAAGAACATCGGCACTGTAATAAGTGAACATCACCTATGGTCCAACTACTACCAAGCAATTTCTATGGAGCTTTCCAAGATCTTGAAGAAATGTAGGAAAGACGATTTAAGACTCTGAAATGCCATTCATTCAGAATTTTCATCCTAATCTGAATGGACAGAAGGATTGTGAAACCGCGGTTGCGTGATAATTAGCTTGCTTTTTATTTTCCTATGCTGCTGCTGCAGTATAGGCCTACTAGATTTTTTGCTTTCGTTTTTGCATATTAGGTTACCTATGCAAATGTAAGATTTACTTTGGTCTCTTTAGCCTAGTTTCCACTTCATGATGTTCAAATTTTGTACTCAGTTCAATCCAGTCGTTAATTTTTGTCTGTTTGAAAATGCTCAGCAGACTATGAACGAAACGTTGGGGAATTTTCTTTCGTATTTCTTTCAAAAAAAATTCTCGAAAACTTCACATAGTATTTGTGAAAATTTAAGAACTGACCATGCGTTTCATTTTTTGCACATTTCACATTTTATGAAGTCTAATTATAATATGTAGAATCAACTGTACAATAAAATAACAAAAAGTGTTTCTGAATCATATAGCTACACTAGAAAAGAAAATTACTGATACGCTGATGCATTTGTATGCAAATGAAGACTGAGAACGTCAATGAGTGAATCTCTACATTGAAAACATTAGAATGTCGTGGACTTGCGTTGTAATAACCACGGTGCCTACACGATGGCGGCTTCCAGTGGTTGACAATTGGAAGGTAACGACAGCTTATCTGTGTTCTTTGTATACATTTGCGGAATATATTAGGGTCATTCTACAGAAAGTGGCAATTTTTCAGAAGTAAAAAGAGTGAAAAAGTCACATTCGCAAAATCAATTTAAGTTGATGTGTATCAACACTACATCCCCTGAAGTTAACTAAACAAAGTATCAGCAGCGCTGAATTCTTCTTCTTTCGAAGTTGATATTGATTTTGGTCTAGCGACTTCACAAAATGTCAGTGGTGTAACGGAATGCAGAAGGTGTTGATACGTATCTAAATGTTTCCGATGCAACCGACAATTATATAAAGTTTAGGTCCTAATGATTAGATTCAGTTCGATTCACTATTTATGTCAATAATCAATGAGGTCTCGTGCTTCTAACCTAAAAGTATATTTTTTCGATCGAAACATTCAATGTGCGGCTTTCAAAACAGGATGAAATGTAGTCAAATGCATCTCATTATACCATGCGATTGCACCTTTCAACCAGTAATAATCGTCATCAAACTACATGCTCAGAATTTTGCAGGTACATTCAATTTTGACATCGTTACACCACTGACATGAGCGTTACACCAAAGACACGTTGTTCCACTAAAGACGTCATAGGTACTTATGTAAAAGTAATGCCTGCTTGTATAATGTTTTGGTATTCTAGTGTTAAGATAATATCTGAAAGGCCCAATTCAGAGTTGGAAGTGGGTCAACGAAATTTGACCCATGACCCACCTGACCCACGGCATATGTGACCCACGACCCACCTGACCCACCGACTTTTCACGAAAACATGACCCACGAACCACCTGATCCACATGGTACCCTGACCCACGACCCACATGCTGCAAGGGTGAATGATGTGAGTGCAATTTCCTTTTCTGGTATCATCTTTAGCCCTTTCAGTACGGACGACACGCTGTACGTGTCGTATCTATTAACAAATTAACGGAATTAGAATCAATGCAATAGTACGATTATACCGTGACACGCAGAGCCTGTCATAAAACCATCGGTGAATGTTTCTGAATTATGATCACTCTCAAAGGACAGGTTCACCGAATTATTACGTAAGATTTCGTTTATTGAACAGATCTTTGAATATCATTCACACCGACAGAATTTGTTGATAGTTGTTGCTGTTCGAATTGCGCATTCATATCATAATGAGCACGCAAAGTGGTCGGCGGTATCCCCGGCGTTCTGCCATGACAGATGCGTTGAATTTGATGGGATTTGATACAAACGAAGATGGCAGTTCAGGCAGTGAGATTGAAGATGAAATACAAGATAATGACTTGCGAGATAACGACTCAAGTAGCAGCTCTGACGAAGATGCAGGTGGCAGCACTGGTGAATGGCGAACTGTCCAAAGTGGTACTGATTCCGTCAGACGTGGACCAGAATTTACTGGAACTACAGGACTACATCCACGCTTAGAGATTCCAAATGAATTAGAAGATGATATGTTTTTCTTAAATCACTTTTTCACTGACGACTTAATGCAAGATATATGCGACTACACAAACAACAGACTTTGGCAAGAATTAGTTGATAATCCTGAAAGCCAGAAATTACAAAACAGCAGACAAGTTACAGTCAATGAAATCAGAAAGTTTATTGGATTGCAATTTTCAATGGCTTTGAACAAGAAGCCTACGCTTGCATCATACTGGAGTGGCGATTTGGTGTTTCGTCAAGAGATATTCTCGTCACCTGAATCTCTATCCCGTGACAGATTTCAGTTAATTTTGAACTATATTCGCTTTGCAGACCCAGAAAATTTGGAAAATGATTATTTAGCAAAAGTACGACCATTTCTGGAAAAAGTTAATAATATATGCCAAAATACATACCTACCAAACCGTCAGATTTCTATAGATGAGACACTCATGCTGTTCAAAGGACGTTTAAGAATACGACAATATATCCCAAGCAAGCGTAGGAGGTATGGAATAAAGTCGTATGTATTGGCAGAATCCGAGTCGGGTTACGTTTGGAAGATGATGCTTCATGGTCTGAGTACTGAAAATCGGGCAGTCGGATTGTCTCATCGTGGTGCTGAAACATTATCAGTTACGGAACGAATTGTGATACAATTATCACACGACCTGTTTAATCAAGGTTACCACGTTTATCTTGATAACTTTTATACTTCCTGTAGATTAGCCCGATATCTGTTTCGCAATGGTACATTTATGACTGGAACTGTAAAAGCGAACCGGGGCGTTCCGAGCGATTTAAAGCACTTAAATCTGCCTGTTAAGTCTCAAGCTTATTCCCGCAACGGCGAAGTTCTTTGCGTAAAACTTGTGGATCAAAAGTCGTCTGGAAAGAAGACGGTTTACTTGATGGATACGTTTGCTGCTGCTGAAGATGTTGAGGTCAGCCGCATAGTCAAAGGTGGACACCACGAAACGGTGAAGAAGTCACGATCTGTATTGAATTACAATGCCCATATGGGCGGTGTCGACCGGTTGGATGCCGCACTTCATCATTACGATATCAATCGGAAAAATTATACATGGTTTGTAAAGTACTGCTTGCACTTAATTCAAATCATGCATTACAATTCATGGATTCTCTACAGGAAGAATGATGGTAAAATGAACTACCTAGATTACTGCATGAAATCTGTCAATCGTTTGGTCTTACAAACAGGTATTGGACGAAATCCTGTCGGAAGACCTCGCCTGGTACCACGATCAACAAACAATCGATGCTTGGAGGAACGGAATCCACAACATAAACTTGAACGCATACCAGCAAGGGAAGGAGAACCTCGACCTCACAAGAGATGCCGTGTTTGCTACCAAGCCGGAAAGCGGAAAGAAACTGTCTTCCGATGTGCTGATTGCCCTGGACAACCTGGTCTATGTGCTGCTCCTTGTTTTTCAAAATATCATGAGTAAACCTGAAACTTTTCGAAACGTATTATGGGTTTATTGCGTTGAATATATTTTGTAGTAATAGCAGTAAATGGCTTTTGATTTTCCGTTACATTCGAGGTGCAAAAGCAGAAGTAATTAAAAGTAAAGTAACATTAAAAGAGTAAATATAAAATTGAAATGAAAAATGAGTGATTAATATTGAGTGGACTGTAAATAAAAGATGTGCAAATACATTGCAATAAACATAAAAAATTATACGCTCGAAAATATTTATAAATTTATATGATCGGTAATTGGTAATTGGTAATCGGTTCTTTTTTAATTGCACAATTTCTAGGAAAACATAAAGAGGTATATCTTATTCAGTCTTATTCAAAAAGCTTTCATGGCACACTCGATTGGGAAATTGGAACCAAGCATATAAGCTTATATGTCTTATATGTTTGGTTCCCATAATGTGTATAATACAAGCTCGAAATAGATTGTGTTGTTTTAAAAAGATTAGCAAAAATGTGTAGAATTATTTACTGTGGTCGTAATGAGAATTATTACTGTGTGAAATGAGAAATTAAGGAAAACTGTTTACGGTGTTATCATCGCATAGTACTGTACTTATTAGTCAAGTCAACTCTAAAACACCCAAAGATTTTGAGAACACCTATTTGCATTCCTTGTAGCAGTTTTCTCCGTCTTTTCTTCCGGAGAAAACATGTTTCATTCAATTTTCATTCAAGATTCCAGGTCTATCTAGAGAGGCCTGGTAGTATCAAAATTGTTGTTAATAAGATTTGTTATGAAGATTCAAGTGTATCAGATCACTTGTCACTTGACAAATAGACATGTAGCCTCATCAAAATTATCTTATAATCTAAGTTCATGCACCACAGGTTCTAAAAAAATTTAAACGATTCTGTTTCTTGTTATAGTTCTTGACAGTCCTTTTTAGTGCTACCTATTCAACTCGTAGACAGATGATTAGTTAAGCTGAGAGCCCAAAAGACTAAATTTCAAATTCAGAATACGAGGAGCATTGCTAATAAAATACCCTTTGGAATTTTCTTGGAAAATTCTGCGATATCTTCCAATCAAAGCCGTGTTGCTTTGAGGAAGCAGAATATTTTTAATGTACGTGGCTCTTCAGGAATATGGCCACGCCTAAACACGGAGTCGCGTAAATACAGTCAGAACGAGTTTGAACATCCATCATGAGGATGGAGAATGGCTTACAAGGCCATAAGTACCTTTAGAAATTATGCTATGTCAGTGGTGAAACGGCTGTCTGTGGTGTAACGAAATTTTTCGTTACACCACAGACTGTTACACCACTGACATTTTTTTACAAAATTGTTTGTAGATATTTGGGAATGCGGTGAAACCCAGTCATATTGCAGTATTTTCTTCTTGTCAGGATAGCCGATAGCTGGATATGTATTTTAGATTGATTTAAAATTCTCTCTGGTGATGAAGCCCGTTACACCAGGAATAAGTATACGCCATAAGGTAAGCAGATTGAAAATGATGTCGTGCAAAACGATGAAATTCAAATTGCTTCAAACAAAAAGGTACCTATGCTTCTACATGCCCTGAATTTTGATAAAATCACATTTCAAATTGAATTAGGTGCATGTCGAAGATTAGGGAAGGCAAAACGCCTAGCGTTACACCACTGACGCCAAAACACTGGGACAAGTTTATTTTCGATATTTAAGTAAGAAAAAAATGACCGTTGAGGGCAAATACTCTATCGTGGCCTTCTTGCATCATCCTAGTTTGCATCAAAATCATCAGCTTCTTTGTAGCCATCATGCAAATCGAGAAAATCTAAATTGAAAATTGAAAATCACCTCTGGGACACGTAACACCACTGACATTTTAGGTACTTGTGGATAAAATAAAAGGTGTTTAAGACTTTGCACAGTCCTAGAACTTATTGGGAAAGTAGACAAGATGCATTTCCATATTTCCACCAAGTTTCGTTGCGAAATTTCCTTTTATTAAAAAGTTTGCTCTGGGACAGCACATTTACCACTTTTTGGAGAATCACCCATTACTATCTCTTTTTACATATGAAAGCATTTTGACAAAACAACTTACAATAAATCGCCTTGCGGCTAGAATATACAGCTGTTGCATGTTTCAGTGATTTGATTCTTCTAAAGATAGCAATCGGCGACTAGCCGATCGAGCAGCTGAAATTTCCATCAACAAACAGCGCTGTCCATTCTCGTCTCACTAATTTAAACAAAGCGAAAGATCGGATTTCTATGGGGCGGGTACACTCTACCTAATGAAATTTTGTTGATTCATCGGCTTTTTGCCAACTGCTTCTTCTATTAAGCACTAAAAAAGCAAAATACCACAGTAATCATACTCATATTCCGCATCTGCCGCTGCATAAACAAGATTCCTCCAAAATAGCGCTAGCGGTGAAATATTGATCATAATCATAATTAGCTATATAAAAGTCTTTATTCAGTCCCCGAGGGTGGTGATGATCACATCTCGCAAAATGAGCAAATATAATTATGTATATTAGGTAGAGCAGCAGCTCATTAATAATTAAGTTATGTCAAATTAAGTCGTTATTATAATTGTGCATACAGTTTCGAACTCGGACCCCCTACTGCATGTGATATGCAAAGTTTTACAGTTTGGAGAATTTAGCACGGAATCGACTGATGATAATATCAGCACAGAAGAAAGAAAAGCACACCTTTGGTGTAGAGCATTATTCTAAGCATTTGCATAAAATCAATAATCAATTCTACACAATTATTTTCATTGACCCTATAGTATCCATCTATGTGAACTGTGCACTACCAAAGCTACTTACTTCGAAACCGATGTACAAAACGAGGATAACAAAATGTACGAAAGCGCTATTGTTCGTGCTCATACACTGCGAAAGCCATAGAGTAGGGATAGGCCTATATAGGTAGAGTGTCGACTCAAAAAAGCATCAGTGAAAACTTTTATATCAAAAGATTCAGTTTTTTGCGGAGATTACGTTCCTGTGGTCCAAAAAATTGTTTGAGCAGTTTTAAGAAAATCAAAATTTTGCCAATTAATATTCTACCGAGATGACTCTCCTATATAAGTAGTATGAAGTAAGTTGGATATCAAAAGGAATGAATATTGCTAATAGCAATATTCATTTTTTGCTATTGTATTTAAATTAAGCTGATTAGGGGAATTTCATGAACCGTGTTATAATGGAAGTCTGCATGAAAAAGTTGCGATATTATTCGTGCTTTCTTGGCTGAAATTTAAAGTTTTTAATTCAATTTTCACCGGGATGATTTTATGATTCGATCACTAAATTCATGTTTCATTTCTTGAATCTGAATAGTGATGTGGACCCATTCACTTCCTTCAAAGTTAATTGAAATCGTTGTCTTCGATTATGTGATTTTGCTCTGCCAGTAACAGGTTGCCTGTGATATGATTACGCTTAAGAAAATACTCTTGAGGTTCAGCATGAAAGTAACAGGAACCCATCGAATTGCTCATTTAACATACATTTATATCTCCAAGGCTGTCATGACACTGAAAATCTGTCAAATACGATCATTCCTTCTGCATTACAATCATGATCATTCAATTCCGTGGCAATCTCTTCAAAATTGCAAAAATTTGCATATATCACATTTGGTAACAATTACCAACTATGTCCCCCTTCAGTTCATTTAATAAAATCGAAAGTGCATGCACATTGGGGATTTAATAAATGCGGAGTTGCCACTCTACCTAATATACCTACTCTATGGCGAAGGCGATTGGCTTTCCTATCGGATTATCTTCATCATCCAATAGGAAAGCTAATCGCTTTCGTATTGTATGAGCACGAACAACAGCGCTTCGTACATTGTTATTATATCGTATATTGTTTTGTACATCGGCTTCTTAGTCAAAATCAGCCAGCTTTCGTACTCTACAGTTTACAGTGTAGTAAATTCCAAGAGATTGATGGAAGGGAAGCCAATTAAGTGAGATTAGTCCTCATCTGCGCAGTGCGCACATTTCTGTTATCCCATTCTGCATACACAAATAACTTCGTTACAGAGTATCTCATTCCTCTTTTTCTTAGTCTTTCATTAAGTTGTGCAAAAGAATATTTTCTGACAAGTCATATAATAATATTGTCTTCCGAGATCTTTCGCGGTCTCAAAGGAAGTGCGGCCGTTGTGACAGAATTACAGCATATGCAATCACATTGATACATGGAAGAGCAGTTGTCACGAATGATATGTCACTTTGATACTTCTACATAGCATAGAAGTGACATAAAGATCTCGGAATATAATATCATTATTCGACTTAAGGTTTTTTTCACATCAGAAATTCATTGGGCATAAGCAATTTTTTGCATTCTGACAAGATATATCGACTTCTTTTTTATATGAAAACATTAGATCGTGATGACAATGTTCATGTAAAGCCTTTAACATATATTCCAGTAAAAATTTGTAAGTCATGTAGGCCTACTTGTCTCAGGGAAAAAGTCAGCAAATCGGGAACTTACAGCTCTTTATGAGTCTCCTATGTGTAGGACAAGCTACATTTCTACAAATCTCACAGTTGGTCTACGTGCAACCGTTCCACAGAATGCATCACCCAATGAATTTCTAGGATGTTTGGGGTCTTGTAGTTGATGGCAAAAAATTGAACAACAGTGCTGCATTCATGACTGCTGCTGGAAGATTGAAATTAATGGCATGACGCGAGTTTGTGGTCTTTCGAGCAATACCAAGGGCCGTATGCACAGTCTAGTCGCAACTAGAGACTCAACTTCTTAGTCTCGACTTGTGTGCACAAAGTCACGACTAGCTAGTCGCGACTATAGAGGTGGCCTAATAAGAAAACGCAAAGGACATTTCAGTTTGCTGCGTCACTACAGCGTCGTTAGTCGTATGCTGAATTTTATTACCCGTTCAATATCCTAGGAAAAACGTTAGTGAATGACAAACAGTGCGCCTGCAAAAACTGTAGTTCACTGAGATTGATGGGATGTCAGTTGACGATTAGAAGCAAAGCATTGAATGATTTTGCTATCAAACGATGTAGTAAACATGATAACCATGTCAGAAAAAATGATATTGAAGTGCCAAGAATCCTCCTTGTCTTAATTTTGCGATCGCAGGTTCATGTGATGACCTGTTTCGTACTTGGACAAGATCAGGGAAGGGATTTCCACAAAGCGTCCACCACTTGTGCAGCAGTGAAGAGCTGATAGCCTACTCGTGAAATCGAGAGGTGTCGGAGAATTACGCGGGTCTGAGTGTCGAATATGCACTGTCGCTTTAGCAAAATTTCACTGTTCTCATTCTGTTCAGTTTCAGGACTCATTCTGTCCGCTGTCCACCTTTCGATCAATCTACTGACACTCTTCGGAAATACATGATAAGCTCGAGCTGTTAGTATATTTTTGCAAAATTGTGATATCACTAACAGTGATCGCCTGTGTAGATACTCACACGGTGAGACTGTGCATGTATCACCCAACCGATGAAGATGTAGTATTGACGACTGCCTAGTGGTAGTTGACTGGCCTCCAAAATGAGAAACCATGCGACCCATTTTTAATCTAAAAAATGTCATTTTATTTTTGTGACTATATGAATGACAATGTCGATAACAGGAAGTGTTTCTTCATGTTGAAAAAGGCATATTCTCTCCTTGGTAAAAACATTAACGGCAAAAAATTCGCAGAAATGTATGTACACGTCCGATGCGCTTCGCACATCAACTGCGACAACCAACGGCCAAAACAAGACGTAAGTAGGTAATCTGTCTTGTATTTACCGTTGCTTACCCAGTTAAAGCCCTAAATGCGTCGGGCGTGCACATACATTACAGCTAATTATTATGCAGCAAAATGTTTTTATATCAAGGAGAGATAACATGCCGTTTGAACATGAAAATATATCATCTTAGGACAGATGCAATGGGGAAAGGCCTTGAGGCCTTCAAAATGATTATAGATAAAGCAGTACATTTCGCATGTTCTAAAATTGCATTTAAAATGTCTTCTGGTTTATGTCTTTTTAAAAAAGGTGTTTACAAAACAAATAGATTTGACATTGTCGTAAACTTATCTTATAAGGAATTCATTTTGCAACTATTTTCTGATGAACGGCAGTCAATTAGGAATCTTCAAAATGCATGTTAGTACTAGTACGTCACAAGTAGCTTTATACCAGTCTTGAAAAAAGACGGAAATCCACCTAGTCTCGAGTAAGCTGTGCATGGAAGTGGAAGTCCTAGTCGTGACTAGCTATGAGTCATTCACAATCCTATCCCCGCCTCTAAACTGTCCAAGAACTAGCACAAGTCGCGACTTTGGAAGCTCCTACGACTAGGCTGCGCATACAAAGTTACTAAAAACAGCACTTTCCTAGTCACGACTATACCTCCCTAACCGACAACTCTTTCAAAAAGAATTCTTTTGCTTTATGGGCATTAGTCTCATTCAATCATATTGAAGAATGTGAGGAGAGGCCATCTCACAGTCTTTCTTCGACAAGTGAAGCATTCGACGCTGTAATCAAACTGATCAGCTCATTTCTTTCCTTTGTTGTAGTCAAGTGTCATTATTCGCTGGAAGCTGCTACTACGACTTCGGCTCCAGAATGAGTAGAACTGAGATGAATAAGGTATTCTTTTTTGGCTTGGTATGAAGCAAAGGCAACATGATTGTTTAAAAGATTTGGAAAAGTCAAGTAGAGGTTGGTAACTTTTTTTCATTTATTCTATCCATATATTTCAGCTATTCAAGTGCCATAGCCATTTTCACAGTTTTTTTGAAAATGGCTATGGCACTTGATTAGCCGAAATATATGGATAGAATAAATCCAAAAAAAGTTACCAACCTCTACTTGGCTTTTCCAAATCTTTTAAACATAACAATTGGCCAAGGCATTTTCACTAAACATGATTGTCATGATCAAATAAGCACATGCTGTTTTCTACAGGCCACTTCTTACCATGGAATACTTCGGGATCGTCTGTTCTGTGGGATGTGTTCCGATTAATCTAGAACGCATGACAAGTAGATGCACTACCAACATTTGTGACGTAAAAAAGTTATCCGTCATTATATATCTCCCACTTCCACGATGCGATTTAGAGTTCAACAACGATGGTGTAGAACTTCGCAAAAATACGTTTGTTGCACTGCGTGAGAACGATCGTATTCAATGACTTTAAAAATAAAGATAGATATCACAGAAACATATCATTCTAAGATCTAAAGATGGAATTGTATGTAGATTAATATCTACAAATGCTTTTCAATTTCGTCTATAAAAACCATCCAATCTCAAGAGTTATAAACATAACTTGGTTTATCAATCTTTCGAAATTAACACTGCAGGGCCAGTTGGTGGTCTCAGAATTTAGGTGAGTGCTTAACAGGTTCAGTACATTGTTGGGAAAAAAGCTGAAGTAGTGCAACTGTTACACTGTATACAATAATAATAATGCTAACGTGCCAATTCATTCAAGAAACTCTCAATATTAGAGAAAGTTTGTTCAAGTTTAAATCGTGTAGCGTGACATAATTTCTTATTAAATTCTTAAATCTTCTTAATTTTTCTTGCTTGAAATGATGTGGGCTAGTTGGAAGATCATTAAACCTTGATTTTATGAGAATGCTGCGGGCAATCAATGAACTCGACATGCAAAAATTTAGAAGTAGGTCCGCCCACCATGTAGGCCTTTCTAGCCTTCTTCCCATACCCCGCCCTATGTCCAAAAGTGAATTTTGTGTAAGCCTAATCCACCTGTGCCGCACCCACCTGTACCAGCCCTCTTGTATCCTAAACCGAATGCTCAATAAGCTATCAGCTACATACGAAGTTTTCCAGCGAATTTAACCGATAAGCTGTGGTATATTTGACCTTATTAAGCCAAAATAGTATAACACAGTGAAGTCATGCGATGGCGATTACAAACACAATTCAGTCTACAACCGAGTGTCGCACAAAGATGTACCCGTAAATATTGTCCTTTTAAAAAACAAATTTGCAAGTAAATTTTCTATTTCAACCACTAGCCCGGGAGCCAGCGTGAAGTTGTGCAGGGAACGAGGTAGTACATAAAACTTTCACATAGCATAGTACACCTCTAACCTACTGCAAAACTTCGCGTCTGCCGAATCAGATCATTTGCTTTTAAGAAATAGAGAGGATAACACAATCCTATGTGTTTCCAGTGGTAAAATTGTGACATTTAAGGTGTTGACTCCATTTTTTCGAATTTTTGCTCATAAAAGTTACACAAATTGGTATTTTGTTGAACTGGTTATTATAGAAATCATCTACAGATGATGATCTTTCAAATGAGTGATCATTCAGTGACAGAGGATGAAGTAAAGTGTACAAACAGACACTTTTCGTTGGTGTAACTGCAAATTTTAACATAGAAATTTCAGGAAAATTGTTGATATACTTTAACGAAAAGCGTCTGTTTGTACACTTTATTTTACTTCATCCTCTGTCACTGAATGATAACTCATTTGAAAGATCATCATCTGTAGATGATTTCTATAATAACCAGTTCAACAAAATACCAATTTGTGTAACTTTTATGAGCAAAAATTCGAAAAAATGGAGTCAACACCTTAAATGTCACAATTTTACCACTGGAAATATGTACATAGGATTGTGTTATCCTCTCTATTTCTTAAAAGCAAATGATCTGATCAGGCAGACGCGAAGTTTTGCAGTAGGTTAGAGGTGTACTATGCTATGTGAAAGTTTTATGTACTACCTCGTTCCCTGCACAACTTCACGCTAGCTCCCGGACTACACACTGAAATCTTATATTGATGATCCTAACATTTCACCATCTTGCCAATAGAGGAATAATCTGAATGAAGTCATACGTCGGTATTTACATTAAGCAATTGGAAACGGAGTCTTAATAAATATTTGTCCCCAGGTACTGGTTCTTCCACACAATCCGCTACATGACAAATTGACAACTTTTCTCAGCCATGTAATCATCATCACATTCAACAGATCATGATCATCCTGCAGACCTGCATGATCGGATACATGTCAGTTTTTTAAAATTTGATACAGGCATTCTTCCACTAAGAGGAGCTGTATCATTCCACATGCACCTATGCACATTCTGAACTCCTGAAAATTTCCTTTGATACCAGAGAATTCCTTTAATACCAGGGAATTGCTAGGATTAATAAACCCAATTAAAAAGATAACGTTGAATCAACGGTGAAAAAACGTTGATGTTCAACGAGATTTTGGTTGATAAACGGTTGATTCAACGTTGATGGATGGTTGATATCGTGACGCTTTGGCCGCTGATATAACGTTGATTCAACGTTACTTAAAAACGTTGAAGAAAGTGGGGTGATCAACGTTTTATCAACTACTTTCTGTTAATATAATAAAACCTTCTTTTAACTGATTTTCAACTGACATCCTCATTACCCGTTCAACGATATAAGTAAGGAAAATATCACAATTGTTGATAGGCACATCTATTTACATTTCAATGACGTAATTTGACATGAGCAAAATAACATGAAACTGGAATCACAAACTGCTAGCTGACTTGGAACATCCGCTGAAAATATCGGGCTTCATGCAATATGGAGTCATGCATTAAACACATAAAATCATCCTATATCCATGCCTGTTATGGTGATTGAATATAAAAAATGCAATTAAGTAATTTACAGCAGAATTGTGAATTAGTCTTGCAATGTTTTGCAACGTTGGTAGAATAGTTGCAGAAGAAAATGTTTCATATTTGAGGTTCATAAACTCTTGCATGCTCTAAATTATGCTGATCATTGCTTATATGACGATTATGTGACTTAAAACGTAAATGAAACAAGGTGAGCTACATAAAACGGAAAATCGGGAAAACCGGGGTTTGAATGCGTAAATTTGAAATATTTACATTATAGTTTAATTTCGTAAAAAAAACGGAAAATTGCGATCCCTGATAACAAACCTATATAAAATGGCAGTGCAAACGATTATTCGGAAATGCTACTCTGAAATATTCTTTAGATTTTTCTTGATGCAGCCTTGTCGACCGCAAGGATCACAGTTTATTGAGTAGTATAGTTAAAAGATATTTGAAATTTGAATAAAAAACGATAGAACAATCATTCAGCTTATGGAGTTTTCTTCTGATTAAAACAAATACATTATGGCACGATGCGCTTCTTTTTAAGCTATAGGGCCTACAGAATATAGCGCTTTAAACTGAAGTAAGTGTTCTTCATTCAAATTTCAAACATGATCGTCTTTCCGTACAATAGTAACCTCGCAGTAAAACAGTAGTTAGGCCTATACATTTGGTAAAATATTCCTACTAAAATTTTACTTTGTAGGATAACATCGAGATTACAAAAACTGAGCCCTGCTCTCCCAAGTAAACAGCAGAAGGGATGGACATCTTTCAAAAACACAATTTTCATCCGTTAAGAATTTAGCAAATGAAGAAAGCTTTACCACCATACAAGATGACGTTTATATAGTAGCACACATCGAACGATCAGATACAAATAATCTTGATGAAAATCACTTTTATCAACATATATGGGAAATTTCTCTATCCGAATTTGATCATCCTTCATTTGAAAATCCTTCCAAACAGAAAACATGCCCACAGCCCGAATACGTATTTCACGTCATCTGGAACACTGTCATTTTGAATCGAACACCGTCGCGCCGTTATCAGTCACATTTTTAAGAATAGAGGTGATACCACTTTCTCTGTTACAGTTCAACAGAGAAACTTTCACTACTCAAATGACATTTGAGGCGATGATGCGAGGTCACTCAAAAGCATCTTTGGTTGGATCACAAGGCGGTTGTCCGAATCTGATGATCACTTAGACGTTGCGAGTATGAGAGACTTATTGGTAAATGAAATTCCAGTAGCTTTCGGGCTAATTAGCTCAAATAACAAGACAGAAAAACATCCGAACGTAGGTCAGGTCTTGAGTCATCGATGCACAGATAAGACGAGTTTGCGCAGCCTCAGCAATCAACACCTGTAAAATGAAGACAACTTCTGTGCTGATGTGCAGAGCAGAATTATCAAACTTAACTACCCTCAATTAACATTCCATGGGTAGGCCTACTCAAAGTTTAAAAAGAGAAATCATTTATAGTAATATTAGGTGTTATAGTAAAGATAATTAAGAAAATTGCTTTTGGATCATTTGATCTTCGACAATGTGGCATGCGATATTCACAGGAATTTCGATAGCAAATGAAGAAATTCAGGAGTGGACAAATTGTGATCATTATCAATTTATTAATAATTTTCTAATCAATACTCGTAGTATTTATTAATTTCATTCTGATATTCAAGTAACTTTTTTTAGAAAATGTGATCTGCAAACAAAAGCGGAGTATGTAGCCTATTGCGACCGCTTTTTCAACAATTCATCCGATGAAAATATTCAGGAGCGCTTGAATTTTTATTATAAAATTGATACATGTAAATTTATTTTGATATCCAAACAGTTTGTTTAGAAACACAATCTACAAACACATACACACATAATATCCTCTTGTCTCTACTATTTATATGACATCTCTTCAAGTAATTCATGGTGACATATGGGCATACAGCAAACATGTGACCACAATACCTAGGCTTACAATAATATTGAAAAGTGCGAAGCATAATGTGTAATAAGTCAACACAAATTCTGATGCAATAGTAGCAATGAGTTTGCATTTTGATTGTTTTATACTTGTCGTAAAGCATGAAGAATTATTGATTACCACAACTAAACCCATTGTAGGGCTTTAACACAAAACTAGTTTTGTGCGCATAATTATACGGTGTGCATGTAGCCGTATACAACGTGTAGTTCGTGGTGTAGCATCTATACCTTTTGTGTGCTTGATTATTTTTCTCAATCGACTTGAAATATCAAATTGATGGTATTTTTTTAAATGTGGCAATTCTGAAGTAAGTAATTACCACAGGCGATAGCTACAGGTTTTCAATTCAATGTAAATTAAAATTGAAATAATGACCTATTTACACATGTTTCCTTGATGGATGCATCTTTAAGAAACAATAGAAAAATTATACACTTAAACAGAAATCGAATAGCAATAATAATTGTCGAAATTGATAAAAACATTATCCACCTAAACTTTTTGCGGTCCTGAAATAGAATTTTTAGGTCTTGCCGCATTTTAGACTGTCTCAAAAACTTTTTCAATTATTTGTCATCCAAATATTAATGCTATAGCATAAGTAGGCCTGTAGCCTGATACACATCTAATTATTGAAGTGCTAAATTACAATGGGTTTTATTGCGCTAATCAAATTCTTTCATGCTCATAGTTTCTCAAATTTTTAGCATGCAACTACTCTGTCTCAACATGCCCAGATGTTTGTGCTATTTTAAATACAAGCAATCATAAATTACGGATTTGAAAATAATATAATATCATTTCAACATAATTCCATTTAATTATACATTAATTCTTTTCACGATACAATAATAATTCTTTTCATCGACACTTTTTATCGATTTTTCAACGAGAAACGTCGACTTGAAAACTGATAGAAATGCACAACTCAATTTCGCATATTGAATTCGAAGTAAATAAGCCTTGAGCATGTGACATCACTTTTTTTCATCACACAAATGAATTCAAAGTATTGGTAGGACTCCTTGTGATAAGTCTGCTACACAGCTAAGAGTAATTGAGATATTTTGTTGTTACCAGTAAATTATGTGAAGTATGACGCTTATAACTTTTTAGCATTTGTAAAAGTAAGAGCAGATATAACAGTAATCACTAATAGAAAGGTGTACACGTTCATGATCAATGAACCCAAATCCATGCCCAAATCTCTCCTTCGTTTTTGTCTTTGGGATTTCCAAATACATGTACCTAGACTTGCAGTTAAATGCTGAAACAAAAGTGACAAGCTAAATCTGAAAACATTTAGAAACTTACCCTTTTTCTGTAGTCTGATCCAATAGATGCATTTTTAATTCAATAATTCTGATACATGAATCAAAGGAACTTAATGTCTTCAGTGAGTAGAAGAACTCACTGACTACATACGAGCGCTCTTCATTTTCGATTTGTTGATAATTGAAAGAGAATTGATGGTAAATCCACATAACTGGACACATTGCACGTCAGTGAGGTAGTCGTAAGTAGATTGTGCTCCATGTATTGTGCATGATAACGAAGTATGATAAAAAAACGTAGACGATGACTAAATAACGGTGTGTAAGTAGAAATGTCCTCTTGATGCGCTGACTTTTGTAATAGCAAGCAGCACACGTAGACCACGAGCGCGAAGAGTGCACAAGCTACTGCGCCTGACTTGCGCAGCCTTCTGTTTCACGTCTTGGGCGGACAATAATTAGAAGCAGGGACTATGAGTCACAGGCATCAACAATTTGCAGCGGGAGAATATTATCGACCACTACTTCTCAGTCTGCACGCAGATGCGGTCACGGCCATCACAGGCTGCCGACAATGTGACTGAACTCCCTCAGCTGCGTGCGCGTGGCGATCGAATTTCCTTAAGTGACGGAAAGTTATAGAAGGGGGATACGATTACACAGATGGAGCTGGATGCTTATGCAATTGTTTGGTCCAGCACACACTGATTTAATATCAAAAGTTTTGAAAATTGTTAGCCAAGCAATTTGGCGAACACACGAGCAAATCGATCAAAATCGACATGCTGATGGGTACGGTATACGTGGAGCTTATAGATTTCAATTGACAGATGTTTCGATTTGAGAAGCAAAATGTGCGTCAGTAGAATTACTTAGGCTCCCTTTGAGAATATATGCCACGTGTAATTGTTGACCTGATTCGTACGTCAGTGTTGATTGATGTTGTTGCTATAGTAGCTATACAGTATACATGTAGTGAGTGTGAACGATGATGAAATATGAGAGGAAGAAGAAAAGGGGACAGAGTGAGTGAGAAAGAGAGAAGGAGATGATGAAGTCACCCGAATATCTATTTTATACAGGCATAAAGTAGATATTCGGGTGACTTCATCATTTTTTTCTGTATGTCTACAAAATTTCATCAAATAAAAAGAGCACATGTATATAAAATACTCGAAATAATAGTATATACGCATGTTTCATATGTCAATGTTGTATCCATGAGCGATTCTTTGTGTTATTTAAATGTATTTATGTCACTTCTTACAGCATCAATATTATTAGTTAAAGTCGGTATCTAATTCAAATGGACAATGAAACGCTCTTTTAGTTATATTTTATCCACGTACATGGATGATCGATGTTTTAACCATGTACAATTCCAAATTATTATTTAGAGCAAATTTTATATAGAGTTCCCACTCTTCACAGTGTTAAATATTATTAGTAGCGTATAGCCATTCTTATTCCAAAGGAAGACCATTTTACTTAATATGTAACGATACTTTTTGATAGGATTTATCCATGATGCATGCATTATCCATGTTTTATCCAAAAACGGTCATCTAGGGCTTATATCCGCATAACAATTAAAATGTTTAATCAACGTTTATTCAACGTTTTTTCAAAGTTTTTCACACCAAGTTGATTTTTGGTTTGTTTTCAACGATGATATCAACCGTACGTTTATTAGCAACGTTTATTCAACGTTTTTTCAACGTTTGTCATACCAAGTTGATTTTTGGTTAGTTTTCAACGATGATTTCAACCGTTGAAAAAACGTCATTTTTTACTTGGGAAATAGCGTTTAAGTCAATTGTATTTATTACAAACAAATACCGCTCGATGCAGATACAAATAAAAGCTATATTGAAATTTGAAGACTTGTTTGTGAAGAAGCAAAAGACACAGAGAACGGCGCCCATGAAGGCGGTGGCCTTTATGTAGACGCTGTCAACGCGGTCTGTTGCCTCTGTTATGGCTCAAGTTCGTACTTTCGAAAGACGGCTCAAATTGGAATCACCAATTAATTCAGTGCACTTCGTCTCTCTTCTTTGAGAATTTTCAGTGACAGCTCTGGGATCAATGACACAATCGTTGACATAAATAGCCGAAGCTGTATTGTAATCTATTATTGATTGCACTCGGGTAACATGATTTATACGGATATAGGGTGGATTGCTTTCCACCAACTATAGTGCGTTTTCAGCAATTATGAGATGACACGTACCTCACCATCAGTTGTTGTGTCCTCAATAAATGTTGATCAAGATAAAATAGCTAATGCCGATAGACCACAGAATATTCTACCTATGAGGGGAAGAACCTTAAGAATGAGCAGCGTACGTGAGGCAAAAAAAAACTAAGTTCGGTGAAAAAACTGCTCTGCCATTGAATTATACCAATATATGCCACCATCTTCTCTTTCGAAATATGTGATGACATTGTTTGATGGCTTTCATTAGACAAATAGGCAATTAAATCCCTGTAAATTTCGTCTTATCTTCTGCCTTGAGATCGTGTGATTAAGTTCAAACACCAATTTGCGATAAATATTTTAAACTCTTCACTCCTGAGGCTTTCCCAGAATATGCCACATATTCCACTTTTACTTTATGTCCAATTTCGCTATTTCAGTCCGGTTGCAGCACCTTTGTGTCCCACAAGAGGGCCTTCCTCCTAAT